>CM056599.1:15969626-16309626 GCA_029721355.1 Tegillarca granosa
TTTCAGATATACAGGCACTTCATATATATATATATATATATATATATATATATATATATATTTTACAATGAAAAATATGTTCAGTAAAAGATACGTAACAGATATGACAACAACTAAGAACGTCACATGAAATTTTAATTAAAGGAATTTTTTTCTTTATTTTTATTAAAGGAATTCTAATGTACAATGTATTTGTGCATTATCAAACGCTGCTTGATACATTTCATTGATGTGATATTTTTGCTCAATCAATCCAATCCTCTGTTAAACAGATTCCCCAATTATTCTGTAAATTAAAGAGTTGTACAAACAGATTTGGTGTATTCCGGATTCGGACGTTCAAAAGTCAAGAACAAGTTTTGAAGGGAATTTCTTCTAGGATAAATTTTGATTTTTTCTAAAGAATATTAGTATAAGAGAAGCTTTCTGAAAGTATGTTATTAGAGTGTTCTATTCTATTCTTACGGTATATAGGTACATATTACAAAATATAAACATAAACGATAAGGTGGACAAATAAATAATAATGTTATAATATTACAATAAATACATACATTTGTAAAAGTTTAAGAAAAGCATGAATACCAAATAAAATTGCTTGATTCCAAGAGCCGTCGGAAGGAATAATAAGATATCAAGTGTCTATGCTCATTTGTTTAAATAATTTTTACATAAAAAGTTCGGTGTGTGGATTTGTTTTATGTTTCTTTGAAATAATCATGTTTTCAGTTTTCTGTGGTTCAAAGATATATAAGTTTTCTTCTTGACTAATTGTAACATAAATAGTTTGAGGTAATTTTAGTTATCGAAAAAAACCGTAAGATTTTGTCTTCAGAATACAAGGATGTACAGTCAGTGTTGGTACATATTAACGCAGGCGTCAGGGGTGACAATATTTGCCGTCACATGGGGACTTTTACATAAAGTCTAATATTTGTAGTGATAAAACAGACAAGGTGGTTTATGGAAAGTATGAAATGAAGAGGAATCAAGCTAGTAGTTATTGCCATTCAGAACAATTACCAAGTTGTGCCATTTTGGTTACGACAAGACAAATCATATGTAAACCATAGAATTAATTTTCCCTTTATCAAATATCTTATCTTGGAAATGTAAAATAAATAGAATCATTTTTGGAATCTGTTTTTGACATTTCTCAGTGAATCACATATAAGAAGATTAAATTAACTAGAATTTGTTTTTTACACACAGATAATTAATACCAAAATGATTTTCCTTGACAGTTGTATATATGCTGACACATGAGATACGTAGTTGGGTTTTAGATTGGTTGCACTGTTTCACTAATAATAATAATAATAATAATAATAATAATAATAATAAAAGAAAACTCTTCCTTGTGATCATATCATTAGAAATCAATTTGTCATTTCACCCGGTGTACGTTCCAAGTAGAAGTATTGTACCAAGTTGTCTCGGCATGTTTTTGACCACACATCTCCGGATACAATTTTGTACATTATGTCAAGAAATTTGTCTCGATGTAGTATATTGGACCACATGTCATAAGATCCAGTTCACGCCCATAGTCAGGAGTTCTGTGATCATAGTCTCAATATAGAATTATTTTTGTAATGAATTATCTTATTTCATTTGTTTAGTTTCTAATGGTCTTGTTTAGTCCATTGACAAATTGTAGTTGAACATTACACATTTTCAGTTATAAGTTGCTCTTTTTCTATACTATAACGACCTATTTTGTTTTAACTAAATGCGAATTTAAGCTTCAGTAAACACCAGAACAAAATTGTGTGTAGATTTATAAGCTTTACAAATGGTTAGTAAAAGAAAAGAAAAGAAAAAGAAGAAAAGAAAATTAACATGATTTTATCATTATTACACTTGACAGTTTTAAAATCTGTGTTTAGTTTGGTAAAATTCTGACGACATTTTGTGTTTTCAATAAAAGTTTCATAAAATTTTTAATAGTATGCAAGAAACAGTTTTAATTTATCAAATCTATTAGGCTAATTAAACTTGGAACAATTGGGCCTAGAATGATAAGAATTATAATAAGAAGAAATGAAATAATACACGTTTGTACCAAGTTAATTCGTAAAATGAAAATAAACTATTTTAAAATTAAGTACAATTTGAAGAAAATTACTGTTACTTGATTTTCCTTCATATTTTTTTAAAATTATAAAATTCCAATGTACTATTTCACGTTTAAATACACGTATGTGACCTTTCCCCGAGGATTCGCCATTTACGTTCATCTTTACTTTTGATTCTCATTATAGCTTGTGTCATATGCTAATTTTTTAATTATTTATTTTATCCGCCGTCTAAAGAGGGCGTATTGGTACAAATCGAATTTAAATCTAAGAAATGTCACAATAATTTCTCCAACTGTGTAGTCAGTTTGTATTTTTAAAACGCGCATCTTTTAATTTTGTTATATAAACACTCTTACACTGTGACTATTTCGCTTCCATCTGTGCAAATTTGTGAACAGTAGGGTGAAAAAAGAACAATAGAAAACCGTGAAATGTCACTTGATTCAATCCAAATTATTCATCAACAAAGACGATTGTTTATGACAAACTTGCCGCTGATTTTTATTCTCTGAAGAACGTGAATTAACAGACAAGACGGAGGTTATCCCGCCTCGTTCTAACCGTTCAATAAACATACAAGGACTAATGCCATTATTGAGTGTCTAGTTGTCTAATGATGGCAGCGAGAAGGGGGTGTTAAAATTAGCGCCATTTTAAGCGCATCTGTCTGAGAAATAACAAGAAGTACAATTCAGAGTTAACGGAATTATCTTCAAGTTGTCACTCTGTCTTTTCCCGCTATTTCATAATATTACATCTGCTAAGATGATTTCTTTCAAGTACTCTTACAGAAAAAGACCAGTTTATTCAAATAAATTTGAAGTATATTTTAAATTGATATCGGCTATGTATTTGGCAATTTTAACGCCATATAACTACAGTTCAATTTTTTGCTTGCATTTAGCTCTCGCATAAAGGAGAAGGTCAATTGTTAAATTTGATTTTGGTGTCATTATATTGAATTCACCATTGACATTAAACTGTTTGAATGCATTTTTTTTTCATTGTTTTAATTAATTTATTTTAAATGACTAACTTTAAGCTATATTAAAATTAAGTATACGTTATACTAATAACATTTATAAAAAAAAAAAAAACCCCGCTTTATACTTTTATTTTCATTTCTTAAATCTTTCAAAATATTGTCAATTTTCGCGTTTTATTTTAGAGTTAAAAACAACTTGTGTTAAAAATCCAAAAATTTAAATATTGATTTTGCCACTAAATCATATTGAAAAGTCCATTGATGAAAGAAAATTGGTGCAAAGGACGGGAAAAAAAGCAGTTGATAATTTTATAAAAACTACTAGTGTTTTTGAGACGTAAAATTTAAACCAACACACTGTATTTAAAACTAAAAGCTTCGCATATTGATTTATAATGTTGAGTATATTAATTACAGTTAAATCACTTTTTGGGTTTTCAGTTTCAAGTTAAAGTTTATGTACCCACAAGACCACCGTGAAAGCTGGTATAAGAAATTATATATTATAAAGTGCCAAGTTTTAGAACAATTTAATTTATAGTTTCTTATAAAATGATAAGGTAACTTTTGTATCTGAGCAGAGGAAAGGGGAGGGGGGTCACCAAGAAATATCTGCTCATTTAAAAAAAAATGGAATTATTCACATTAAAAGCACAAATTCATAAATTATAATATTATTTCAGAATATTATAATTTATTTTTATACTAGTAGTAGGGTATAGTGGAATTCATTGTGTCAAAAGTATATAACAAATTACATAAGCAATGCAGTATCCATGAATTTTTTCCTTATGACACTGTTAAATTTCTAAAATAAAATGCATTCAAAAGTACCACATATATGTGACAGTATTGTACTATATTACTTTAAAATGCATTCTATTATATTCAAAAATAGACAATTTTAAATAGAACTTGTGTTTATTATAAATTGTAATTTTTAAATTTTTATGACAAAATTCATAAAAATTTAAAAAAAATTACAAATGACTCTTAGTATTATTTGAGTATGAGGCGGTTATGTTTTTAACTATTGAAAATATCTATAGTGATATAATCACAACACTTCTCTTATGTTACCAGGTGCCTGTCAAAAGTCGGGAGTTATATAGATTCTTTATCATGTATCAGAAATGTCTTTGACATGTTTGTTGTATTGTGCCTTGGTTGCCATGGTTATTGTCAAGTACATTTTATTCAGCTACAATCTGTAAATAAATATCTGACAAGCATGTATTCCAAAAAACAATTTACTTTCCGAGGTACAAAATAACAAGATTTTTTACATGTTCAAAAACAAATACTTGTCGAATTTTTAAATAAAGTATATTATCCTCGAGTGCTAGACGTTGTGACATTATGAGGTACAAAAAGTCAATAACGTACATTAAAATATTAATATTATTTTTTACCTATTTTTTTCTTAATGACTTATTTTTCTATAGCGTATATCTAAATTAATGGGAATATTTAAAATTGAGTGACGACGGAATTGGCATGAGCTGATTTTAAATTTCTATTAAAATAATGCATTCAAAATCAGCACATGACGGAATGGTTGATGCGTTGAAGACGATATGTTTTTAAGAAGTCAAAAACTAAACTGAAAATTCTAACATGAAAACAAACCTGCAACATAAAAATTATAGAGGACTGAAAATAATTTATACTGATTGAAAAAATTAATTAACTTTTTGCGACTCGTGCGATATGATAAGTGAAACTAAACTGATTTTTGTTTAAAATTGTTTATCAATACTATTCACTTAAATCATATACATGTACTTATGTTTATATTTGATAATTTAGACCAAAAATATATGAATAAAAAGAAAAATAAATAAATAAATAAATAAATAAATAATAATAATAATAATAATAATAATAATAATAATAATAATAATAATAATAATAATAAAACGGCAGAAGTAAAGTTAAAAAAGACTCCCATATTTTCTACAAGACAGAATCAGGATTTTGATAGTTAAAATTATTTAAAATACTTAAACCAAAATTTTTCTTCATCAATGACGATAATGCTAGTTAAGTTCATTAATAACTTATTCAGAAGTATGCATGTTTAAACTATATGGAAGAAAATAATTGAAATAAAAAAAAAACCAAATTGATAGAATTGTAATGTAATTTAACTAAGAATGAAATTTAAAATTAGTAAGGACAAAATAAAAAATAAATTTGTGTTACAAATATCTGTTTTTTTAAAAAATAATTTCCCCATTGTTATCAATTTTGATTAACTAAGAAATTTGATGCATTAAAAACAAATGTTATACATGTATCAAAATAAATAATTAAAGAAATATCAGCAACGGAGTTTTACTTGGTGACTTCATTTAAAATATAAAACTTTGTAATGACAGAAAAAAATTAATAATGATAATAATAATATTTATAATAATAATATTTTTTATAATAATAATAATAATAATAATAATAATAATAATAATAATAAAATGAATGAATGAATGAATGAATAAATAGATAAATAAAATAAATGAAAAAAATATTAAATAATAAACACTTGTTTTTACCATCTCACATTAATTTTTCCAAACTATTTTTAGAGGAAAATTTCAAAATTTTATTAAAAAAAATAAATATAAATAAATAAAAAAAATAAATTTGAACACAAAAAATCCGATTCTTTTTTACGAGTTTGCAGATTTAATTAAAGCTTAAGACAACGTCCCTTCGCTTTAAGTAATGTTCGACGTCATTTTCACAATCCTTTATTTTCTTATATTTAGCTAGTATATATCTGCAAAATTTACTTTCATACGATTCTGTTAATAAAATTTTAAAAGTAATGAATTAAATTCGAAATTTGACCAAATTTAAATTGTAAAATTTTCTTGTTTTAACTTTTAATTATGTGTTTTTTTATTTAAGAAAATAGAAAAAATATAACTACTTACAGCATTTTAACATTTCATACCCATACCGCTTACTCACAATTGCACAGACACACATACACGAAAAATTACACATACTACATGCAGTAATAATAAGGATTTAAAAGTTACAGTTGAACATAATTAAAACCAGCAAAACCTGTCATTTTCTCTATTTATTTAATAATTTAACAAAATCATATTTTATATATAACATTTATTGAATGCTCAATCCAATCACTAAGTAAATAGTTACGGTCAATTTGAGTCTACAATTTAAATTGTAAATATTTAAATCTGTTAAAAAGAGAGAAGTATTCTCATCCACCTGGTGTAAAATTACAAATTATCGGCTTAACAAGTTCTTTTTTTTATCAAATATGTATTTATTAAAAGCTAAGAATGTTTGTAATCTTATCAATATAAAACAGTTTTCCGCTTAAACGCATATCGGAGCAAAAACGACAGCAAAAAAAAATCTCATAGGCTTATAATTTTGGAAGATATACCATAGCAAAATTCATCTTTTGAAGTTACTGATGCACAAATTATTTTATTTTTCTATCTGTAAATAATTAAACATGATAAATTCCCCATGTAAAACACCTGTGGGAAATATGAATTGTTAATATATATAGTTACGAGTTCCACCTTTTTCACATTAGAAATTATAAGCCAAAACATCAAATGAAAATAAAATATTAAACAACTTGCCAAAAAGCAGAACAACTTTATAATATTGTTTTTATATTAATATGTCCATTTTAATATTATTCAAAAAAAGTCAAATCAAATAAAATTTGGAAATTTATGCATCAAATTTGTAGCACCTGGACTCATCAGATAATGAGAAATAATATTTCTCTGGCAAGCCAAAGGGTTCGACGTTGAGAACAAAGGGGACCTAGAGGCCATGAAAGCGCTTTGAGCAGCAGCGGCTCCCATCACAGCATGCGCATGCGAAAATGAATTTCCTGTTCCCCTGATTGTGGGGCTGACCGATGTTATTGGTGAGGGCGATACAGAACCAGATGGTGACAACTGCAGCCCATCATGAAGTTTTCTCATATGCTTCTTAAGATCAAAGTTCCTACAAAAACCTTTACCACACATATGACATGTAAACGGTTTTTTCTCGTTATGGGTATGCATGTGGAATGTTAGGTTATATATCTGGTGGAATGCCTTGTTACATATGTTGCATTTATACTGTTTTTCAGCACTATGTGTCAATTTATGGTTCTTGTAATTACCTTTCTGGTGGAACCCCTTACCACAATATTCACAAACCCAGGGTTTGTATCCCATATGAATGCGCATATGGGTGTTTAAAGTCGAACTCCTGTTGAAAGCTTTTCCACATTTCGTGCACTTGTGAGGTTTCTCAGATGTATGTATGATTTTATGTCTACAAAGTGTGCTGGCTTGACGAAATCCTTTGCCACAAATTTTGCAGATGAAGGGTCTTGCTCCTGTATGCACAGGCATATGTCTTGTTAAATTATAATGAGCATTGAAGACTTTACCGCATTCATGGCACGTAAAGCTTTTCTGTGATTTGTTCGGTATCTTTTTCAACTTAGTTAAGTTTGTATTATTTTCACTCGTATCTTTCGTGGAACATGAGAGTATTTTATTCGATACTGTCCTGTTTTCTTTGCTCTGAAAATCACCACAATCATACAACTGGTTCTTTTCTTGAACTATTTTTTTCTCGTGATATTTTTTCGCTTCTCTTTCATTTTCATGATAATCGTCAATGTCCGCTTTACTATTGTAACTTTGTAATTTTTGTAAACTCAGAGCCCGTAAAAGTTCTAAAGAATAATCACGTCTGTTGGATACTGGAGAAACTTGCTGCAACAAAGGATAACTCTGCAATATATGGTTTTGACAGTCTTGTATCGGCAAGCCTGTTGTTCTGCCAAACAAGAAAGCGGGGTGAACATAGGGAACAAATCCCCTTGCCTGTTCATAATTTTGCCGCGGTAAATGAAATTCTTCGTTTACTTGCTCCCCGTTTATCAGCCAATTCGTGTAACTTTGGTTATAAAAATGAGTATTTGTATTTAGCGAATTATGATTTCTGTTTGCCCTTTCCGTTTCTTTTGCATCAGTAGGTGATGGTGACTCTCGCGGACTTGTTTCAAGATGACAACTCCTTGACACGATTTCGGCATCTTTAGACTGCTCAATTTTGGCATCACGTTCTGAGTCTATAAGATTTTCAATTGAGAAAGCTAACTTAGGCTTTACGTCATTTTCTTTGTTAGACGCATTACTTCCTGTTATTTGGTCGGACTGGCTGTGCTCAGAACCGTCTTCGCAACACAGTGGCATGACTGGTGTTTCTGCAATTAAAAATTAAACAAAACTGTAATTAATCATTTGATTTTAATTACTTTATTTTTATTAAATATAGAGACAACTTAGAATTAATTGCAAATAATTTCAAAAATAAATTCAAGTCTCATATCATAAATATGTTAATATTACTGTTGTTGAAAAAAAGAATTAAAATAAAGTTTAAAATATGAGAAATTAGACACTCACTCAAGTATTATTCTGAAAATCTGTAAAATGACTTAAAATGAAAAATTTACAAAATAAATTATTTTAAATAAATAAATAAATTTTAGGAACAATTTTATAATATAACAATTGTTTTCAAATTAAAATACTTTTAATGAATCGTAGTTTAATTTTAAAAAAATATTTGTTTGTGAAGTTTGTTAAAGAAAAAAAAAACTTACCCAAAGTATTTTAATCAGTGAAAAAGTATCTTTATGCGACAGCGTGTAAACAGAAATTGTTCTTCCCAACTAAAATCTGGATTGTGACATTTCTCACTTCGGAATTTTGCTTAATATGAAGATTCTAAAAGTCGTACGGTGATAATCCGGCCCTAACCGAGATACTTAACACTTTAACAAAAATATCCGTCATATATTATTTTTTACGCATTATTAGAGTTCACCAAACCACGTTAGAGAAATTTTCTCACTTCTGATAGGACGATTAGGCATCAACTGTCATCTCCTCCTAATAGATCAATATTCATTAAAATTTGTCCAATCAGGGACCACGATTTCTGATGTCGCAAAACCGCGAAGTCTTAAGAGACTTGATTTTAGCATGTATTATGTTTCCGTTCTATACATTTTTATTATTATAAAATGATAGGGGCGGGGCATTAATGCCGGATTAGATGTTTCCTTCGATAGCAGTTTTGTATTGAATAGCAGTGAATAAAACTCTAAGGCAAATTTACTTATTCATGTTGTTGTCAGCAGCCGTAAATTTTCTTTAAAAGCTCCCGGACAGGATAAATATCGTTTGACAAATGTTGTATTAATTGACACATATCATGTTTGTCGCTTTAAAGATCAAATAAAAACTTTATTTTTGTGAGTTAGAAGCCGCTACTTAGTTCACTGTATTAACCAGTAATCATATATATTTAAAGTTCAACTTAACTATAAAATTTAATTGTCATATCATTTGTTAATCACGGTAGTTAGTAAATACACACACACACACACACACACACACACACACACACACACTTCTTCACTATTATATTTTTAATTTTTTTTAATTTCTATTTCAAATTTGCCATAACCTTGATACCAACCAAAATATTACATTTTTATAAAATAAAATAAAAAAAAAAACACTTCCAATTCCACTTTGCATCTATTTCATAATAATGAAAAATTTTGAATATTTTATTTTTATGAAAATTCAAAATTTCGCATGTGGCAGTATAAACACATATAATTTTTTTGAATGTTTTGTCTTTATTCAGCATATCAGAAATCAAAATATTGTTGAGATACTAAGAAGCCGATTTAAAAACGATTCATCGATAGACTTATTTTAGTTTAAAGAATATTTGTTGCACAAGGTACGAGTCATACGAAACATGAACATTTACAATACAGAGGATCCCGGAACAAGAGTGTTACTTTTATATAAATCGGTCTCCTCAACAATGATTACAAAACAATTATTCTGCATGCCATAGAAGGAAAACATGTGTGCTTTATAAAATCAAATAAATTCAAATAAATAAATAAATAAATAAATAAATAAATAAATAAAAAAATAAATAAATAAATGCATAGATGAATGAATGTGTAGGTTAAAAAAAATTTCAAAATACAGTGATTCAAGAGGCAGTTTCATCTGATTTGTATACACTAAACTTCGGTTTATTCACATTTGATATGTTGGGATATATATTTTTCTTGTGTTACAATTGCATCTGTTGTCTCCATAACTGTTCTGTAGAAACAACGATGGGCTATGATAAATTCATCGATTAATTGCAGAAAGAAATAACCATACAAAGCTAACAATAATTATTATTGCTTTTTCATAAGAATTCCGCAATTTTCGATAGCATTTTTAATACGAAAAGAAAGCCATAGTGTCGAATGTTATGTTTATTGAATTTTTCATATGTTGAAGCTTACCTATTTTAAAAATAAAAAGACGGAGCATGCAGATGGATTTCGAAATAGCCAAAGCCTTCAAAAGCGGGTAGCAATAAAGCACACAAGACACGAGAGCAAAAAATAGACCTGATTTTTTTTTATTGTAAAACATGAAAGATAACAACATTTTAAATTGGTGTTTAGTTGTGTGCTTTGAAAATAAATCATTATTTCATTTTACTTGTTTAATTTTAAGTGATAAAAGTACAAATAAATAATTCGGCTTTTTTTACAACACCGAGGAATATAAATGTGGTATTTTATGTTAATGTTCTAAGAAAATGTTTGATGAACATAAACGTATCACTTGGTTCTTAAAGATTTCTAATCTTCGGTTTATCCGGTTAAATTAAAAATAAAATTAGAGATGTTCATCTAATAGGTCACACAAACACATTCCGCAGTAAGTGACTAGACGTCCTAAGTTTAAAAAAAAAGATTAAATAGGACTTGATTAAATAATAATGCTTTTATACTATTTTGACATATCGTGGACATATACCTCACATGTATTACCAAATCATTATATAAATATCCATGTTCTTAAAAAGAGTTTGATCAAATTCAAACATGACCTAAACCATATTAAAAATTACCACAATACCATTTTTTATTAACTAATTTGAAAAATTACCATGGTTCGGAAGTCAGTATTAACCAGTTAAAAAAAACTCTACTTATTGAGTGAAGCCAAATGTACTTTCATTATTTGTTTTAATCAAAAAACTAAACATACCAATGTCCTCTATTTCAATGTATTTCAATGTATTGGTAAACAAAATTAGACATATTTGCTTATATATAACAGTGAAATACTAATAATTCCTTGAAACATGTGGATAGCAACACTAAGATAATACCAAAAGCAAATGTACTGACCCACAGGGTTCCAACTGACATGTCAAACATAATTGACAGTTATATCTATAAGCAATCATTGTAATTTTTTCACAGAACTCATGCAATATGTCCTTTTATTTTACTATTTGACAAAAACTTCAAAAATGTTCCAAATGTCACCACGACCTAATGATTTCATTCCTCAAGTAACATTTTTGTTCATTTGTTCCAAAAAAATCTTAAATACCACTTTCCGCCTTTTTCACGCCCTAACATAACCTCTACTTTAGACCAATAAAGACTAAATGACCATTGGAGTTGGTCAGCCCCTAAGTGCATTAGAATCATCCCAGCAAGATATAACTGTCATTGTACGGGGCGGTCTCGCTAATTGGAGATTTCGTCGATTATAAACTTAACAAAAGACTAATAGTCTGACGATGATCATTTTCTCACCTTTTAAATAGTCAAAATGACACAAAAAACAGTGTACATTGTTCTCCAATACAAATATATTTGCCTAAAGCCCGTCTTAAAGAATCATCTCAAAACCTTATCTTAAGTAGAGTGTAATTGTATATAGTATTTACTCTCAGATACCGAACTTTAATGAGCTGCTAACTTTATTTATCTTAAGTACAAAATCTTTCAAAATATCTTAATTTATCCTGCGCTATGATATGTTTTATTTTTCTCTAATTGACAGCAGGTTAAAGAGCTTTTTTTTCAAAATGTCTGTGCACTTCATATCGTTCAATGTTGAAACATGTGTGTAAGTTGGCATACCTGTAACCAAAAATAGCAACCTTCTTCGGTGGAAGGTATCACGTCTAATTAATTTAGCCCACATAACTAGGAAAGATTTTTATTTGAAAACTAAATAGAAATAGAAAAATAGAAATTTGCAGTAGAAAAGCGCTTATGTCTGAAACAATTAAATAAATAAATAAATAAATAAATAAATAGATAAATAAATAAATAAATAAATAAATAAATAAATAAACAAGACAAACCAATATTAAGGCCACTTTTGTAAGTATTTAAATAGTTCGTTAGATGCATGTTGATTTAACGTCGCATCAAAAATGTTTTCAGTTATTTGCGGCGAAACATTTTTTTAAATCAAAGCCATTCATTATCTTAAACACCCAATTCAAAATTTTGTTCTGGTATAAGTTCTTCGTGTGAAAACCATTGGTTATATAACGCAATGAGCCCTTATTAAATTTCAAATTTTCAAAAAGCTTACTTGTCCTACACTTGTTTATAAACAATACAAAGCATTTACAAAAATTTACAACTGTCAAAGATAATATTTTAGCACAACCAATTTTATACTTTTCTATAAATATCGCTCAAGCTCTAAGTAAGTGATACCGATGATGGTAACAAACTTACCAATGGACCTGGCAACAGCGAGTTTTGGATAATCATTGACGACATAAAATGTCTTTTTATTGATAACATTAATGTAATGAGCCATAAAAATCATTGTAATAAAGTTCATCTAATACATTTGCATATTAATTACGTTAAACATTGTAAAATTGTTTAAGCTGAAGAGTGTTTTGTGTTTTTCATTATCTTTTCAGTTTTAACTGCAGTTGGTGCTAAAGACGACCAATACATGAACCCTACAACAAAGTTGGCTTTTGAATCTAATGAACTGCACGTCAGAAAGATGGTTATAAGTGGGTTCAGATAAAATCTTCCTCGATGAACACAAAAGCGAGTAATTATGTAGCCCCATTACATATTGAAAACTAATGGATTTAATAGACTTCCAAATTGGAAAAAACTGTAGTTGAAACCCGTTAACGTTAACTTATAAGAACGGCGCATTTCCGGTATAAACTATGGAACTAAAAATGTGGGAAAGCTAGAACAGAAATAAAACAAACAAATCAATTCAAACATTCCAAGCGCCGCTCCGAGTCCTGGACGTTTACAATCAGGGGTATCAAAGTGTTTACAATCAGGGTTATCAGAGTGCTTACAATCAGGGTTATCAAATGTTTACAATCAGGGTTATCAGAGTGTTTACAATCAGGGTTATCAGAGTGCTTACAATCAGGGTTATCAAATGTTTACAATCAGGGTTATCAGTGTGTTTTTCTTGTGCCATGTCATTTCGCATGATTGCTGTAAAGTACCAGTACTCATCTTGTTTTTAGCTATTGTCAAGTAAATGTGATTGAACTGTAAATTTATATATTCAATCCTAACTTGCTGAACCCTTTTATTTCTTGTAATGAAAATTTTTCATGGCTGCTCAAATCACAACCTATGTATTTTACACGCTTGTTTAAAATCTACTTAATCTTTGAAGAGCTTGCTGGAGAAGGATTCAAGATCCAAATATTTTCCTTCAGATAACACAAGGTAATAAGACCAAACTTTGCTTCCCTAGGACTGTAGATTTAATTTTTAAATACTGATTTTAAAAAAAAAAAAAAAAAAAAAAAAAAAAAAAAAAAAAAAAAAAAAAAAAAAAGCCAACAACAATCCAGAACTGCATTAAAGGTTGATTTTTGACACTAAAAGGTCAAAGTAGGAATAATTGCAAAAATAATTATTTTCGGAAAACATTTTCTGGCGGCAATTAGATTTCTATCGAAAATAACGGATATAGGCGGGATTCTTGTATAAATTAGTGTACCTAAAATATTAACCTGATATTTGCTCAAACAAGTGGAGGATGTTATCTTCAAGAGGAATATAATTATTTTTTTTTACTTTTTTAATATGAGAAATATTATATTTGGAGAGTGAATTATATAGATTATAAGAAATTAACTTAAGAAGAGTATTTTAAATATTGAGTTATTGTTGATATACGATTGGAACAGACACCACACTGTTCAATAAATTCTTAATAAAGTTTGAGTTATAGTTCCTTTTTTAAAATCATTATTAAAATCACTTTAAATTTTCCAAATTGTCAACACCCACTGTGTGAAGTATCTGTCATTTCTCATGAACTTTGAAGCGCAAATCCAGGAGCGAAAATTATCAGGTTGAAAACAGTTTGATAAGTAGCGTGAATTTAACACCCCTGCTCGCTTTGTGTGGGTATCAATTCTAAATAAAAGAGCATTGCAGTACAACGTGTTAAGTACTTATAATAATTATTGTTTGTCTTTCTTATTACCACTCTCGTTAACAATGGAGGTTTCACTTTCTAGCACCTAGCCACGGTCTTCTTCGACAGAAATAATCAGGGACTCCTCTAAATCCAGTCAGGCAACATCAATCATATTGACACAAATTAGGCGTTATCCCTCCTTCTACATAATTATCTTTCTCATTTTTTAGACTCTTTGTTAATTGTTTGAACAAATCTAAGGCCTAGATTGTGGATTTAAAAATCCTTAAATTTAAATGTTCCAATCTGAAGTGGTTAATAAATTTAACTTAAACGTTTATTTGAAGATACACTTTTTATTCCTTACCCAGGTGTAAATCATGGTCGGTCAGTACCTTCTACTTATGTCAAATTCAATTAGCATCAGCAAACATTTTTGTGACTTAGAATTAACAATACTACCATTTATCTTGAGTTGGCCATTTTAGGATAAGCATCAAGTATAGTTGTAATTTACTTTTGTGTCAAAAGCTTGTCAATTAGGTTAAATTAAAAATGAAGATATTCGCACTAATATTACGTTTTTCCTCTTTCTTTTATTTTTATTCAATATAACGACAATACCGTTTTAATCTATTCCACAAACTCATAGTTCATATATGAAGTATAAAAATGATATGTATTTAGAAATGGAAAGAGCAACAAAAGCTCGGGACACCAATGTGAATTAAATAAGAAACAATGAAAGAGTTAAAGACAAATTAAGACTAATGCTGTGATTGCAGGAAGCGTGTGTGTGTGTGTGTGTGTGTGTGTGTGTTTCGTTTTGAAATAAAATCGGAGTTTAATCGTGGGTATAGAAACTTCAATATTAAGCGCTATTTCAAAAACCAATAGACCGACAATTTGGTAAATGTATTATTATTGTAAATTGCTCACCTTTTAAATATTTTTATAAAATCTTTATTTTAAATGTTTTTAAGTGTGATTGAAATCTAATCAGTTAAACAGTTACTATGGTTGACTCTATAAACTGTTGGTATGACACATATTTGAAAATTGGCAAACTAATCACTAAGCAGTCCAATGTATTTTGTTATTCATTTTCCTATTATAAAACGCTTGAAATTAAATATAAAAAAGGCTTCTGTATGCATATACTTTTCAACCGAAGTCGTACAAATAAAAACACTGCAAATAATAATATTCGCCAAAGACGAATGTTGATTAAATATTAAAGTATTTCGGATGAAGTATGAAGCATCCCTCTTATTTACAAGCAGCCAACACAAAACGAATTTTGTTTACAAACCACACAAAATCCTACACAACACAAGCATTGAGAAATATTTATTAAACTAATCGGGTCAACTATAGACAAAATAAATAACTATGATAATATAAACAGTAGACCGGTGTTGTAGAGGACAGTAGTTAAGATTGGTTTAATGGGGTTTTACGTCCTAGTCAGGTATATATCACTTATATCGAGACTTCACCAGGTATAGGTAAAGTTGCAAAGATTTTGACCTTTGTAGTGCGCTAAGGGCAATGTCAGGGAGAATTCTTTAGCGTGCCACGTATGCCGTGAAACAGAGCATCGGTTTTAAGGTCTCCGAAGAACCACGATTTTTCATTTATAAATGCCGAGTGCTTGGCGAAAACAGTCACTACCTTTTATCAAGTCTTGGTTAAACCCGGCCGAGCTATTAACCTAGATGCTTTTTCAAGAGTAAACAATTTCTCAAGTGATGTCGCGTATTCGTAATTTGTATTTGCCCTTCAATAGTTCTTATAGATTATGTCCCAGTTCGTCAAATAAGTAAAATAAGGTTATGTTTTGTAATTGAATGTAATACGTAATGTAACATCAAGTAATAACAATGTTACATGTAACGTTTCAAACATGCTATATTATATAAAACCATCATGCATCAGTACGCTTAAGGCGTTTTGATTAAAAACAATATTTTGATCTGACACCATTTACGCATGTACAAAACATTTTCATTATGATTTTAGGCTATATTTCCTAATTTGATTTAATTCATTACAGCGATTACGTTTTCACTTTGATTTAAATTAAAATAATAGCTTTTATCTGACTGAAATATAAACAAAATAAATAGATTAATTCCTGATTAATTATCGTTTGAAAAAAACCACTGATCATAATACCAAAATGTGATTCGGTTGAAGGATCTGAATCCTCAAATGTCGTTATTATCAGGGTTTAAAACATTAATTATTCATGCATACTTTAGGTTGATGAACAGGTGTTGCGCATTTAATGCTTATAAACAGAAAATCGCGTAAAATTATCAGGAGAACAAAGATTGATGCGGTTCTGAATAATTTCTGAAAATTATGAGGTTTATTTATTTTTCAACGATATTGGGGGAATTTTTATCGGAACGATCTTTGTGATTAATCATTTTTTGACAAAAAAGTTATTCTCGGCTTTATCCTTCGTCTGAATAGAGACACATTGTATCCTACAATTACCAGTAAAAACAGTAACACAAATAGAGGACCCTATAAATTAGGAAATTTACATTTATCAAGTTTGTTTTAGGTTTATTGGTGAAGAAAGTTATTTTTTAATTAATGTATATGTTTTTTAATTATTAAAATACTGAGAGATGAACATTTTTATCTATCACAAAAAAGTTCTTTTTACAACAACAACAACGACGACGACGACGACGACCACGATGATGATGACGATAATAATAATAATAATAATAATAATAATAATAATAATAATAATAATAATAATAATAATACAAAATCCCCACATACTGTTTAAGTGTGTTTTTAGGATAGCTGAAAAACGAACAGACAGAAATAATCCTTCAAACTAAAACACTAGTATATATAAGAGTCTTGCTGTTATTCTGGAATCTCTTATTTGTATAATGTAAATTTGTTTTGTATAATTGCTTAATTAAAAAATACTGTTTAAACTTAACTAAAACACTTTTATCTAAAACTTTGTCTTTTTTTTGTTCAAGAAATCTATGTGTAACTAAAAAGGCCCCATTGATTTTATTTCGGTTTTTTATTCTGTGTTTCTTGTGTTTTTTAAACTGGTTCTGTTATACCGATAGTAATTTTATCATTCGTGAAAGTTGATGCGTTAGAGGGGAGGTAATTGACCAATGGTGACCCAATTACTTGAACAATTTTTACTTGCAAGGTCGATTGATTTCTCCATGTTTCCTTTTTTCTCTCGACCATTCCGAAACTGATTGCCTTAGTTTAAGTAAAATAATCTTGACTGAGTGTAAAACAGAATTACACAAGTCCATTCGACCTTTTTTACTCACAACAATACTCAAGTGAAAAAATCCCTACTCTTTAGAAGATATTATTAAATGATTATTGGTTCAATGACTTTAGTATTTTATTAAAAACCATTTTAGTATATATATCTTGATTTAAAATGTAAAAATGACAACAATTTTACAACAATTTTGTCCGTTTCAAAAATTTAATGAGTGAAAAAAATTGAAACTTTAAACTTAAGTTGAAAGACAAACACCTGTTATGATCCTGTTTAGTGTGTAAATGCTTCTTGTTTTTGACATGAAGAGTGTTCAAAAAGGAATACTAAAATAATCTTAGTACCACTAAACAACAATTAGTACCACTTAAAACTTTGTAAAACTTAAGTACGGAATATCCTATATAATCAATAACGGCCAACTGCAATTAATAGAGCTAATTTAAACTTTAAAAATTGAAATTTAATTGTTCTGGGTAAATTATTAAACTTGGTCCGTAAATGCACAAACAATGCGGTTATTTTATCTTGCAACTTCAGAATGTTACATGCAGCTCTTAATATCCACTTGACCTTTACGTCTTGCTGAGGTGTTGTTAACAGCTTAGCTGGATGTTATTGTTCTCATTGACTCAAAATGAAGATACTTTCGCTAAAATGCCAGCGGATCATTAAAGTATGCTAATGTGAAATTTTAAAACACTTCCTTAAAAGGCGAATTTTATCGAATTTGTATTATTTGTTGGAAAAATATACCGTGAGAGTTAGAAATTTAAATACTTGACAACTACCATGATCGATTATACAAATATATTAATGGTGATCAAAGAAACAGAAATATAGATCTTTATTTTTTAGAAGTTTTCTTTGATTATTCTTTTTAATCATAAAGTTTTGAATAATTAACGTAAGTAACAGTAACTGTTTTGAAAGCCAATTGTTGATTGGTTATACAAAGCTGATAAACTTAAGGAAATATATATTTGCAAATAGCAAATAAAACCTCTTCTTATCTCTAATGATAAAATATTTTTTATGTTTGAGATGCCTACTTGCGTGAGTTTCAGGTTCCTAGTGATAGGAACTACCACGGTTTGGTTCATGAACATGTTGCTTTTTGTCCGGCGAAGTTGGCTTTTTTCAAAAAATAAGTTGTTTCTGTATACACATACATACATACATACATACATACATACATACATACATACATACATACATACAGTCATATATATATATTACATTTTTTGGTTTTTGTCTCTTATTTCGTTTGTTTTGTTTTACGTGTCTTCTTGGTTGCACGAATACTGCCTAAACATTTTGAAATCTCTGAAACGTTCCAATTCATTTACTGATCTTCGCTATATGTTGTTTAAAGCTCGGCTTCTAATGGCTTCCTGGTCTAATATTGAGTAGTGTTTGTAAACAATCTATGAATTTTGTGGAGAGAGAGAGAGAGAGAGAGAGAGAGAGAGAGAGAGAGAGAGAGAGCGAGAGAGAGCGAGAGCGAGAGAGAGAGAGAGAGAGAGAGAGAGAGAGAGAGAGAGAGAGAGAGCTAGCTAACACGCCAAATACACAAAACAGTAAATAAATAAATTTATGCATATAAGCTGAAAAAGTCTCTAATTCCAAAGACAAACTCATTGTGTATTCTTATCTAATTTATTTAAAAATCATCATAACGTCATTAAGATTCAATTTTACAAAGATGTATACATTTAATAAATGATATTACAGAATGTTCTGCTTCTTATATGGTTCTGTAATACTTTGAAGTACCCAATGTTTGACTTGATAACAACTTATGAGTCCATTCAATAAGTGTTATTTAAACTTATAATCGCAAACATTATATTAAACGTTCTAAATTTGTTCAGCCTCATTTAAAGTTTTTGATAAAAAAAAATCAAAAGTGTGTCATTTTTAAGATGAATTACTAATCTGTGATTAAATCAACCATTCTATTGATATGTTTGAATAACATCCGAATATCCCATAATGTACCTCAATAGAATTCCGAAATAGTTTCCTGTTCAAAGCATTATCGTCTGAAACACGTGTTCTTGTTTCCGGAACTAGCCCTATTTCCGGTAGAAAGAGTGTGGTGGAAAGTAATAAAAATAAAGCAGAAAGGCAAACACAGACGGATCATTGTGACTTATTCTTTAAGGCACTAATGTCAGCTCTCTAATTATTTAATGGAAAATTCATTATCTATGTCATTAACACTTTCTGTGATTTCAGTAATTTTCATTGAGTTTAAGATAGATCTGTCGCACACTAATCTATCGTTCATATCAAGGAAAAGATTTACCACAAAGTCTTGTTAGCCGCTAAATGGCAATGCTGGATGTAAAACCGAATAAATGGAAACTTACATTGGCAGTTTCCGGGAAATTCCTACAAGATGAAGGGTTGTTGTTAGCAAAGATAGCAAGTTGTCATTGGTGTATTATTTGGTCTAAACAAAGTTTTATTGATAATACAAACGCGTCTGTCCGACATTTTAAATCTATCCATCAATAATTACATGTTATATTAATCATTTAAATAAATTTGTCGATTTTATATCAAAAACATTTATTTCATCGGAAAATGTCTATCTCTGAGGAAAATCCTACAAATTACTGTTAAACAAAATAATAGAAATGTAAGCATTAAAAAGCATAAGAGTTATTATAACCGTTGTGATATTTACTGTTTGATTTGAAAGGATAAAAGGTTTGAACAGAATATATTAAAGATTTAGATCAATCATCGTGTAAGATAAATTTTTGGATTAAATATAATCTGGTACATCTGATATCCTTTCTAGACCTTTAAATTGACAAAAATAATAATGATAATAATTTTAAAAATAAAATAAAATAAAATAAAATAAAATAAAATAAAAATAAAATAAAATAAAATAAAATAAAATAAAATAAAATAAAATAAAATAAAATAATAGATACGTGCAAGACAACATCCCAACAAACCGAAGAGTGCACGACACAACACAAGTATGGCATCAACAGAAAAAACTTTACAAGAAAATAAAACACATTTGGACCACTTTTATAAAACTCAAGACTTATCACGGTCATCGAATTTAATGTCCAGTGGTGTGCTTAAGTTACAACCCATGGTGCATAGTAAAATGCCGCTATTATTAAATTAGTAATATACGCTCGTACATATAACTATTTCTTTTAAGATTAAACTACACGTACAATCGTTAAATCAAAATTTAAAGATTAGTTTCCCAACATTTGAAACATATTGGCAGGCAATTGTATCTCATTAATTGTATCAATTAATTAGTAAAAATTACGGATAAAAGTAAAAAATAACATAAAATAAAAAAAAAAACAATAATAAATAAATAAATAATATAAAGATAAATAAATAAATAATAAAATCTCAGTTATCAAGGCCGAAATGGGAAATCAAAAAATCTTAAATTGCAAAACCACGAAATTTCAACCCAACGATTGTTGATGTATTATACAATATGCATTTTGTCTTTATTCAATTTTAAAATGTTTTTCATAATTATAAGTTTTGGTAATTTAATATCGTGAACTTTGCTTTGAATAAAATGACAATTTTCTTCAATACCATAATGAAATTTTAGCACGGATTCTGTCTTGCACCCGGCCTCACTTCCTTGATCGAAGTGTACGTGTATAACATATTTTGCCTGTTTGCAAAGTTTTTACTTTGTTTTTGGGATTGTGATATGGACAAGGACTGGTATGTTTGTTTAATTATTTAATAAATTAATGCATTTATATTGATAGTTCATGTATTTTAAAAACTTTAAAAAGTAGTTTGTTAGGCCAGTGTAATTGAAATGGTTTACTTTTTATAGTTGTATGGGGTGTTAATCTGGTCATATTTCGTTAAATATTCCTTCAATAAGTTTGAATGAATTATTTTTGACAATATTTCATGAAAAAAAGCACGTGTAAAACATTAATGTTTACAAAACAAACAAAAAACTAATAAAAAAAAAACAAAAGAAGACAAAATCAATTTCGAATGGAACCCCTCTCTCCCCTCTCTCATCAACTTCGCATGATTATTTTCTCTCTCTCTCTCTCTCTCTCTCTCTCTCTCTCTCTCTCTCTCTCTCTCTCTCACTCATAATTTTGCTATCAAAAATATCTTATATATTTTAATTATGTTATTAAGTGAACTATATATTGAATAGAGTCTTTTTAAAATCTTTTGTATCATATTAATAGAATGAAAAGAAAAAAGCATACAAATATACTCAGCGGAAAATCTTTACATAGTAAATTTAGAAAGTAATTATTTATCACTAGTCACTTATAAAACAACACCGTGTACTCAATGACATAAATGATTTTGTGTATTCAATCCTTGAGTAGCTTTTTTAGTTTTTCTGACATATAGAATTTTTTCTAGGCCTAAAATATACTTATTTAAATATTGATACTTCACATGGGTCTTACAATGAGACACACTCTTATGTAATTCAAAATTCAGCTTGACAGTGTGACAAAAAGTTAGCTGGGCGGAGTTAGGCTTTACATGAGGACCTTGCATGACGCTCTGTCGTGAATCTTAAGTGGTTTATGAAGGTGTAATCGAATTAATTGTATAAATACTTGTAAGCAGATCAAAGCAACACATTAAGACATTTCAGTTTTCAATATAAATAATGTAAAAATCGAGTTTTTAATAATAAGAAGAAAGATTTGAATGTGTTCTGTCCTGAACAGCAAACAATAAAACAACTTCAAAATGTTAGATAGATCCTAAATGTACAAAAACGTTATTTTGCATTGTGCTTTTTATAGCAATTTTAAGGTGGCGCAAACCTTGTATCCCACAAGCCAGAACAACGTTAAAACACAGAACCTAAAATCCGTTTTTTCGTTATGAAATTGGCTCCTTGTCCTAATTGGTATAATTAACATAAACAATTTTCAAAAGAAATCTAGATTTTTTTAAATGATGTAATGAGTCATTAAACACACACATCAGTAACTGCACGTTAAATTTAAAAGGTAAAATACATTGCCTAGTTTTTCTTCGAAACATCGTTATTGTAACCAAACAGTCTTTTGTTTTATACTAACCCTTTAGTATAGATTTTTCATAATGATTTTTTTTTGATTTTTTTTGTCTGATGATAGTAAACTTATTGACTTATTGTTCATAATAAACCTCCAAATCATTGGCTGATATATAAATCATTTGTTTTTACTAATAAATTGTTTTAACCAATAAAGCTGCGAATAACCAGACATAAGACATAATATCAAAACCATATGTATATGTATTGATTTTTTTAAAAATATATCTTCAAAATTTATTTTTATTCTTCGAATTTTATAAAAATAACGAACCCCCTTAAAAGAGACAGGGGTCTTTAAATAATGAGGCAGTAGGGGTTAGTATCAAATATTGGCACCCGTCTCAAGAGCATTATTTGCTTATAATGTTAAACATATGCATGGAGAAAGTTTATTACATTGCAAAAATTAAAGTCAATATATAAAATCAATCGGTGTTTTTTGAGAATGATTGTGGTGTTGTGTGTCACGCTGTGACTTACAAAATGGTTTATTTGATAAAGAAACTTAAATTCATTAAGTGAGTGTTTATTGAACAATATTGTCGTTTTTAAATGACTGGTTTGTTTTGATGATATCGTTCCCACGTATGTTTTCAGTTTTGCACAATTGTTACTGCAATGAAAGGTGACCAGGCTGTACCACGAAACATACAAATAGGGCGGAAAAATCGAAAAAAAAATTATTTAAAAAAATGACAAAAAGATGTTGTAAAAACATGACACAACAAAAGTTTATAAACTGTTTAATGATTTATGTATAAATAAAAATAATTTTATAAGTTTTATTGGAAGTTATTGTCCTGAAAATCTCAAGTTTCTTTTAAAATTCCTGTTTTGAGCGCTATTAACCCGTTGTGTTTTAAATTGTTTTTGCAGTGTAAAAACGGCAAAAATTTTAAAAAAAATGATTTCGATTAACTTTACCGTCTACAACACACAATTAAAAATCTTTTTTCCTTAAAACGCACATCCGTAAATTTCAATTCTTGGTTTACAAGAAGGCAAATTTCCACGAAGGTTTTTTTTCAACTGTTTTTTGTGCTTTAATTTAAAGAAAAAACTTTTTGTTTAAATTGAGAAGGTAGATGTGCAGAAAACGAAATATCCTTTACCATGCCATTTTACAAAAGACATCGTGCATACTGTTGATTTTGATTTTGATCTTGATGTAGGTAAAACCAAATTTAATAAAAAGCGAAAAAAAAAATCTAAAAGCATATTGCAAAATACATAGGAAGTAAGATTTGTTAAGTTTTTTTTTTAAGTTTCGTGTTCTTCAATTAATATTCATTGTTAAGAAGAAATATTTCCTAAAAAATACATTGCAATATTTTTAATATATACAAAGGTATCAAGTCAGAAATCTAATCTAACGTTTATTGTACAAAATCATTATGGAAATGACTGCTTTAAGCCATAAGAAACATCGAAAGCAACGTTAATGACAAAAATAAAAATAAATAAATAAATAAATAAAAATAAAAATGAATAAATAAATAAAGAAAGAAATAAAAACATGATTTAAATAAAATAGCAAATAAATAAAAAAATAAAAATAAAAACAACTAAAAACAGAAAGAGCAATTTTTATAAAAGGCAAGTTATATAATATTTAAGTTATAAAGTACAGTACATGTATAAAGCTAGAATATTATTAGCGTTGCAATAATCGGAGCAAGCATAAAACGATGAATGGTTAGCAAGGCTGAGCATGCAGATCTTGTGTATATTTCGTAAAATGATAAAGATTGTTGCCATGGGTTATTAAAACTTCAGTTTTACCAGAAATAAGTCAAATTAAACCGGAAACCTTCTAACCTTGTGTTCCTAGTTATTTTGATATTCTGACTGTGTATTTGTCATATTATTTGCGGATAACTTTACAAAATCTTATATTTATTTGATATAAAGTTATCAAATGTCAGTCGACATTAGGAATATTTTTTTACAAAATACATTCTATGTTGTTGCTTACTTCAGTGCTATAAAAAAATCAATTTTGATGGATGGCAGGAATAGTAACGCCACCATCAAGAAACACTCATTTACGTTAAATACGCGTGCATTCATTCGCTTAAGACGCTTTTTAATTTGTAATGAAGTTACGCATACATGATTTCACACATATTCATCTGTGTAAGTCGTGTGTGACCACTTGACTTTGAAAATTTATTCATAATTGTCGCGTGCTTCTAAGAAGAACAACTCTCTGTCAATCGTCTGCTCATCAACCATTTGATTAAAAAGCGCGGTAATTCACAACATCTAAATCAAACTAATAAATCTGTAAAACCCCATATTATCATGGTAAATTCACTAATATTTAATTTTGAGAATTGTTTAAGAAATATATATTTTATTTGAAGATTTTTTTGCTTCGAGAATCAAAGAATCATGTAACTATGAAGTTAATATGTAACAACGCCAAGTAAATTCAATTATCTTTACTTTGTATTTTTCAAGAAAAAATAACTAAAGATAATATCACAAAGATTAGTTGTCTAAATATTTGACTGTGTATATACATTACATATATATATATATATATATATATATATATATATATATATATATATATATATATATATATATATTTACTCTGCAACTTACTTTATAAATGTTTGTTTGAGACCAGTGGCAATTGTGAGACAATAAATGGCATTCATCACATGATTATTAAACTGTGCGTATGAATATTTTTTACTGTCTGTACTACTTTTCTAAGTAGTTTCATAACAAGCGACCATAATACGTTAACGCACGTTATTCGTTTTGCCTGGCAAAGCTATGGCATTTATAGCTCAATAACTGCCATTGCTATGCTGTTCAATGGTCAAATAAGTTTCCTTAATTCGTTAGTTTACGGTTCAGCCAGCTGAAGTTATGTCATGGAAAATATTGCGTGCGTGCGTGCATCAACTATTTTCTCCTTTTAAAACACAGAAAAATTTAGAACTAAATATTGCATAGACTGTCTTTGGTTGATTATCGAAAAAGGGGAGGGGGTTATAGCCACAGGTAATTCAATTTTCAACTGATTTTATTTGAGATTTGAAATTGAAAAATTAGACGTGTCAGTTGACGTATGTAACAATTTTTTTTGACCGAATTTTAAAAATGAGGTGAAATATTTAACTGTTTTTTTTCAACAATCTGCTCCTCTAAAACCACTAGACCAGTTAGAACCATATTTGGAGTAAAAGTTTTTTAGATTAACCAGACCTATCTATCCATCATCCAAGACAGCGTGTTTATTATCGATAGCAAACACACAAAAATATCTATTTTTAGGTTCGCTTTTCTTAGGTTTAAATACGGTATTGATTAAAAGTCATCTGATAAATACAGACCATATAAGGACTCTTGTTTTTTTTTTTTTTTTTTTTTTTAAAAACTTTTTTCCAATTACTATTAGATTTTGTATTTAAAATCTAAATCTATCTTTGTTTAATGCATTTTTATGTGAGCTAAATATTAAACTTTTTTACTGAATCACTTGAAATCGTCGAAGAAAAAAGAAAAAATGTTTTGATAACTACCCAAATTAAAAAGATCCCATATATATATATAATATATCATATATATGCTACGAGGGATTTGTGCAAAGTGAACATTCAAGTCTTCATTCAAGTTATTTCTCAATAGATCGAACAAAAATTATAAGCAATGCTTAAGTGGATAAAAAAAAAACTATTCAGATATTTCACTGCATTACGATGACCTTAACAGTGCAAACGGTTTAGTTGTGGATGTTATTTTTACCGGATTTTTTCAATGATTTTCTTCACTCGGTGGTCTAAAGCGTGCACTTACGGATCACAGTGCCTCTCACCGCCTGGGTTCGAATTCCACTTGGGACAGATCCTAGTGTGAGAAAGCTTGTCAGTTCGCTTGCCGAAGGTCGGTGGTTTTCTCCGGGCACTCCGGTTTCCTCCGCCATCCCAGAACTGACCGCCTCAAAATAAGTGAAAAAATCTTGACTGGGGCGTAAAACACCATTACTCCACTCCACTCCACTCCACTTCAATGGTTTAATTTGCAAGGGGTAGGCGGTCTTATGTGTAATATAGATTTTATTGTGACAACCTAGAAAAAGATCACTTTCCCCATTTAAATAACAGTTGGCCTCGGTAGCCGAGTGGTCAAAAGTGCGCAATTACAGATCACGGCGCCTCTCACCGCCAAGGTCCAAATCCTACTCGGACAGTCGGACAGATCCTACTAGTGTGAGAAAGTTTGCCATTTTGCTCGGTCGATGTCATTTTTTTTTTTTTTTTTTTTTTTTTTGTTCGGGTTCCCCAACCACCCCAGAACTGACAGATTCGATATAAGTGAAAAGATCTTGGCTGTAGCGTAAAAATCATTAATCCAATAAATCCTATTTAAATAGAAATATTGTTATAAACTTTTTTTTACCCGCCCCGAACATCGAAGTCGAATATATGATTTAGCGATGCATATTAGCTGCTAAAACTACAAAGTGTAAAGTTATCAATATAAGTTCACCTAACAGATACTTAACGTTAAGTGCTAAAATCCAATTTATTTTCCCGTCTGTTTTATTAAAAGCAAGAATTTTCTTTTGAGTTGTTTAAAAATTTCGAAATTGGCAACATGAATCCTTACTATTAGAAAGTGTCACGCATATTCTCAATAGAAAATTACATTAAAAATGCATTTCCAATAAGTACGCGTGTTAATCAAGACGCGCATTTCAACACATGACTAGCTGCCTACTTTAAGATTATTGCGCGTGAAATTGTTAACGACCATATGGTCAGGATCGGTTAAAATCAATCTTGCATAATTATTAGCATTTTAACGTACTCTTTGACAGTAAAATTCGTGTAAAACTAATAAAGATTGTTTTCTATTTAACCACGAGGGAAAAATTACTATTGTGTGAAATTGTTAGTAATTTCTATAAACCATCTAATTAATTTTACTATTACTTTATATTCGATCAATTTTGTAAGGGTTCAATTCCTAATTATTTCTCTGGTGAAAATTTGAATTTGTAAAAAAAAAAGTTTTGTTTCTCAGATAGTTTTTTTTAGGTTTATTAGATTTTTTGGATTTTGTTTTCTTGATATTTGTCAATTTTGTAGTTGATCTAAGTGCAAAGCTTTGTTGAAATATTGTTCCTAGAATTTCAAGTACTGTATTTAGTAACGGTTTTAATATAATATAATTAACTGTATGCCTGTAAGCTGTTTTAATGTTTATGCGCGGGTACAGAGTATGTGTTACAAGACAATTTGACGTTATACAAGATTCCTGCTATATACTGCTTCGGTAGCTCAGTCATAGAGCGTTTTCCTCGAGAGCGGAGGAAATTGGGTTCAAACCCCGACTGGGTCAACAAAAGGCTTTTAAATTTCAGTTACTTCTTCGTCGCCTTGCGTTTTGTATTAAAGGGGCAGTTTTTCGACTGGTTCACCTAATGACAAGATACTTTGGTGGGTAGAGTGGTATGCGGCATGCTGATTCGGTGAGCTAATACCTTAAATAAAAATATCCTTGAGTGGGTGCTAGTACAAGGCAGATAGTAATGCACGCTCGCATGACTCACGTGTAATTACATACGCAAACTTGCTCTTATGATAAATCTTTGAATTAATTTAGTTTAATAAACTTGCTATCGTCCTTGAATAGCTGACATTTATACAACACAACAACAAACTAACCAATCTTATCCATCTACTCTTCAACTAATTCTGGACAACGGTGTTGCTTATTCGTTTTTGGCAAACATACAGCAACGACCTGCACCTAGAAAAAAAATCTTTGAAATATGTTTTTGTTTATTTTGCTTAAAGAGCAGAGATCAATAAACTGTTCTCTTTTGCTTTATACGACAGACTCAAATCGTACACTGCAGATAACGCAGTAACCAACTACTTAATCTTGAATGAACTGTATTTTTTCTCACTTTTTAGCAAAAGAAAACTAGCAAAATACATTTAAATATCGGTTACCCGAACAAAATTTCAGCCATATATTTCATAATGATTTTCATCATAGCTCAATACTTCAATTTTATTTATTTTTAATAATAATAATAATAATAACAACAACAACAACAATAATAGTAATAATAATAATTATTATTATTATTTTACCACTACTGCTTCTGTCATATTATTAATTAATTATTTTTTTAATGGAATAGTAAAAAATTTATAATAAAACAACATTTTTCAATTTTTTTGAATATTTCATTCAGAAAATTCAAATTTTTTTAGTTTGACACTACTACTGTCACTACTACTACTACTCTATATTATTACTACTACGTGATTTATTTTCAATTTTTTAAAAACCTTGAACAAATTTGTGTTCCGGAAAATTGAGTTCTTTGCGTTCAGAGATAATATAAAATACAAAACGATTGATGCTACTTGTCCAACACTTCGAATTCGTTATTTAACTCATTAACACGCAACAGTTAAAATTCGTTGACCGTAACAATCATTTTCAAAATTTGTTTTTAAGCCTAAATATGCGATATACAAAGGGAGATCAATCCTATAATTTATAAATATAATTATAAAACATGTCGATTTATTCATCAAATAATATTTTACCCTACAGCATCTTCTCATTAACACTCTCAGGATTCCTAAAGCGCGCACTTACTGATAAATTTCCTATTACTGCATAGGTTCGAATCTCGATTAGACAGATCCTCGTGTTCGAAAGTTTGTCAGTTGAAGTTGAAGGTCGGTAATTTTCTCCGACACTCCGGTTTCAACCACCACCACCTAAAAACTGACTGTGAATCTAAAGATAACCTACATGCAAAAATTTTGGTCATAGAATTTTTACGTATATGTACATGTATCATACCAAAGCTTTATTTTTTCGAAAAAGAAGGCTATTATCCTCATTTGAGGGTACTCGTGGTGTATATATGTACACGTAAATTTTATCTTGTACTAGAACAGATGTAATTTATATTATATTGTTTACTTTTTCTGATTTAACGGGTGATTCATTTTCAGATATTTTTGATCCGGGATATAAAAATGCTAATCAATAACCAGGGTGAGACACTGCCTGATGAGAGGTAAATTCTATGCAAGAAAAATGTTTTGATAATGGCAAGTAATTTGAGTAACAATCTGAAAACTATATGCAAAATACCGGCTTTTGCAATAAATAAATAAATAAATAAATAAATAAATAAATAAATAAAAACGCTAAATTCTACTCAAAACTTTATACAGAAAAAAACTATTTGTACAACGGAAGATTCTGTAAAAAAAAGTACTTGTAATAATATGTAGGGTATTCCAAAACAAGATCATGTCGTCATCTTTATTCGTTCATCTTTTTATTAAGTAAAATGACGAAATATTCCGAAAGACAAAAGATGACGTCATTCCGAAAGACAAGTTGATGACGTCACTCATAGATACTACCTTGGCGACCTTCAGTTGATGATTTGCATCCTCAACACTGGGCGTGTTAATTTATTGCATTCTCAACACTTAGGCGTGCTAATTTATTGGCATTCTCAACACTAGGCGTGTTAATTCATCTTGATTAACAAAAATGGCATTGACACCAGAAGAGGCAGAGAGACTTAATCAGATATTTGAAGGTAATAAGCAAAAGATTTATCATCCTCCTGATTTTATATATATTTTTCCACATTCCAAGAGATTTTATTTTCTGTTAAACCTTAGAACGCTATTTATTATTATTATTATAAAGTAAATTCAAGGACAAGTTTTCAATTTTGTCGGTAATTTTTAGGGGAAGGTACAGTGATGTTTTCCATGCAGCTCAGTTGGTTAGACACTAACATATAATGCCATGTGTCTCTTTTCTCAACGCCATTACAATTAAATAATTGAATAAACTTCTTTTTCCCCCGAGACCCGATGATGAAAGTTTGAAATGACCATTTCAGTATCTCTAGGAAACTTCACATTTACATTAGCAACACAAAAAGTATGCACAACGTTGAGCTATCAAATATTCACTTTCTCGTATTATGACAATGTTTTTTTCAAAAATATATTTCAGCTGCACTAAAAGAGCCAAGTGGAAATCGTACTCCATCAGGTAAATTTCTATAAGAATAAGCACTGGGGAAAAGTTATCTTTTCTGAGGCATCTGTCCCAATTCCATTAGTGTTTATGGGGGGGGGGGGTGTTGCTCGTATCACGTTTAGTATTCGGCTTTTTTGATAAATGGATAGATAATTACAATTTTTAATGATTTGATAACTTTAGATATCAGCTTTATTGATGGAAAAGATTTTTATGGTTTTATTTATTTTAATGTTTCCCCACTGTATCCCGTTGATCTTTCTCTGTCTATGGCAGATTGCTATAGCATTCCATTACGCAAAAACATGGTCTAAAGTTTTTAGAATAAATATAAAAGGAGCTGTTTAGCTCTAAACCTCTATGTTTTTCACTGCAGTGAGTTTATCTTCGTTTAAAGGCATGCAAAAAAAGATTGTTTTACTGGGTGCTTCAGTACCAGTATGATTGACTTTCGATATTAAATTGTGTCATGTTAGGACTACATATCAGTACACAGATCAGCAAACCAAACTTATAAACCGAATGTATGGATAATAAATAAATAAATAAATAAATAAATAAATAAATAAATAAATAAATAAATGCTAATGAACGTTAAACAGCAAACAGCCAGCAAATATACTATATGGCGTTGATTACACGGCAACAAGTATACCTGATTTATTTTTGACAGCGACAAAATAGCGTAAATAAGCGTTTTGATTGTTTCCTTGTATAAAATACATAATGACATTTTTTTTTTTTTTTTTTTTTTTTTTTTTACATATTTACATTTTTTTTAAACATTTTTTACAGATTCTTCAATAGGATCACTCAGCAGCCATGATTCCATTGGTAAATATTGTTATAATTTGTATCTTTACAAATATTGTTCATTTGAACAAATTGTCAGAATAGGCTATATATCATGACAAGTTATACTAAAACATAATAACATCACTGCTGAAACACATCAGATAGGCTAAAATACACACTATGTACATACATGTATTAGATAGTCATCGACATTGAGTAATTGTTTAAATTACATAAGGTGAGGAAAATTTCGTCCAATTGATAATATCCCATTTGGGACATTGTTAAGGTAAAATTTCCCATGGCATTAGATTTTGTTGTTTTTATCAACAAAAATAGGACATTTTTTCATTTTAAACACTGTACATAGTCCATTCACATACTTTCTTCATCTTTGTTCTTTTTATTTTCAGACAAGTATTTTCCTTCGTCAATGAGCGTACAATCAAAAGCCACATCATCTGCCGCACCATCCAAAGGTAGTAACATAATAATTTGTTGTTCTTCTTATTCTTCTTTCATTAGTCGGTGTTGTTGGCACTAGATTTTTTCATTTCAAATTGGCATTTCTAATAGTATAAATAATAATGTAAGAGTATGGATCAAAACCCTAAGAGACTGTTATATTTGCTTACCAATTTTTAATAAGACCAATATAGCACGAGACAGAGGCTTGAGCGATCCTTGAACTGCATAAGTTTTTTTTTTTTTGTCTTCTGAAATAACAACACAATACTTGGTGTAATCACACGAACGGTTTTCCTTTTTAATTCAAATGCATCGACTAGATTCTGGGGATTTTACAATTATTTACAAAATATTTAAATTAAAATTATGTACCTTTACCTTATAGGAATCTTGAAGACCTTAAGCAGTTTTCAAGGTAAGATATAAACAATAAATAAATAAATAAATAAATAAATAAATAAATAAATAAATAAATAAATATAAATAAATAAATTTAAAAAAAAAAATAAATAAATAAATTAATAAATTAACGTGGCCCCAGTCGCAGAAACAACCCTTCAAAATTTATTTGTATATACCAGAGCTTAATCATTACTTTATAATTTTCATTATCTGATTCACACTTAATCTTTATGTTGTAAACACGAAAATTCCAATATTCGATGCATGACAAGATGGCTCCAAACAGAATTCAGGATCAGGTAGTTCAGTTTTTCATTCATGGGATTGACCCAAAACATTATGACCCGATATTCTGTTTTACGAGTAGGTCTGTGTTTAATGGATCTGTGGTTGCTTTTTATGCTAACCATCGCTACTTATAATATTTCAACTAGTAAAAACTGTCAACTCACTAGAACAAGTGAATAACCCAATGTTCTAGTATCTGACAACTAGGAAACTAATCATTTTACTAGCATATTTAACGACCAACTGGCATACTACTAAACAAAAAGAACAACAACTACAACAACAGCAACATCATCATCATCATCATCATCAACTACAACAACAACAACAACAACAATAATAATAATAATAATAATAATAAGTTACAAGAAATGAACTATCCAACTCACTAGTAATTACTGGTCCTTAGATACGAATACATGTATTTAAAAGAACTTTCAGCATTTTTTATGTTTATTTCTTTCAGCATGTTTTATGTTTATTTCGATTTATGATGGTTGTTATAAAAAAGAAAATGTAAGTCATTGCTGAAGTCTCCTGATATATGTATTTGTATATTTGTTTTTGCTATTTCCTACATTGTTGTTTATATCATGACACCTTATTTTTTTTCTATTACAGGAAGTGGTCAATCTAAGGCTTACATAACACAAAGCCAGGCATCAGGTATCTAAAAAATATTTAAAATTAACTTTATATGAAGTTTATTCGATATTTGTTATTTATATCAAAATTCTAATATAAATGCTTTTGTCATGTGCAGAATGATAAAATTTTATCAAAGGAATATTAAGAAAAGTTCCACATGACAAAGTGCAGAATTTTTAAAATTTCTTTTAGGTAAATTTTTTAATTCTGACACATGACACTGTCCCTCCATTTTTCAGAGTTCGTCGCTCTATTGAATTATTTGACATTCGGATTTTTTTTAATGGAGACTCCATGGCAAAATCTTATACGAGGGGTTATAGTATTTTTAAAATTTAGCAAAGTAGCCAATAGAAGCTCTACGAATTCCATATATGATTTAATACATTATTTTTCGAAATAAATTGAAACATTGTTGAAAAGTACTATAAAGGTTGGAGTGGAGGAATGTGCTTAACGCCTCAGTCAAGATTCTTTGTCATATCGAGTAAGTCAGTTCCAGAATGGTGATATAAAAAAAGATGATCAGTTAAAGATCACGGATATCGAACACGAACTGATTATTTTCATACTAATAATGCGTTTACAAATACCCATTTACACTTTCAGGAACACAATATGCCAAAAACACTCGAAGTGAAACATCTACAGGTATTTATAAAGCGTTATTATGATATCATGATAACTTTGTTAGTTTTGGAACACAAAGTGTCCCTTTGCTTCTTTTCATACAGAAAGGATCATCCTTTAAAAGACCGCTTTCTATAAAATTTGGTTTGGTTCCTTGGATGATTTTATAACGATGTTTTACTTTATACTCACAATTAAATATAATTCATTTTAGGTAAAATAAAACATTTAAATAGTTATCAAAGTTTGATTAGATACCAAAATGATTATGTTCTTTTTAAACTTTTACTTGATAATTTAAACAGCTTATATTATACCCCTAACATTTATTTTTGGGAATTTTTTCAATGCACAAATTTGTAGTGGTAAATACTTATATTAAAGCAAGCTTTAGAACTATTGTATTTTTTGAATATTCAAACTTTTAGTTAATAAACTTTGTAACCGTTTCAGTTAGTTTTTACCTCTAAATTTAGCCTTTGCCAAAATAGTGTATGTAAGCTAAAACGTTCTTTATTTTATTTTTATCAGATTCCATGACAACTGCTCCTCTTCCGGTTTACATAACACCAAAGGAGGACTTCAACTTTGGTAAGTAAAAGTATCCCATGATCGTAAATGTTTTTTGGTTTGTAAGGGGGCATATTTGCTATTTATTAATTGTAGTATTTCAAATCCTTACAAATCTCGCACCATTGGTGTCTCAAAACCTCAACGTTAGCAGGCGTTGTCTTGCATTTGAAAACAAACTGTACTAAATTTAATGTACACAAAACTTTTATAAATATAATTTGAAACTGGTACACTACTTTAAAAAACTAAAATATAATTATTTTATTTCAGATAACTAAACCTTTTTGAAGTCAAAGATTGAATTTATAGAATTTATAACGTTAATTATTTAACTGATAAGTTATTGGTTCATTTTTTATTAAATAGATCCAGATAAAGATACTGAAGAAGGAGAAACACAATGGCAGTTAGGATATGTTGCTATTAATAGAGATGCAATGAATGGTATGTATACCGTTGATAAAATTGCAGCTCAAAAATTTGTTCATATAACTTGGCAATAACAAGAACAATTTGTTCATTAAACTTTGCAATAACAAGAACAATTTGTTCATTAAACTTTGCAATAACAAGAACAATTTGTTCATTAAACTTGGCAATAAACAGAACAATTTGTTCATTAAACTTGGCAATAAACAGAACAATTTGTTCATTAAACTTTGCAATAACAAGAACAATTTGTTCATTTAACTTGGCAATAACCAGAGCAATTTGTTACAACAAATCAAACAAAATAGGAACAAGATTTGTTTGTTAAAAAATAAAATATATACTATAGCAATACTTCAAACGGATAGGATATACCTTAAAAAGTTTTCATCACACACACACACACACACACACACACACACTCTATCTCTCTCTCTCGCACACACACACACACACACACACACACACACACACACACGTCTCGATATAAGTAAAATATTCTTGACTGGGACGTTAAACACCATTACTCAACTCTCAACTCTCTCTCTCTCTCTCTCTCTCTCTCTCTCAAAGTCAATTTCAATAAAATATGAAATTCACTTTATTTTGCCCATGTTTGAAGGATTAATTGTGTGATGTAGAATTATTGGTTCATTTATTTCAGTTGAAATATCTGGACCATGTGCGGGAAGAGCAACATATTCAGGTAAATAAATTAAATAAAAACACTGATTCGGTAATTTGACATTTGAATCTTTTGTGATGGAACTTTGTCAAATTATAATTTTTTGAATTTCTGAATAAAATATTCAAAAATTTATAATATGACAAAGTTTTCATATTACAAATTTTTGAATATATCGTTCAGAAAATTCAAAAAAAAATTATAATATGACAACATACATAACATTATACAAGTGCAGAGTTCTTTAAACCAGACCAGTGTGAGACAACTCTCGCATAATAAATTTGTGAATCGTGAGTTTGATACAATAATTTTTATTTGTTTATCGAATGCGGTTTTATGTCACATCAGCCATTTTATGACTTTTCATGAAGAGTTTTTTTTCTCTCAATGATTAATATAAACAAGTTAATGTAAAGCGTGAATTTTTGGTTTCTGATCTGCATTGTACTGGTGCGCACTTACGGCGATCTTTAGAATGCTAATACACTCGCCCGGAATGTCGCCCATAAATATCGCACTCCACCTAGTCATTTCACCGGTACAGAGCTAACAAGTAAAGGCTTACGACAAGGAAAACCCTTTGTCATTCGAAAAGTAACAAAACTATTTAGTAAAGATGCGCTTGACAAGTTACACAAATCGTTGAAGACATAATAAGCCAGATTTGTTTTTATATTATAACATTACAGGATTCTTCATTCCTATTTCGCCCAAACTGCCAGATCCAATAATGAAAATAGTTGACAATTTGAAGAAAACCAGCATTGTTAATATACTAGACATAGAGGAAACATGTGGAGAGATAAACAAAAAGATTGCTTTTGATATGGTAATGAACAACAAAGTACAGCTACAGTTTACTGAGGATGATGCTGTAATACAATTATTTAAGGAACAGGTAAGTTTGGATGTTCACGAATTTACCTCAGCGCTGGATTAGACAGTGGCCGAAATAAAAGGGTTCTAATATATATTTCTCTTTTGATGTGGTTACGCAGCTAATTTTAAAGAGTTAAAAAATTCAAGCCAACCGAATTTCGTTATTATGTTACGGCTTCAATAGCAATGTTCTTTTTCTTTATCATATTATATATTATATCTATATGAAACTTTGTTACATAGAAATGTGCACATCTGGCACATCAAAATTTAACTGGTATTTGTATTATATATTTACATAGAAGTTCGATTGTGTGCTCTATCATTTATTTATTTATTTATTTTGATTTTAATATATTTATTATTTATTACATGTGTAGATTTTTAAGTTCTGTGAAATTGGCTACGTTGGGAATAAAATACACACAATTGTTAAAATAATTCCTTCAATAAATTTTTACTGCATATATTTCTAGAATTTTCGTTGAATTCTCTTAAAATCTAGATATGTATTATTTTTCAACAAAGCTTAATATTTTCTTAATCTTAAAAAGTATTTCCTTGGTCGCGTTTTGTGCGTTTGTTTAATAACTAAATATCTAATAGCCTGTTAATGCTTATCGAAAAATTTGCTTCTACACTTTGGTTTTCTCTTGCAGTTTGCCGAAAAATTACAGTTGGAAGTGTCAAGACGCAAACTTAAAAAGAAACAAATAAAAAGATTAAATGAGATTATTGTAGACAAGTTAGGAGAGGAATTCGTTATTACTGTAAAAGGTAGGTATATAAGCAATTTTAAACAATGATCTTTAAATGAACATTGAACTCCGAACCTTTTGCTCTTTCAGCTTATATTAGTGTAATGTGCTAATTTTGAATTTTCTGTACTAAATGAGACATTTAAATTTAGCAAAATGCTTTTTGTATGTCTCATTTAAAAAATACTCAGTAAACTGACCGTCGTTAGATCACTCTATAATGGCTATGCAGATGCCATGTGTGAGATTGTCAATATATTTCTGGTGTAACAAATGCTTTACTTTTTTAAAAAAAATATTTTCAGACATGAGTTCAAGATTTAGGAAGTTTATGAAGAGAATTTTCCCATGTTTCTTTTCCACAGATTCAGACTGAAATAATAGAGGTAAATATTCTCACTGTCAAATTCGGTTGATTCGGAGAATCTGTTCTGTTCTAGAAAAGGCAGAACGAAACATATACGTACATTTTTCGAAAAATGATTAATTAGATGAATAAGGCTTTTGCTCCCCAAATCAAAATGAAAGTGTACTATAAGCTATATTAATATACATTATATTTTTAAAAATTAGTTGTAAATGTTTTTTTTATCGCTTCAAAAATTGAGACATGTCGCTTTAAACGTCTCGATTTCTAAATTTTCCTTGCTTGGTAAAAGAAGAATTGATATCAATTTCTGACTTTGAGTAGGCGATGGAATCTAGCTGACTTTTCATCTAAGCACCATACATTTTGCCAACAGCATTACATTTATAATCGCACTCTATATAACTTGCTGTTATTTTTTTTTTCTTTTTAGTCCAAAATTTTCGACGAGATGTAATATTTCATTATTTTACCTAATTTTTGGTTGTTTACTTTATTTTTCAGAAAAAGCTATGATGGATATTTGTTTATTTTAACCTGATAAAACTAGGAAGAATTTATTAACTCAGCTTGGATATACATAGAATTTACTTTTTAATCTGGAGGAAATATTTTCCAATGTTAATGAATACACTGTTTAGTTACTAAAAATTCAGTAACCAATATTTTCAGTAACCAATGATGTGTTTGTATCCTAAGGAGTGGAGAATCAAAGTCGGCTCTATACAATCTGTGGTGATGACAATAAGAGATCATCTTCGCCAACAGACCTGGGAAAATCCAAAAGAAACAAAAACAGCGAAGGACATGATTAGAAGTACTAGTGCATCACGATATTTGAACGACGACAGTTTTTTCTGCTGGTATAAAAACTGATGATCTCAAAGGTTGAAAGCTTTAGGTTCAGACACTGAGGGGACTTGATAGTATGACTGGAGTATGCCAACGACGAGGACGGCAGGTCAGTGTTGGCGCAGTCATGATGTTGTGGGCAAAGTTTACATAAACTGCCACAGCAATAATGAAAATCGGCATTACAGATAAATTGAAATGTCTTGAGTGGAAACAAACTGTACAAACTGAAACCCATCGGATTTTGTTCTAGTTAAACAAAACAACAACAACAACAACAACAACAAAAAAAAAAAAAAAAAAAAAAAAAAAAAAAAAAAAAAAAAAAAAAAAAAAAAAAACCACTAGATAGATTTTCATCTTGTTATACCACAAACAAGAAAACTATGCTAACCATATGAACAATATCAATGCTTAATGATTTAACTTTTGATATATGGTTTTCATATGATATGTTGACTTGAAAACTTCATGAAGAGAGTTTTTAATGTTATTTTTAGGTTGATATGTGCGGAATTAAAAGAAATGAAAATCTATAATCTATACATAAACGCGCAGAAGGCGCTAATGAACACTGAATAGTTGCATAATGTATTTTTTCCACTGTCAGTGTAAATGTTTACTTGGCAGTCTAGTCTGTTCCAGCTGTGGTGCTGAACCCCCCCCCCCCCCCAAAAAAAAAAAAAAAAAAAAAAAAAAAAATCTGGGAAAGTTGGAGAAAAAAGCTATAAAATGATTAGAGGTTCAAGTACATCGCAATATTTTAACGGCGACGGTTTCTATCTCTATATACAAATAGTTGGTCATTATGATAAAAGACTAAAACGATGTGTTTAAAGGGTAGACTAGTAAGTATGGCCGTTGTATGCCAACGACGAAGGGGTCAGTGTGGTTGAGATCACGGCGTACACGAAACCAGAAAAAAAGGTAGATGGTTTTTCGTATTATGTGTTGACTTAAATACTTTTTAAATACTTAATATAACCATTATATTGATATTGTTAATATTTAAATGATAGTTTGTGTGCATTTAGGAATTATATGAAATGTAATAACACCCCAATGAACTGAGAAAGTGGCATTATTTTCAAAATGAAATGCGTTTTCGCATTGAAAATGTTATTGTTGTTTTCTTACAATTGTTTATTTTACAAAAACAGTGTGTGTGTGTGTGTGTGTGTGTGTGTGTGTGTGTGTGTGTGTGTGTTGGAAATGCATTTTATTGACTTAAATACTTTTTAAATACTTAATATAACCATTATATTGTTATTGTGTGTGTGTGTGTTGGAAATGCATTTTATGATACCTAAATATATAGTCATATTTAACTAAAAATGCGATTTACTTATTTTTTTCATTTCTAGATAAAAGTTTTGTTGCTTTAAAATGTATCCCTCATAAATATGACAGAGTTGTCTCGCTTTGATTGATGATCGTCATGTAATTTTAGAAAAAATTATCTGAAAAAAAGTCGAATTATTTCGGATTAATATTGTTCCACGCTCCAGCCAAGATTCTTTCACCCCTATATCAAGGCGCTCAGTTTAGGGATGGTGTTCGAGAGAGCTCATCATTCACCAAGAAGCGTCTCAGTATTGTGTCAGGAATTAAACTTTCTTTGCTTGTTTTATTGAACTTTCCACTGTGGTCATCAATTCAAGTATGAATTACGGAATATATCCGTATTTCTTTAGTCCTCCTCTCTTTTCACTTACGGGTATTTTGATTGCCGGGTGATCAAAAGCGCGCTTCCCAGCGCTTACGTTGTGATCCGACTCGGGCAGATCCTTTTTTTCGAGTTACGTGCAATTCCCACGTGCACTAATAAGAAGATTTACAATCAAAATTAATGTTAATTGATATTATCTTTTTAAAGATAAAAAATCTTCTAAGACGTGAAATCAAAGTTTTAGCTCTTAAGTCGCGAATCCAAATCAGCTTAAATATTCCGTACAAGAGGTAGAGCTTTTACGATGATTAAAAAATGTCGTAAATTAAACCGTCTTTTATGTTGAAAAGTAGAATAAATCACCGACCCTCACTTTTTAATGATGCTCAGTATCAATAATCAGCCTTCTTAACGATCCGATCCGATTTACTTCCTTCTGATCTAATTAACGAGACTCGTTTTTGATACAGTGCGTGGGAATTTTATAAGATGTTTTTTATACATGGAACGGGTTGTCGTTAATGAACGTGGTTTGTAAAGGCAGACACATATACGAGTAATTTATCCCTATATTCAATAGAAAAAAAATATAGGCAAAGTAGAGAAGCAGACACTTGGTGCTATTTTTGTACTCGAAGAAAACATTTCAGAATAACATTGACAGCACTGTGTACACAGATAGTAAAACAAGAGCAATAACTTAAAATGATTTTAACTAAGATCATTTATATCCGGTTTTACTGTCGCAATAGAGTAGAGTTATGGTGTTTTACGCCCCAGTCAAGATTCTTTCACTAATTTCGAGGCGGTCAGTTCTTGGATGGTGAAGGAAACCGGACATGAAAGACATTTAATGATGTGAAACAAATCTATAATATCTAGTGTAGAGCATGGATCACAGCACCTCTCTAACATGGTCTGAATTGAAATCATACTCAGGCAGATCCTATAATGTAAGAAAAAGTAAGTTACGGGGCGCGATAAAGATCCCCTATGTTTATCGAAAACAGAGTACGCGTTTACGCCGGCATAGGGCCCCTTCACTTATATCATCCATGCTTTCGAACCCCCATTATTAAAGTCCCTCATTGGGAAACAGGCTTCAAATAACCCCACCCACTCAAATTTTTATCAAAATTTTTCTCTTTACGGGTTCTCGTAACCGGTATACCGACCCCCTGGCTCTTATCCCGGGGTACTAGCCAGACAGCTTGGCGCCCCCTCTGCCTATGCCTGCTCCTGCTTTTCCACAGTGCTGGCATCTCCGTCTGCGAATGAGTATAACGCCACATTATTAAAATCACAAAGCATTAATACAAAAGCAAATAGTCTGCACAATGCCCGCAAGGTCCAATGTAGACTCTTAACTCCGTCAGCCTGTGTGTGTAAAAAGTAAGTTAGCTTGCCGAAGGTTGGTAAGTAGTTTTTCTGTCACTTTGGTTTCCTCCATTATCCAATAAATCACTGCTTCAATATCAGTTAAAAAAAAACTCTTGAAGGGACGTTGAACACCATCGGCCTTCTATATTTTCTTTTCTTCTAGAACTTGGCTCTAGCCCGCCAATCGTGTCTTGCACTCTATAAATTGTGTAACGTGTTTAGAGGGTTTAAGGGTACTATGGAGCCTAGTTAGACCCACAGACACACACACACATATATATATATATATATATATATATATATATATATATATATATATATATATATATATATATATATATATATATATATATATATATATATATAAACCGTGCGCACGATTTTGGAATTTACGTCTGTGGTACTAACGGGTTTCCGTAAGTTACCGACTACTAGTGAATGAATATGTCAAATAAAATCAACATGTAAAAGTTTCTTTGGAGTACATATTAAGTTGTATACTTCTAACAAATCAGAACATTTTGCATTGGTAGGTAAGAAATGGTTATCTTACACACTTGGTATTACGACTTAATGAATTATTGACACCTGTATATAACTGATCAAAAATTGACAACTAAGAGCACTTCATTTAAGTATTAAATGTTTCAAAATAAAACCAGTATTGTCTAATTGTCAATTTTACAGTAAAATAAACGATTTATTGACACCGCTTATCAGCGAAGTACGAAATAAAAGAATGCTTCAAAATTCATTAAAACGGATTTATCTCCAGTAGGGTCATGTCCAACCCTACTCCAGATAACAAAAGCACGTGTTGGATTAATCTAATATCATCATGATAAGAAATGGCAAAATAGCAACCACTCTTAGGTTTCTCAAAATAATAAATAGATTTCTGGTTAGAATTACACATGTTATACGTCGCCGCCCAAGAGTTGAGATGTTAAGAACAAGTGGTACTAATAAAAATATGTGCTTCTTTGTACTATTTACGAAATATATGTTCTATAGAGGGCGTAACTTACGAATTTTATATCTAAATTACATTTGAATAGGAAATTAATCGTTCTGTATCTTTGATGATGAGTGTCCGATTATTATGATGGTGAGTTTCCAACTGCTTGAATCATTTGCGCATCTGTCCTCTTCACTGCATGTACGTTTGATTATATAATGAGGTCAATTTCATTACGTTTAGTTAAATAAACTGTTTATTCATAATGTGTTTTCCGCTTTTGTTTTTCATAATAATTTAAATAACATAACAATATTTCTACATTATATATATATATATATGTGTGTGTGTGTGTGTGTGTGTGTGCGATAGATCAATAAAATTAAGTAGAACACATGTATTAATTGACTGGTACTATGAATAATTAAACATATTTACCAAAATTTTTTTTTTAATTCAAAAGTAGCACAAACACATGACAGATATAAAATATAATGCTACCCCCTCACAACACACATATGTGGCAGATTATACGACTTTGGACTTGCGCGTTACACGCTGGGTTAAACGACACATGATAAATCGGGGTTTTATCTCGTAGCCTACTTCTATTTCCGCAATGTCCTGTTGTTTTGATGTCCAAATAGAAACTCTAGTCTTTATATTGATATGGTTATCTTTAAATTTGGCCTTCAAATAACTTTAAATCGTGAGACGTTTTATGGGAATCTTTCTTGAATTAAAAACGGGTAGTGATTTATTGTATACCTAAAAATAATGAAAAGGTTGATTTGACCGATCTGAATATTTTTAAAAAGATTCTTTAAAAAATCAGTTTTGTTACCTGAATTATGTAATAAGTGTCGAGGCTAGTCAGTATATAATGAATTAACGCGTAACGTTTGTGCGGAAGTAGTTTTTTCTTGAATATGGAATGGCATTACTAGTATTCCGGGAATCTTTGGCAACAACGTTTTTTCAAAAAGTTTCGTACAAACACTTAGGAATATTGACTACGTGTAACGTTTGTAAATGCCATCTTTCTTATTTGGGTGATTGCCATGTACAGAATTTGAATATGGCATGATGCTTTTCAAAAAAAAAAAATTATTATCATAACTTTATTACCCCGATTTTGTTGGCGATGTTTATTTAGTCTACCATATTTAGTTACCAATAAAGCAATAACACAAATTTTACCACAGGTAACGTACATCAACATAATGTCGTTATGGTTGACCATGTATTGGAGTATAGCCGTTTATAGAATGTCGTCATGGTTGGCCATATATTGGAGTATAGCCGTTTACATAATGTCGTCATGGTTGGTCATATATTGGAGTATAGCCTTTTATATAATGTCGTCATGGTTGGCCATATATATTGGAATATAGCCGTTTACATAATGGTATATCGCTTGTTGTCTAGCATGGACGAAAAAAAGAAAAATATATTTAAAAAAAAGAAATCGTTCTGCATTTCTAGATCATTGACATGATTACAATTAAAATAAAATACCTCAAAAGGCTATTTGCCCTGCGACTTTAAGACTGTGGGTCCCAATAGTCGTCAAACTGGCTAAACAGATGTTGTCACTGCCATTTTGGCTTTGCTAGAATAGTCTTTATTCTATTTTTGTGTATTTGATTAATACAGTAAATTCAAAAATCAATGTTATATTTTAATTTCAAAACTTTTATGGACAATATGTGTATGCTGGATTGTTGTTTCAATGTTTTGGTATATAAGGTTTAGTTGTTGGTTGTATTAGACCACTGATTTGAAAATAAGTAGGGTAGTTAGAGCTTTACAAAGTTACCTAGACTATATCATTAAACATTTTTTAATTAATAATGTCTTATGATCGTTTAAAGTCGAGGCTTTATAGTCAGTTGTCCCTAAATTTATAATCATGCATTGTGTATAATGCATGTACACAAAGACAAATGCGGATCTGAGTTTGGCCATCTTCTTTGTTAAAAGTTATCCACCATACAAACAAGAAACAAAACTTACATAAAACAACAATATACATTGTTATACATATAACAACCTTTAGAAACCAATTATCAATATCTATACGGAATTAAAAAAAGTGTACATTTATATTGATAAAAAGTAGCGGATAAGTAAAACTGTTGAGCAGATGCAACTCTAAAATGGAATTAATCTGCCGTCCATTCTCCTAATTTAGAGGGAGATTTTACATTTGCATTTAATCTACGTGTGTATAAAACCATAAAAAATGTCGCTTAATTGAAATGCTATGTGAAACCTTTGAATTGTATTATTTCATAAAAAATTCATAAGTAGCACATGACGTAAGTATGGGTTCATCTTGATGATATTTATACAAGTCACTGGTATGGCGCTTATAGAGGCTTGGTTGACAGATTGAAAGAAAAGGTTGATTGAACGAATGATTAATTTTATTTTACGTCTCAGTCAAGAAGATTATAACACATATATACATGTATATCTAATTGCTATCAACTATTTAGTTGACTGACAAAAATACCATTATTGTATGATAACGGATTCGTGAACGGGGGTGGGGGTATTTTTCGCCTTTTTCCGTGACAAGTAATTGGATTCTTGAGATCTGTTCTATCTGCGAACTGTACAGAGTTTTTAGTTATGTCTAGCTGGCCAGCAGTAAATATAACCGCAAACAGATATCCCCACCACTCTTTAATCACTTATACTAGTGCTTACGGATCACAGTGCCTCCCACAGACTAATTCTTTCAAATTTTTCACTGTGAAACTTTCTTCAGAGCGATTAAAAAAGATAATCTTGAATTATGGTTGGTGATGACATAATGTCGATGTACGTTAATTTTGTAACAACACACGATATGGGTGAGTAATGCTGTTTTAGGCACCAATCAAGATTCCTTCACTTATTTACATCGTGAAGCCAGTTCTGGGAAACTAAATTCTCAGACTTTCGGTATGTGCTAATTTGTGGAATACAGGAACAAAAAAGAATTTTTTTTTACTTACGTTTTCAGTCGTGCTTACAATTTGTTATACGGAAAAAAATATATACAATGTATACAATTTGATAAATATACATCTCTGTCTTTATGTATATGCTTGTGTCGCGAAAAGCTAAAAAAAATTGCGATGCGACGGTAAACAACATCACAACTAACCAACAATTTGTCTCTATGGAGATCATTGGCGTAGCATGTGCTACTCAATAACGTTTCTTTGGAACAGTTTTTTTTCGTTGGATATAAATCGCAATGTAAGCCTGTCTTAATCATGGACCTAAACATTGATCGTTGTCATGAGACGATGTAATAGCTCAATAATTGTTCGTCCTTGATTTAGTTTCTTTACCTAATTAAACAATTAGCGGATAGAAATAAGTTCAGTTTTAAAGCCCTAGACAAAAGATTTAACAGTTTACTGCAAAAAATTGTCACTTCACAGCTAAGTATTAACCTCGCATAGAAAGAATTAAAACCAGGATTTGCATTTTATGCAGATAAATCCAGATACTATTGTAGCTGTATTATAGAGAACTATCGATTTTCAATTAACGAAGAAAGATTGTTAGACAAAGGCGAGGTTCTACAAGAAAAACCAGAATAAAACACACTCGAATAATTAAAACGATTTTTTAAAATTTTTATCTTTAATAACATTTCTTCATTATCACAAAAAACTTTTAATTGTCCCACAAAAACCACAAAACAACAAGTAAAATTGATTGCATAACAACACAATAAGATAATTAAATTATTGGCTGAATATGTTATGCGTTTTTATTACATCAAATATGCGGATGTTTTTCTTAAGAGTTCTTTATTATTATCATTAGTACAAAAATAGTTGAAGAAAAGTGCGATATTGGAAACGAAGTGTTATCGCTATGCCATCACATTACATCACATATGTAACACCACAATTTAGATATAACTACACATTGTACAACAAAAAAGATGCCATTTTTGGGGAGTATGGTGGTAGGTGGGTTAAAACATGATATTGTCAAGCTGATATTACACGACATTGTTTCAGTATATTATACTAACGCGCTCGATATGCGTATTTACACACATAACCTTAATACATATGATACAACTTATGTTTTATGACAAGAAAAACAAATGATCCGTGACGCCATATGTTTTGTATTGCTACATTCACAATTTTCTTGTACCTTATGAGCTCTTTCTACGACTGGAAGAAATTGTTTCACTTATTTTATATTAAGTCAACAGTTTTTATACTTTTTTTCTAAGACTAATTGAGTTGCTATAGCAACATATTACTTCTTTTATGTTCACATCAATGCAACTTAAAGAAAGAAGCAATTTCAAGTTTACAAAAAAAGAGTTTGACTTCAAATGCTAAAATACGAGTGTATGAGGATGACAGCAAGTTCCAAGAGACACCCGAAATTCGAATTCCGATCAAACAGATATGAACGGCTTAACAGCAATTTGTGTATATAGTTTAAAACAATGAACACTCTTCTTAAAATAAAATTCTTTAAATTAACAGTCTAGACATATTATAAAAATGAACTATTCATGTCAAGTGAAGTGGGGTTTTTTTGGTTGAAAAATATTGCACTTTATTTGTGAACAGTATAAAAAAAGACTGTCGGTATCACTGTGTAAAGTTTATTTCAATGAATCAATCAATCAATCAATCAACCAATCACTCAATTGATTAATCACGTGGAAGCACATTTACAAGTTTATTTAACGTTGTGCATCTGAAATTAAAATATTTATGTAAAAGCCTCGTCTCCTCGAGGATGATAAAACAATTTCCTTGATATTGTATAAAAACATCATTTTGATTACATACACAAATGCTTCAAATTCATTTATTGCTTTACAATGCTTAATCTTCTATACTAGTATTTAGCTGATATTTTCTTTTACATAAAGAATATCGGAACACCGTGAGAAAAAAATCACGTGACCGCCGTTACACAGTATTTGATTTTCATGACAATACGCATGCGTTTAACATTGGTCCTCTTTAATTCCATTTCCCTGAGCATGTCTGTACTTTTAAGCACGAAGGTACAACTCATCCTAAAACAAGACTAGTTTATATATCTCCATTGACACTTGTAGGGCTATATCGAATACCAGAATATACGCCTCCGTATTTCGACCTCCACAGCAATATCACATACCAAAACGAAATAATACTTCCAAGAACACAAAGTGAACTTTCTGCTATCAGTAGTAATTTTACTAAACAGTATAATTCTTCACAATTTCCTATTGATTCATACGTGAAAACACGAGAGTTTGGATCATGTGATGCGAAACATTGACATCCATTGGATGAAACTTCACAATGGTGGAAACTGTAGAGTCGAACGATATGTATAACCGGGAATGTGCTGGCGACGAGACATACAAAAATACATATAACCGAGAGAATAAAGCAAAATGTCTGAAATATAAAAGAAAAATAAATAAAAAAAAAAAATGAAAGTAGTGAATTTGGATTACAAATAAAAAGCTCAAATTTATATCAAACTTGGTGAAAAGTCTTAGGCCTCTCATGGACTAAAGTTCGAATCGCACAGCTTTGAACCTAAAACCATTGTGAAAAAAAGTTTGAAAGTACGGTTGTCGAAAATAGGTTGTTGTAGGCGTACCAGAGTTGTTTCAACCACCCCAGTCCAGAACTGAACATCTCGATAGTCGTGTTATAAGATGTCACTCTCTCCATATATGTGAAAGAATATTTCTTTGGACGTAAAACTCCATTGTTATTGTAAAGCGGGTACAGCAAACATTTAGCCTTTCGTAACAACTGGTCTCGTTGGTGAATACACTGTTAGTAAGGCAAGGTGCTATGAGATTTTATTATTTACAGCACTTTTTGTTAATCGTAAAAATGGTAAAGAATGAAATAATCAATTAAGCTTTGCAATGTGAATCTGATATTGGATAATGTAACAAATGTAACACAGAACACGAAACAATACAAAATGATAAGAAGATACGACAAAACACGATGATCACAAATTGAGACCATTGGTTACAAATATCCGACTTTGGACAAAAATTTAAGACAATGGTTAAATGATATTCAGTGGTGTGGTTGAACTACTTTTGGTCTACACAACCTATTCCACTTATTTTACAACCCATGGTCTATATCATGCAAATTTAATGTTAGCCTTTAGTTAAATTTTGAAACAGTTGTCATGTACTGGTTTGAATTTTTACCAAACAAAAAATTCAAAATTCTGCAAATGACAATGAAAACATATTGCTAATGTTTCAATATCAATAAAGCATATGAATGAATAGTGCAAAGGTCATGTCATTAAAAAATTCTTGCTTCCCCCTCATATTACCAAACATACAAATGTATATAAAACTGCCAAAAATATGTCTCTTTGTACCACATATAAATTACCACAATGTCAAAGTTTATACTTACTTTAACTACAAAGTGTCTGGTGTTTCCAATAAAGTTATCGTAGTCATTGGCACAGTGATAAATACCCACTATTCCCGCCAAAAACAGCTGAAATGACAATTATACAGATCTATGTAGATGTGGTAAGATAAAAGATATTTTATTTCAACCATGTACACTTACTGTGGATAATTACATAAATACACATGTGTTTTGTGTAGGTCAAAGACACTGTTAACATAATCCAAGTCACTGGAAAAACATTCAGAATCTAAAATAGAACTTTGACACGCAAACCTTCTCACGATGGCTTAAAATAACAACCAGAATTCTGTAAAATAATCTGATAATGAATTACACACTTAAAAAATTCAGTTGATACGATTTATAAAACGTAAAAATATTGAAATAGAATGGTTTTGAAAATAAACTACTGCTGTTGTTCTAGTAGTGTTGTTTAACGCCGCATCAGGAATTTTTCAGCCATCTGCGCCGAGAGAAAGGCTATTATCTCTAATGATTAATCTAAGGAACATGGTTTGTGTAAGCTTGTAATAAGCGAGTGTGTTTTACGGTATGCCTTGCACTACCACGTACTCATGGCGACTCTTTGTTAAGGTGCTAGCTCACAGAGTCAGTATGCCGCTGACAAGCAAAATACTCCCCCAGTCCATTATTATGGCACCGGGTGAACCAGTCCATACTCTGCCTCCTAATGTCGAGCCCCAGGCACGACAGTAGTACCTTAAAATTTTAAAGTCTTATGTATGACCCGGCCGGATCACATTTGTTCAAACTTCTAATATTTAATGAAAATTGAAAACATTATTAAAATTTAAAATTTTAAACAAAAATTTTGTTGAGTATGCATTTACATTTTTAAAAAATATATATATAAATATTGCTTAATAGGCAAAATGCAAATATTTTGTAACCAAATGATAAAGCTAACAGATATCTGAACGACAAAGACCAGATTTATTCCCACCTCTTCATGTGCCCGATTTTTATCTCACAAAATACGACGTTTGGGCAAAGTGTAAATGTGGACTAGGTTGGATCTTTGGTGTAAAATTTGGATCGCATTGGATCTTGGATTGGAATGGACTCTTAGAAAGGACTATTGGATTGGACTGTTGAACTGGACTCATGGACCAGTTTCTTGTACTCGGAAACGTCAAGGTTCCCCTACCACGCCCTCTCTCTCTCTCTCTCTCTCTCTCTCTCTCTCTCTCTCTCTCTCTCTCTCTCTCTCTCTTCTCTCTCTCTCTCTCTCTTCTCTCGGTCTCTCTCTCTCTCTCTAAGGTATGGTTTACGTTAAAACCCAATTTAGTTCAAAGGAATTAATTATCATTTAAAGGTAATTAAGCTCTATAAATGTATACTAAATTAAAAGAATATAATGAAATTCAGCAAAATATACTTAACTTTATTTTTATACATAATGTTTACGTTATCTTAGTTAACGTTCACAATGTTATTTATATTAAGCAACATTTGAAACTATTTATAAATGTACAGATATTTTATAAACATTTTTTTATTTAAAAAAAACCTGGCATGCATACTTAACGCATTGCACTGACATGAAAGTAAAAGATTTATTAGACATAATTTGAACAAAGATAAAAGTTACAAACGTTATCAAGTATATAACTATTATACGGCAAAGTGTAAAATGTGGACTGGATTGGACTCTTGGATTGGATTTGACTCTTGGACTGGATTGGACTCTTGGACTGGACTCTTGGACTGGACTCATGGATTGGACTATTGGACTGGATTGGACTCTTGGATTGGACTCATGGATTGGACTCATGGACTAGACTTAAAAAATGGACTTATGAATTTTTTCATAATTTTGAAATGAAAACTTATAATATCAAACACTACAAATCTTTAACATATATCTGAACTGATGATTCCCCTATAAAAACAGGAAAAAATACTGCTATGGTAATTCTTTTTGCTTGTTTTATCTGGAAAATATCACACGTCAAAGTTCGCATATTTTTCTCTTTAAAGCTGTAGTATTTGTTTTACAAGCTCTTAAATGCTTCAAATGAAATGATGACAGATTGTTGGTCTCATCTGCAGAAACTTTAGAATTACAGTATCTGATACTAAGTAAGATAAAAGTACTATGTTGATTAAAGAATAACATTAACTAGGATATATAATGATGCAGTAACAATTTAAAGTGTATTGTGACAAAAAAAATATTTCAATTATTTAGTTACTTTAAACACAATTAAAATAAATGAAAAAAAAAAAAAAAAAAAAAAAAAAAAAAAAAAAAAAAAAAAAAACCACACACACACACACACACACACACACACACACACACACACCATTTAAAATCAAGTCAAATATATGATCGATGTACTATATAAAACAATACTTTTATAACTGTATAACAAATAGGCATTATAATATGAAATGAAGTAGTAATGATCATACATGCAAACAGTTATCATCATATTATTGTAATGGAGAGAAAAAGTCAAGAATTTAAACACAATTAATGACAGAAAACATATTATTTTGGGCCGGTATTTCTTATATATTTAATTCTTATAACCTAGACTGTTACTTCATAAACTAAGAGATCCACACAGAACTTAAAAAGATTTTTTTTTAATAATAAAATTTTTTCCTTAAGAGGAAAATTTGCATAGTTCAATGATAAATGTATTTATGAGTTTAATCAGTAAACATGTTTTTCCCGTTTAGGATGTAAAGTGTCACCTATTTGATTCATTGTATATACATTATCATGTAAAAAATTCAAAAAAATCTTATAGACCTAAAAGACAAAATTTGAATGTCAATTTTAATTACCAGATCAGATAAGTTTATTAGAAAAATAATTTTCTACAACTGTTGTTTACAGTTACTCCTGATATAATCTGATATAATCTTCATAGTCTAAAGTGAAAAATGCCACAAAGTCACGGTCTATCATCACCTTCAACTTTTCAAACTAACATGTGTGACTTGTCAAATGTCACAAACTCTCTTCAGAAAATGAAACGAAAACATTAACTTGATAAGAGACAACTGATAACCACCCCTTTAGAAATTAAGTAACAAATACGTTATAATAAAGATAGAGTTAAAATTCTGCAGTAATATTATAAAAATTAATAACAAACCAATCACATCTGTATTTGTGATTTAAAATATATATTGGACAAAATATACAAATTAATATTGAGTTTAAAACATAAATAAGATGTCAATTCAAGAGACCAGTCCATGAGTCAAAAGTCCAAAAAACCAATCCAAGAGACAAGTCCATGAGTCCAGTCCAACGGTCCAATCCAAGAGTCCAGTCCAAGAATCCAATCCAATCCAAGAGTCCAGTCCAATACAAGAGTCCAATCCAATCCACATTTTACACCAAGAATCCAATCCAATCCAAGAGTCCAGTCCAATCCAAGAGTCCAGTCCAGTCCACATTTTACACTTTGCCCTATTATACGTAATAAAATAAATATATAGCTTTATCTGGTGTGTGCTGCTAGCATACACATTTTTAATACTTATGCAAGATAATGTAAAAAATGGGAGCATTTTCAGATATAATTAACCAAAATGAAAAGTTTTAAATCTGGATATTTAATTTAGATATTTGAATTATGTTTAAAGAATAACAGAGACAGAAAATCATAAAACGACAGACAGTAAGGAATTACACAGAGGGAATTGATAACTTAAAGTGAAATAGTCTACAAGTAAAAGTGTCTTCATGAACTAGTACAAGAGGGTGAACTTCAAACACGAGTGTTTTCTGATAGGATATATGAGGATCTGAGAGAGAGAGAGAGAGAGAGAGAGAGAGAGAGAGAGAGAGAGAGAGAGAGAGAGAGAGAGAGAGAGAGATGTCAAGTTTGTCTTGAAAAAATGAAACTGTCTTCACGAGAAATATAAAAGTGACTTGTATATGCACCAAGACTTTATCGTAGTGTTTTTCTGTGTATGAAATCAGGATAGAGAGAGAGAGAGAGAGAGAGAGAGAGAGAGAGAGAGAGAGAGAGAGAGAGAGAGAGAGAGAGAGAGAGAGAGTAATTCAGCCAAATATATCTTAATGGAGATTATGATTATTTTGTGATCACATTCTTTATTTTTTAATTAAGAATAAATACAACAAATCTTAGATTTAAACATACCTTGAAGTATGTTTAGAATAAATATTTATTAAGCGGATATCTGAGTAGATAAAAATCCTTGATTGTTTTGTAGAAAGATATTTATTACCTCGTAACAGTCCTACCTTTTAATATAAAATGATTTAAAATTCTTTAAGTTTTTATGTTTGATAAAACACATATCACCTGAACTTCCTTGTAATAGTAATATATGCATCAAAACAGGATACAACAAAAACCTAGAATAAATGCCCCTAAGATAACTCTGCCATCTCGCTTATCAACACATTGTTTTGAGGTCCCAAAATGTTTTTCTTCTATATTGTTGTAAGTTCTCTCGATTCAATTCCAAACCCATCTATAACACCAAAATTTAACTGAACAAATTTTAAAGAGGAGTAATGGTGGTTTAAGATTTCTTTTACTTATATCAAGGGATATCAGTTCTTGGATAGTGGAGAAAACAGGAGTGTCCGGAAAAACCACCGACCGTTGGCAAGCTAACTGACGAAATTTCTCATACTAGCAACTGACCGAATGGTATTAGAAAATAGGCGATAGGGGGCACACTGTTCCGTAAGCGCGTGCCTTAGACTTTCGGCCAGCAAGCAAATAGTGGCGGCGATTGGATATTTCATAATTTGACGACCTACAAGTTTTACTCATTTACTCAAACACACAAACTTCGACTTGTTGAGAGAATTGCTATCCTGCTATTTCAAATAGGTATCAGTAGAATTTATAGAACATGTATACTAAACTAGTGGTTCATAATCCCGTTATGACCAAAACAAGACATAGATTACCTCCCTTTATGAATGTGGAACTTTGAATAGGGTTTCAATTTCTTTCAATCAGCTGTCACTCCTTAAAATTGTTAATAAAAAAAAAAAATAAATTCAACTTGATTTTTAATCTCAATACTGCGAGCTAGGGTTTAGCTTTTTTTCAAAATTTATAATTTTGACAACATTCACATTTGGTCGGTCAAGAAATGGCGTTCTATTGGTGTTTAGTTACAATCATTTCTTACAACCAGGATAATCAAAATAGGATACTTTGGAGATATCTTCTAACAAATTCTTCTTCAATTAGTTTTCTAATTATATATACCTTTATAAATAGGTTCTTTCTCTAGTTCAACAAAATAACATGACAAGGCTTTATACTATTTAAATTCAGTAACTGGTACAATAACTTGCTACTTTTATTTTTATATTTATTTATTTATCAAAGATCAAATTATTGTCAACCTTTTCGTCCTCCCATAACAGTTTACTGAGGGAAGCTTGATAAGAATGTCTTAAGCTATCTCAAACACAGATTAACAATTAAGATATATATAGAGTGGTTTAAGATAAGCATTTTGTCTTAAAATGCTTTAATGAAAACTAAAGGGTTCATTAATTAATGGTTAAGCTGGTTGGCAGTCGTTTATCTTTTGAATTGAATATTTGAACTTGACCATAAAAATAAACCGTAAAAATAAAACCATGGAAGCAGATATAAATTTGATGCATTTTTTTTTGCAAGAGTGGAGTGGAGTAATGGTGTTTTACGCCCCAGTCAAGAATCTTTCACTTATTTCGAGGCGGTCAGTTCTGGGGTGGTGGAGGAAACCGGAGTGCCCGAAAAAAACCCACCGACCTTCGGCAAGCGAACTGACAAACTTTCTCACACTAGGATCTGTCCCGAGTGGTTTTTTTGCAAGAGCTATATATTAAGAATATAATGGAAATCAGTGTAATAAAACTTTAAGTATCTGTTTATTGAAAATAACAGTGAAATAACATCCAATTTATACATTAGAGAGTTTATTCTTTTATTTTCAAATGGAAACAGAACAGCAGAAATCTTTTTTTTTAAATCTAAACAAAAATTAATTTAATTCGTTGTAAATTATATTTATAAAACAAAAATAACAACAAGAAGATCTGAAGACGGTAAGCTTTCTGGATTGCATAAAGTGGAATGATTCTGGTTCATAAGATACCCGTCATTGTCAAAATCATTACTATTTCAATACAAAAACATAGTTCATGAATGGATTGGATTAATGGTGTTTTTACGCCAAAGTCAAGATTATTTCACTTATATCGATGTAGTAAGTTCTGTGATTGTGGGGAAACCGAAGTACCAGGAGAAAACAACTGACCTTAGGCAAAAGAACTGACAAACTTTCTCACACTATGATCTACCAGAATGGAATTCGAACCTACACGGTGAGAGGCGCTGTGATCTGTAGGCGCGTGATTTAGACCACTCGGCCACCGAGGCCTCCATAGTTCATGACCATTGTTCTGCAAGGATTTAGAGAATACTTAACGTGATTATTCAGCACATAAAATTATATTAATGTTCACTTTTGATACATAACCCAAACTGACCTGTAAGATTTACTATAACAAACAGATGCAACTTTTCAAATGCCAGAAGCCAAATCTGTACCTATCGTGTATACAATAATTTCCAGACTGGCTTACCGCTGCTGTTTGATATCAATTACCGCTTAATAAATGAATTATACCTGACAAAATTTGTTTCTGGAAATAATAAAACACCCAAAATAATATATAAATGTTACCCTTGGCTGAAAACAATAACAAGATTCCTCAAAGATGCCAGATATGTGTCCTGTAGAAACTTACATAGGTCAAAGGTCACGACTACCTGTTGTTATATATACGTCACACCTGTCGCTGCATTTGTTGCGTCTCGCCTAAGACGTTAAGCCGGAGGCCCCGTGTACCCGACAGCCTGACGGGGCACGATAAAGATCCCCTATGTTTATCGAAAACAGAGTAGGCGTTTACGCCGGCATAGGGCCCCTTCACTTATATCTTCAAAATTAGACATCCAGGCTTTTGATCCCCCATTAATAAAGATCCCCTTTTGGAACAGGCTTCAAATAACCCCACTCCATTAATTTTATCAAAATTTCAAAATTTTTCTCTTGGCATGTTCCCGCGCCTGGTTAGGGATACCCTATTGTTGCCGCGGGGTACTTCACTCACAGCTGGGCCCCTCCTCTTCCTGGGCACTCTCCGGTTCTGCTGCTGTCCTGGCACCTGCGTGTATTAATGAGTATAACCACCAAAAAACCAAATTATTAAAATTTCTTATTAAGTTAAACAGTCTGCACAATGGCCGAAAGGCCCCATGTAGACTATAAACTCGCTCAATATATATATGCTGCATTTGTTTTGATTAATCAAACTGATTTTATTTATTATTATTCAAAGTCATTAATTCTTACATATGCTGGTGTTTAATCGCCCTTTTTAACATATAATAAATTTTCTTACCAAATTAAAAACATCTGGAGGTTTTTAAAATTGTATATAAGTTTCTCAACATGTTGGAAATAAAATTGTTGATACTTGCAAGATGAGTATATTTGAACATTGAAAAAGCCGTTTCTTTAAATTCTCTACCTCTGTATACAGTTTCGGTAAAGACGGGATGATTTACTTGCTGAGAGTGTTTTGTGGGCAATGACATTGCATGGGAAACAACGAAAAGTAATAAATAACATTCATGTTTTTCAATCTGTAAAATCATTTGTACTAAGAAAATGATGGCTATTCTTGTCAATCAAGATTATTGGATATTGTTTCTATAAACAAGAAAGTCTGAGGAAAACATCAAAAAGCATTTAATCCCTGTCTTTGATCTGTTAAATAAAGAGATGTTTCCAAAACGTGTATCAGAATGACTGACAGTAAAGCTTTATGAACATATTGGCTATCATTGGCATTCCTGCAGCCGAAGTTCGACCTTTTACTTCTAAAATACCATAACATGTTTCTAAAACCTAGTGTGGATTTTTTTGTTTTCAAACCTAATAGAAGATACATGGGGCTGTTAAGAACATGTGAACAGTCATTGTGGATTTTTGTGTATCGATTACTTTCCATTTTTCTTCACTGATTGAATCCCTATTGGAACAGATCCTAGTGTGAAAAAGTTTGTTTGCTTGCAGAAGGTCAGGGCATTCAATTCATTTGCTTTTCGTTTTATTAATATTACAACTCCTCATATTTCTGAATTGTAAAAATTATGTATTTATCTTCTTCAGTTAACAACACTGGGAACGTTTCCTTCCAGAACCCCTGATCTCACTTGTAACACGGGGAACATTTCCTTCAAGAACCCCTGATCTAACTTGTAACACGGGGAACATTTCCTTCCAGAACCCCTGATCTAACTTATAACACTTCCGACATTTCCTTCCAGAACCCCTGATGCCACTTGTAACACAGGGAACATTTCCTTCAAGAACCCCTGATGCCACTTGTAACACAGGGAACATTTCCTTCAAGAACCCCTGATCTAACTTATAACACGGGGAACATTTCCTTCCAGAACCCCTGATCTCACTTGTTACACGAGAGCATTTCCTTCCAGAACCCATGATCTAACTTTTAACACGGGGAACATTTTCTTCAAGAACCCCTGATCCCACTTGTAACACGGGAACATTTCCTTCCAGAACCCCTGACCCCACTTGTAACACGGGAACATTCCCTTCCAGAACCCATGATCTAACTTGTAACAGGGGGAAATTTTCCTTCCAGAAACCCCGATCTCACTTGTAACACGGGAACATTTCTTTCCAGAACCCATGATCTAACTTGTAACACGGGAACATTTCTTTTCAGAATCCATGATCTAACTTGTAACACGGGGAACATTTCCTTCCAGAACCCCCGATCTCACTTGTAACACGGGAACATTTCCTTCCAGAACCCACGATCCCCCATTTTAACACGGGAACATTTCCTTCTAGAACCCATGATCTCACTTGTAACAGGGGAAATTTTTTCCCCCAGAACCCCTTATCTCACTTACAAGTAAAGGTTCGCATCATGTCTAAAACACGTGTGGTGCAGTAGCGTTATAATCTGTATGGTCTGTCAGAATGATAGATGAACACGTTACCATCTGTCACTCTCTAACCTTACAATTAATAGTGTACGTATCTTTCATACCTTTAATAAAAAGTGTTGATGTAAGAGTGATTGAAAAATCAACTACATCAACAAGAAAAAAGTATATCTGATACAACCTGGATGTGTTCGTTACACACGTCCCTGCTTGAATACTTATCGCACCTTAAAACTACATTTACTGTATGCACGATTTAGAATCGTAAAACATGTACGAGAAAGTTGGCATCTCTTTCGATTTACGATGGTGATACAATAGACCTTTTGAATCTCTCTCTCTCTCTCTCTCTCTCTCTCTCTCTCTCTCTCTCTCTCTCTCTCTCTCTCTCTCTCTCCGCCTCGGAAGCTAGTGGTCTGTCTCGGGAGTAGGGGACTGCCAACTCCGACCGGGTCATACATAAGACTGTAGAATTTGAGATATTACTTCCTCGCTTGGACCTTGACCTTAGGGAGGACGGGGTTTCGACTTTCTAGTTCGGTGCCTGCATAATGGACTGAGCTAGTGGCATATTTGTCTGTTTCATACTGCCCGTTTAGCTAGTACCCAACACAAATCGCCCCTGAGTGAGCGCTAGTACACAGCAGACAATAATTCACACTTGCACATCTCACATATACACGAACTTGTTCTTAGAATAATTCATTAAGATTTACAGCCTTACTATCATCGAGAAAGATAAAAAAAAAATGCTGATGCGACGTTAAACAAATAAAAACAACAACAACATCATCATCATCATCATCATCATCTCTCTCTCTCTCTCTCTTCCTCTCTCAATTGATTAAATAACTAGTGTGAGAAGCATATGTTCACTAACAATCTGTTACAACACATGTGGGCGCATTTATTGAATTTTTAAAAATGCTGAAGGGTTTTATACAGTTAAAATATTATAAACTACTAATAAAATCTTAACTCGCACAAATGTCTCAGTGTAAACTTAAAAGTGGTTAAAATCATCAACTATCTTAAATTTTTTCTCTGTATTAGTGTTGAATTGTTGATATTTATTGCCGCCTAAATAATACGCCCTCTGTAAGCATAAAAATGACCCAAAAATCACGACTATTTCTGTAAGAACAGAACATGACTGTACTACCTATTTCTGTAAGTACAGAATATGACTGTACTATAATTTCTATAAGTACTGAACACGACTGTACTATCATTTCTTTAAGTACAAGTTATAACAAACAAAACCCCTAAAGTTTGCTCAACATAAAGAAATCAGTTAAATAAAACATAAACATGCAAGTCCAAGTCCAAAGCACATCCCAGAAAACAAAGTAAAAACTTTGAAAACTGGCCAATTCAGTTTTACACGTTAACTTCGATCAAGAAAGTGAGACGTGGTGCCCCGAAGGGTAAACACATCCTGTCTAGCTAGCTACCATTAAACTGTAACATTTAGGCTCATCAAACTAGAACATCATTAAATGAAATGTAGAACTTTTTGTATCAGTGCACGTGTATTTTACAATAGCCTTGGTAACCAAGAACACATTAAAACAATACGTAAAGAGAAAGAAACAAGATACGGTCTTTTTGTACAGTATTATTGAACTCCAAGCGTTGGGTGGGTCTCGGAAATAACTAGAACTTTCTCTTGAGAGTCAAAACCCCTCATGTTGGTGTTCATTTGTGCCAAGTTTGATGAACTTGACTCCATCGGTAGATGTGAAAGTTATTGAGCTGACAAGATTATACACGGACAGACAGGCAAACATGAAGATTCTTTTATACTCCCATCAAGTTAAGTTTTTAAGGGGATGGGTTAAAATAATTGAAATAGATGGATGGTATTAAGTAGTGTGGTTCAAGTCATCACAAATAAGACGCAAACAAACCCCATCATTTTACAAACTGTGCCTCCAATAACTACGGTACTTTTAATAAAGCTTAATGTTACCAAACAAGGAACCTTTTTGTATTTTCCCCCTTTTTTGTATTTTCGTATTTTTATTCTGAATAATACTTGAGTAGTCGAAATAAAAGTTTATTTTATTACATAACGACAATTACCATTCTACCATTCCAACGGTGTTTTTTTTTTATTTTTATTTTTATTTAATTTTTTTTTTTTAAATTTTATCGAATATCGGTTTTTATATAATGCTGGCAATGATTTAATGAAGGTAATTTGAATACTTGGGCATACATGTATGTAATAGACATATACCTTGAACGAATGTCGTTTCTAAAGACCTCTTAAAACACTGCAATCTGAATACTCGATACGTTTAACAGTTTAAACTTTTGAAGTTTGCCTGATGGGAATGTGTATTGATAGAACATAACTCTTCATTAAGACAAACATCATTCGGGAATTAAGGGATCAGAGATAAAGAAGACACCTAAAGAGATTGTCAGGTCTCGAGATAATTCCCGCCAGATAAGGCTATTATAGCCATGTTGTAGAGATAATCTATCGTGTAATACCACCAATAATTCGCTGTAAGGGGGTAACCTCTCGTGTAATACCACCAATACTTCACTGTAAGGGGTACCTAGATATGGTTATTATTGTGTACAAGACAAAATCAAAAGTAACAAGTGAAAATTAATGTAAATTTTATAAATACTAAAACGAAGAGGTTTACTTAATTGAAATGTTTAGATAGTCATGTGTTTGTTTACATCAATCAATTAGTATACACAGGCAGATTGAAGTGGGAGAAAATTTGGCTGTGTAAGATCGTATGTGATTTATGTTATGTAATTACACATCACTGAGTTATGTTATAAAATGAAAAAGGTGTTACCATAGTTACGTCAACACTGACACAGATACCTGTGTTAATTGTGATCAAAAATGCAAATATGCTCATAAATTCGATGATGAGCAGGTGGCTATCGAAATTTAAATGAAACGTGTAAAAAAAAAAAAAAAAAAAAAAAAAAAAAAAAAAAAAAACGGAGTTTGGTCGATTACATGCGTTTTTGGTGCTCAAAATTCGGCTTTCAAGAACTTAAAGATGATGTGTTAATGACAGACAAAAGGCCTTACAGAGCACTTATACTCTGGAGTGTGTGTGTGTGTGTGTGTGTGTGTGTATGTTGTGTTGTGTGAGAGAGAGAGAGAGAGAGAGAGAGAGAGAGAGAGAGAGAGAGAGAGAGAGAGAGAGAGAGAGACAGAGAGAGAGAGGAGAGTGTAGTTATCTTTACATGATCATGACACCATTTTTCTTAACACCACCTCGGGATATTGACCACAAACGTTAAGATAACAGTAAGCTAATGGCTTACTTAATGATGCTTTGTATCCTTAAGCATTGGTCATCCTGGTACGCTATCTGGGTATATTCACATATAGTATACATGTAATTGATAACTTTAAACCATTGAATGGACAACAAAAACAACTGTATAGAAACTGGATTATATTAAAATACATTATTCAAATCAAAAGCATTGAAAAGTATATCATATTTTTAGACCTTTGAGTATATTTTTTTTCGAAATTCTCCTAAGTATTTATTGAGGAGATCTTCTACCAAACCTAAGTTTTGTAGCCAAGCAATCAACAATATAAACACAGAACTGGTAACAGAGACAACATAAAATAAGGAACAGCCAACAGGTTCACAATCACTTCTTAACTCAGACTCCTTAACTTAAATTTAGCAAATTTTGACAATCTCTTCTTGAATCACAAATGAACATCTTTGTCAAAACTAAATACAAATAATATACCCCCCCCCTTCCCGGTAGTTCAAAATGACACCTTAATTATCTAAATATCTAAACAGTTAACTAAAGTATGTGGATTTCAGATTTGTAGGATTTAAGTTAAGGAAAATCTTAGTTAAGGAATGATGTGAAACCGGGGCCAGGATTTTACAAAATGCTTTAGTATTCATGATAGCTCCAGAACCCCTAACTATGAATTATTTGCCGCTACCGTAAATGGTCATATGCTATATAAGGCCTCTAAAATCAATAATAATAATAATAATAATAATAATAATAATTAATAATAATAATTTATTAAATAAATAAATAAATAAATAAATAAATAAATACAACCCTAGGCATAAATATAACCCTCAATAACAGAAAAAAAAAACAATATACTAGACAAGACTTGAAAAATGCTTAAAGGGAAAGAACTCTTCAAACGGTTATTGAACCACTACTTACCGGTATTCCAGCCCAGTAGGGCGTTTCCCTTGTTTTTAAAGACGTTGTTACAAAGTAAAACAAATAAAACGCTACAGCCGTGGTGGCGGCCCCTACAAATAACTGTAAAATCGCCAGGAATAGTTTACATGTACAGCACTCACGACAAAATAGTCCACACGAGTTATCTTTTCCTCGTCTTCTCTTAGGTTTGTGTCTGCAGTTTAAGTCATGAGGAATCAAACTCTGTGGAACGGTTGTATTTAATCCACTAAGCATAGATTGTTGCATATACAGTCTTAGTTCCGGGGTACTCCGGGCCTGTCTCTTGGACCATTTTTGTCCTGGATTATATAGGCCTATTGATTTCAAGGACGAGGCCGAATGGGCCCTTGGTCTTCCGTTTTCCATTTTCCTTCCACGAACCTAAAATGTCCCAGTGACAGTGCGCACTTGTCCAACCGACAATAATAAATTTCTATCTGCTATAAATAAAACATTGTAAATGCTGATAATTAAATTACTCGTTCTTTGCTGAATTCCTTTAGATTAGGCAATAAATCCGATATGGTTGTATATAGAGAGTTGTAAAATTGTTGATACGTTGATTACTCTCCACTTTACTCATAAAAGCCACTAAATGACATATTTCTTATGTACGTTTAATTACTCATTGGACAGGGTTAGGTGACCTGACGACACATATATAATATCTGTGGCGATATATTCTACATACATGTATGTATGGACACCCTTAAAATTCCAAATCACAATGCATAGACAAAACGTCTTTAAAACTCCTTTGTTATATCCTATTAAAATATGTAAAACATCCTAAAAATCTTCAATCATCCACGTTAGGATCAGAAATGAAAGTAGGATACCTACGATCTCTTTTTTAAATAAAAATAAATATTCCCATGACCAATACAACGCACTGTGTATTATATTTTGTAACTGATTATCAATCAATCGAATTATTAATCCATATGAATACAATGAGTATGAACTTATATTTCCCGTTTTTGTATTCAAATGTACACGTTGCACATCGCTACTTGAGCAAATAAAATCTTCTGTGTATTCAATATTCCGACAGTTCGTTTATGTATATAGGAAAACTAGCACATATACTTATATACGTGTTTTATATACCTACATCCAGTGTTAAAACACAGGTTGTCACAAATGAAAGCCTTTGAAGCATAACACTGTTTATTTACATCTTATACATGACTTATATCAAAGCTCGTATCCCTGCCTTATAATACTGAATAGTGTCGGACATCCTAACGCATTACAGACTGGCCATAGGCAAGTATGATATACTAAACATTGTATACTATAGTTTCTTACCGACTTATCAGGGGCACGTCATCGATTTAAATTGGCGTGTCTGTTTTTCCGGTTACTTGTCGGAGGCCTGGAATGGCATTAAGACGTGATTAATTACTCATTATTCCACAGATGTTTAGCCTGATAATTATGACTTGAATTCAATTTAGATAACCGATTCGCTCATTTTCTTTTCCCTAAATATCAATATTGTATTCTAGTTTATAAAGACGTGCCTGTTTATAAATAAATACATATATAAATGTACAGTGATATGATAGATCTGTTATCATAAATATGATCGGTGAAAGTTTTCTGGTATATAAAGTAACTTTTATGATATTTGTTATTTCTGTGCTGGTGTGGTCCCTATAAAAATAAACTTAAAAAGTTGTATATACAGCAAAGCCCGCTGTAGTAAACACCTCCATAAAATAAGCACGTGAATAAAGACGGATATTTTAAAGTCACTTCGACTTCTAAGGCCCCGTGAGTGGTCATTAAAGACAGGTATATATATATTGTTTGCTGTTAGTTGAGTTTTGAGTTGAGTAATGGTGTTTACGGCCCAGTCAAAATTTTTTCACTTATATTGAGGCGGTCATGTTAAAAATAGTGGATGAAACTGAAGTGCCTGGTGAAAATTATCAAACTTCGGCCAGCGAGTTGACACACTTTCTAACATTAACGCCTTACCGATTGTGATTCGAACCTAGGCAGCGAGAGGCATTGTACGTGTGATCTGCAAACTGTAAACTCTAAATAAAGGGTTGTGAGACTGGTTAGACTCATTATTAAACATTTTATAAAATCTGGTCCAGTATCTGTTATCATGTACAGAGGTTTGAACACGCCTTTTGGTAAATGCACACGAGACTGGTAATGTCTTAATATAAGTATTATGTAAGTACATGCTTCAAAACAAACTGGGTAGATTTGTCATAAAAGACGATGTACATAGTGTTTTCTTCAAGGAATATAAGAAATGTAAAAGAATCTGTTATAATAATTCATTAAATATACATATTAAATTGTGTTATATATTTTGGTAAATTAATTAAAGCCAAACCCATGTGGATTAAAAAAGGGGGCCTTGTAACAGACATTTTATGGGTAACCATAATAAATGTCCATCACTAAGTGTAAGCTTATTGAACAAGGTCGCCGTCTTAAAATCCTCCATGACCTAGAGGTAGATCGTCAGTTCTCTTTCCGAAGGTCGGTGGGTTGTTTTTTTTCGTTTATAGATACTTCGGTTTCCTCCACCTTCCTTAATCTGACCTTCTCAGTAAAAGTAAACGAATCTTGGCTGAGACGTAAAACACCATCAATATACCCTATATATCATGCTATATGATACGAAATATACTATCCCTTCTACTCGAAGAAGGGTGAGCAGTAGGATAAAGAGTTTTCTAATTAACATAATTGTATTGTTCTTGTGTGTTTTCATATATCTCTTACCATCCATTTCATTTCAATGTACAGTAAGTAAATAATCAAACAGTCAATCCATAATCCGTCAAACGTGCTTGTGCTATGCTGTTTTATCTTCATTTTTATAGTGTCTTCTTTTTTCATTTATGATGATCAATCAAACCTTTTTTGTTGGCTCTAAGTGACGTCATGTTATATATCGTGGACGAGACACCAACATTTGTAATCTCACGCCATAAATGTCAAAACCATTGAATGTGCCATTTTGTTGTAAAATATTCTATTAAATCGGCGACATTTAAAAAGTTTTAAATGTCGCTAATTGAATTATAAGAATTGAAAATATTTTTTCTGTTTAATATAAAAAAAGGAAAATAATTTTACAATTTGTATACGAAACATATAATTTTATTTATTTATTTATTTATTTATTTATTTTATTTTATTTTATTTTTTTCATTAAAAATGTTATGGCCTATTTTTGACCATTAATTACTTTATGCTATAGATAGTTGACTCGTGTTTAAAATTACCGCCACATGTACTGTTTACGTTGTGCGGGGAAACCACCCTATTTATAGATCATTATCTGATTGGTTTAAAGTATATCACGTGTCCCGTATCGTGTTATTTTTAGACAATAACATCATAGTATATTGCACCACAGTTAGAAACTGGGTATATATAACAGTAAATATCGGGTGATCAGACAGAAACATCAAAGTCCAGAAGGACTCTAAAAGTCACATATGTAAGTAAACACTATTATTGCTATTTTAGATCTACATATTGATTTAAACCAAAAACAAATCACAAAATAACGAAATGTTTATAACACTATATCAAACGTTTAATGGAATTCCTTGTTTAATCGGAATGACCCCGGACTTTATCGACCCGTTTAATGGGCGTTTTAGTAACGAATATATGCATGCTTCAAAGTGAATTATGCAGTAACCTATTTGGCAAAGCAACGAAATATATACAAGGTGGCTTATGAGAGAGAGAGAGTAGAATATGAGCATAGGAGCGGTGCTAATCAAGTTTTGAAAGCCGTGATGATACTGCAGACCCAGGACTTCTGAGTCATTCCCTAGAGTGCCTGTTAAATTAGCTAATGATTGAGCAATTAAAAAGGCAAACGACACATCCCGACATAAGTTCGAACCTAAGAGACCACGTTTTGTAACCCCACAACATAACAATAATGTTTATTAAATCATTTACATTACCTTTTTCAGAGTAGCGATCGGAACATCAAAGACCATGGCGGGGAATAACGAAGAAGGGTCTACATCAGAAACTACATCTAACACTATAGACATACAGGAAACAGAGATAGAATCTGTAAAGCAAGCTGTAACAGGACAATGTAAAATTATAGAGAATCTAGGAGATTATACACACGTAGTTACACTACAACCTACCAATGGAAACATCATATACAAGTTCCAGCTTAAAAGTAAGTTTGAAAAAATGTTAGACATATCATAACAAAAACATTAAAATAAAAATAACTGAACGTAATGTAATAATGCTATCGATAATAACCGTAGTAAGTATCATAGTCAAAAGTAGTTTATTCGTTTTTATTAGTACATGATACCGATATAACATCAAAACAAACACTCGAAATTGATATCATTTTTGGGTCGCAAACGGCAAGGGGTTGAACCCTAGATCTCCAGGCATGCTGTAACAACCACAACTGATGAATCCTACCATCTATTTCCAAAACTAAACCGGATTACTTTTATAAGTTACTACCGTACGCGTATTTGCGTTCTCAATCCCTTACTGTGGCTATAACTCAGTTATTGATATTATAATACTCAGTTATTGATGTTGAAATGAATGAAATAGAACTTTTTTCTATAAGGTATGTTAGATATATAATTTAGCATTTTATTTTGGCTTTGCAACAATAAAATTTTTGTTCTGTAATGTTTTTGTAGCTTTTGCACATTACTTTAACACACTAAGCAGTAATCATTTCATTTTTGTTTGTTTTAGAATCGTATCCAAATTCCTTACCCAATGTAATAATTAGATCACCTGCAATGAAATGATAAGGAAATTGATGAGTTGCAACTCCACCTAGTGGCGGCAGCTGGTAGGAAGTTGGGTTCACCAATGATGATGTCACTTATCAGTGAAGTTGATGAATGGATCAAAGAACATGAAATTGACATGACAAAAACCCTGTCAAAAACCAAGAAAAACATGTAAACAAACAGAAACCAAGGGCAGACAAAGGTAAACATAGACAACGTAAACAGAAAATCGAAGAAAAAGAAACAGAAAACGAGAAAAAGCCATCTATGAAAACTGCAGATGACGTTATTAACAGGATACTCTGGGATGGTGAATTAGAACGTGATCAGTTTTTGGTTGGTTATATCGATAGATTCACAGGTTTACAAGAAAAATATTTCACCGCGTTCAGTTGGGAGGATATAGCGTCTGTAGATTATAACGTTCTCGCTGTACCTAAACATAGAATTCAGTATTTCAAATATAAAGATATAAAAGTTTGGGACAAAAATCAACGTCTGGACAATGTTTTTGGGTCACTTGGTAGCAACACAACTTTATACGACGTCATTAACAATTACGAGAAGAGCAATATGTCTGAAAACCAAAATGAAAACAACGATACCGAAACTGCTAATAATGCAGACGATTCCAGCATCGACACCGACAGTGATTCTGATGACGACATCAGTCGTTACAATCGACAGTTCTGCATCAAAAATAGAAGATCAGGATGAAGCCGACCTTTCTGACGACGAAGGGTTTGATAAATATTGGCGGGACAAAATGAGAGCAACTCACTTTCTTAGCATTGCGTATTAGTAGCGAGGATATTAAAAGTATGGCGAATCACATCCAGGACTCAATTGTCGAACACGAACCACATTACGAGGAATGTTGTATCCCATCATCCTCCTTGCACGTGACATTGTGTACTCTCGGACTAGATACACCGGAACAAGTCGCCAATGCGGTACAAGTAGTGCAGAAAATAAAACCGGAATTAGAAAAGCATCCTTTCATCTGCAACCAAACTAAAGTTTAGAAATATTCAGAATTTCTTCAATAGAGTTCTTTATGCAGAGGCAGACTGTCCGCCAGAGTTTATGAAAATGGTTGATCATTTAAGACTTTGTTTACGTGAAAGCGGTATAGAAATCAGAGATTCTCATGACTTTGTTCCACATATGACAATAATGAAAGTATCTAGACCCGTCGCTAAGGCAACAGGGAAGAAATATATCGCTCCCTGGTTATATTCTAACCAATCCAATATAGAATTTGGAACCCAAGTAGTAAATAATATACATTTATGTGAGATGGGAATAAGCAGACGAGAAGACGGATTCTACATGACACCCGTTAGTCTAGAACTTAATACATAATAAACTGAACAAACAAACAAACACACACACACACACACACACACACACACACACACACACACTCTCTCTCTCTCTCTTTCCCGGTAAGTTTTGTTCTTGTCATTTTGTTAAGAAAAAAATAAAATCAGTTGGTATGCAATAGATTATTCATATAAAAACGCTTATGTTTACAATAAAATTATTTTGTTATATTTTTTATAAACTGTTTTTAAAGGGGTTATCGGGAATTACCCCATCAAAACAATATACAGAGTGAACAGTGAATCTGAATTAAATTAATTTCTCTATGGAACTGATGTAGAACTACGCAGTCAAGATTATTATGTTCATGAAGAAATGTCAATATACCATATTAAATATAGCAAATATTTTTGTTTTTGAATTTTAGCAGACTTTAAATACAGAAAAATCACTTAAGTAGTGTAACGAAATTATAATGTTGAAAAGAAAAAAATATATTAAAACCAACATTTTCTTTAAAGTAGAGATGTTGGAGTTATCTCTCTTTGCACATTATATAGTTTTAAAACTGAATTTTTCAAAATTAGCACATAACAGATAGATTAGAAACATGTAGAATTAGCTCATGACATCGAGAAACACAAAATCTTAACGCATAACATTTAATGTTAGTTTATCTGTCAAGTACTACATTTGAATTTTAAAGTACTAGTAATACAATTCAGAAGTAGCACATGTCGTACCCATAAGCTTTTCTGTTAAATTCTATCCCATACACATGTTAAATACAGTTCACTTTTCCGAAATTTTGTAAAGTATAAATTAATTTGTCTTTTTAAGTTAACTTTTCGGTTCAATATTATGGAGCGTGTATTTAAAATGTTCAAAGATCGCATCTGAAGATCACACTAAGGGAACTGGTAAAATTCAGATGGATAGAACCCTCAAAAAGTCATGAAAGACATCGCCTACTGGATACTATTTTAACATAATGTTCCAAGTACATTTAGACAAAAGCGAATTTATATCTAGTAGTCTGAAAATCTTTATTTTGTTTCTTGTTTTGGCTGTTCGTTTTTTTTTCTTGAGAGTATTTACCAATACTAAAGAGGCTGAGGCTTAAAACCCGAGGTCCCGTTGGTTGACGCTAAAGACAATTTGAAGGAAGCTACATGTGACCCTATAGAGTAAGCTTACTGTTACAAGCAACATAAACACATTGAGCATAAGCTAAATACTAATATATAATTCATGAACCTTAGCTTATAAAAGACCGCGCTTCAGATCACAACGCCTATCACATTCTCGGTCAGTTCGAATCTCACTCGTGATACCTAGTGTCAGAATGTTGGAAGGTAGTGTCAGAAAGTTGGTACCTAGTGTCAGAATGTTGGAAGGTAGTGTCAGAAAGTTGGTACGTAGTGTCAGAAAGTTGGTACCTAGTGTCAGAAAGTTGGTACGTAGTGTCAGAAAGTTGGTACCTAGTGTCAGAAAGTTGGTACCTAGTGTCAGAAAGTTTGTCAGTTTGCTTGCAAAAAGCATTTAGTTTTCTCGTAGTTTTTTTTCAGTTCATATCCGTAAAATGGCGTCATAGATATCAGTAATTATTATATGACTATGAATCTTTCTTTTCGTCTGTTGGTCGTCATACTGTCACGTGTCATTAAATATTTCGTGTATTGCTTGTCTAAATGCACGTGCGGTCAACAATATGAGGTCCGGACTGGTTCAGACCACTTTTCAGTCTCAATGACGTCACAACAAAATTATCCAATCATTTTCTTTATTTACTCCGTCATGATGGAGGAGACGGCATTTTGTGTATTGTTTGTATTGCATGGAATCTACTTAATTTCACTTGAAATAGGCAAATAGTTATTTGTCATATAATAAAACAATTATAGTCTTTGAATTCGGTCAATACATGGTTTTATGGACTTCGGCCTCGGTGAATATTGGTCCATAGAAGCATGTATTGACCGAATTCAAAGACTATAATTGTATAAGGTATTCTGTCTTGGGCGTAAAACTCAATTATTCCTCTACATCTTAAGTAACGAAAACAATTCCTAATTTTTATTGACTATTAAAGAAAGGCGTAAGAGTAACATTAATTCTTGAATAACATAAACAACATTAATATTTTTCTTGACATATTTTACTTGATGTTAGATTTATTGACATAAATATCATGTACAAAAATTGTAGACAAATTTACTAATACATAAGAAACATCTAAATACATATCACACACCTTAGTCACACGAAAACAAAATTATAAGGTAAAATCATAAAAACGTATGAAAAAAAAACTCTTATTAAGCATAAACACAACAATTACATGAAATAAGAATAACAATTATTTCACTAGGAACGTAATTAATTTCCTTTTTTTAATATTATTAATTCGTATAACGAAATGCTGATGTATTACTTCAAATTACTTATTTGTATTAACGGAATGCCTTATTTATTTATACAAATCACTAATTTGCATAAACGCAATACTGAATTTATCAATTGAAATTACTTATTCGTGTTAATGAAATACTCAATTCATGAATACAAATTATTAATTCTTATTTACAAAACACTTAGTTTTTCGTTACTACAAAATATTTTAAATCATAATTTGTATTATTGAAATACTTAATTCAAACTACTTTCTTTGTGTTTACGAAATACTCAATTTATTAATTCAAATTTACGTTTTTGTGTTAACGAAATACTGTACTCAATATTCGAAAACTTAAAAATGCTTAATATAAATCTGGCATACGTGTACTACTAGTATGCTAATCTTTGATGTCTAATTATAAATGAACACTCTTTTCTTGAAACGAATCACAAATTATATTCATAACAATTCTTTCTCTATAAGTTTCTTGTCAGTCCTCCTGATTAGCTATTTAGTATTTATGCACGTATGCATTATAAATGTTTTTATGTAAATATCCTACATATTCTCTGTTCTGTAACAAGGGTTTATATGCCATAGTTATTATGTATTGTAAATCCGAACCGAATTACAAGACTGTCATTATTTTCTTCATGTTGTTATGTTTTGGATATTATTTGCTATGATATATTCTCTATGTCGTAACTTTACAATGTGACAAATAAAGAACTTGAATTTACAAAGGATGAAAAAATCACTAAACATTTAAATCCACAGTTTGGTTAGGGAAAATGGTTTTAATTGAAGGCGTAATATTCGAGGAATCCAAGTTATCATATGGCACCGAAAATTATATTTGTGGTATGAATTTTATGAATTTGGATATGAATTTTTTCATGTGTTTCAGTAACTTTATTGATGAGAAATGACAAATTTATGCAGATCTATATTGAAATAAAGAAGGCTGTGTTTTACGTTTTTACACAATTTTCAATTATATACTTGACGATGATCTGTTTTATATATGCCCATTGATCAAAAAAAAAAAAAAAAAAAAAAAAAAAAAAAAAAAAAAAAAAAAGTGGATGTTAATGCTAAGGCACTTTTTAATATATGTATTTAAAAAGTGGTATCCTGATATCAAATTGTCATGTGCTACTTTTTAATTGCATTATTTCATTATTTCATTAACATTTCAAAGAATCACACGTCAGTGATGTTGAAAATTGAAAAAAAAAATTATTGCTTTAAAATGGTGTTTCATAAGTCTTATAGATTGAATTCTGAATATTTTACAATTTTGTTTGGGCAACGTATTGATTTAAAATGTGATTTGAAGTTCCTGAATTAAGTACAATAGGCTTTTGGTATGACAAGAAACTTACCTATTACTAAAATGGCTTACCAATCGCCGATATTGATTAATTTTCATTATAAAACATATTTCTAAATACGTTTTCAATCCAAACGTCACATTTTTGAATCCAAGTCGTGTTAATATACTTGAAAATTACTCGCCAGTGCCCTTAACAATGTTTATGTTGCGTCTTGGGTTCCAAAAATGACACTATGATACCGATCTTGTTCTAAGAAGCACATTAACAAGAACAACCTTCATGTGATTTATTATTATCCTGCGGAAGTTGTATAGGACTTGGATATGCCTCTTTGGTCAATTCTGTGTCTTGTTCTAAGGCTTTTTGTGCTACAGTCTGAAAGGCTTCCTCAACTCTACTGCCATTTTTAGCACTGGTCTCAAAATATGATACATTTCCTTTGCCGCTACACCAACTCTGAGTTACCGAATTCTTTTCCTGATAAAGGAAACATAATAAATGATATGCAATAGGCAGATATCGTGAATCGGAGTAATACCAAAAACACCAAAAAAGTAAAAATTGTACATATTTACACATTTTATTAAAACATCTTTCTTGAATTTGCACAAAGCAAATTCACAAATACCTGTTTAAAATGACTGCATATATTATATCTGTGTCACATATTACTTTTTGATTTTTTATAAATAATACCTTCAGAAAGTGGCACATGCCATCTGTATCAGTAAACTTTAACTGACCAATACAGTGCTATACGAAATCACAGGAAAATCAAGTATTAGTATTGAAAAGAAAACGAAAACGTCGATGAAGGACTGATACTTTAAAGTTTTTTCAACCCACCCCACAAATAAAATGAAAAATGCGACGGTCATTCTATAAATTACCTATTGAACACGAGTCCCAAAAATCAACAGTGTTTTCGAAATGTAGGTTTTAGATTTTTAATTAAACATTTCAAAGTTCGATCTTAAGTCTACGAAAACGTTTTGTCAAATACTTAATTGCTCTGACCATTTGTTATCTGGTTTTTGTCGATTGAATGTCCGGTTTTAATTAGCTAACCTGTGTTGCTCTGACTATTTGATTCATAATATTTTAAAGTGCATGTTCGCCCTGTTTTTAGAAGACTTAGTTGCCATGGCGATTTGGTTCCTGATAACTGCTGTTCAAAGTAGTTGACTCCAAATTTCTGTACTCATTTATGAAGCATTGGGTGTGATTTGTCCTATGTTTCTGTTCAAAGTTTACAAAACTTTGAAAACGATTAAAAACATTTTTCCGATTAAAAACGACAGTATTTTTCTATAGCCACGTAAATATTAATTTTAACGACCTAAATTAATAATTTTACAAATGCCGAAATAAAAAATATATACGTAACGAAATAATTAATATTCTTCGGGTCATAGCTATCGCTATCATGACTGCAATTCCTTAAAGGCGTAACAAACATTTTACGTATTTCGGAACTACATGAATTTTAGTTCAACGAAAAATACTGAGTATTTATACTGAAACTTATATAATAATTTATGAAAATTATAGTCTTATACTTACACTTTTGGCTTGTATATCAGTTTTATTTCCTATAACAACAAATGGGAATTCGTCATGATGTAATGGATCAGCTTGTTCAAGAAACTCATTTCTCCATGCATCTAACGAGTCCATTGTATTAGGCGCTGTGACATCATATACCAATACACAACAATCGGCTCCTCTATAAAACGCTACACCTAAACTAGCAAACCGTTCTTGACCAGCTGTATCCCAAATCTATACAAATAAACAAAAATAAATAAATTATAAACATAGGAATAAAATCCATGCTGTTCCACTTAAATAAACAAGTTATGTATTAAGTTTTTTAATATCAACAATTCGTATCTTTTAATCTTATTTTTTTTCCTAGTGTTTGGCCAAAACCACTTAAACAAATGTTAGAAAAAACCATTAACAGTACCCATACCCAAGTTTTCATTTTGTCGACTGGTCAGCAGAAATCGGTACATATCTGTAATGTGACCAATTGGTTAACAGCTTAGTAGGAATCGGAAGATACCAGTAGTTTTACAAGTTTGTTGTATTTATAGCAGGAATAAGTTCATTCATGTAATGTTACCAGTTTGTTAACTGTTTAGCAGGAATCGGAACATACCTGTAACGTTATGAGTTAGATGTATACTTAGCAGAAATCGGTACATACCTGTAACGTTAGAGTTAGTTGTATACTTAGCAGAAATCGGTACATACCTGTAACGTTATGAGTTAGTTGTATACTTAGCAGAAATCGGTACATACCTGTAACGTTATGAGTTTGTTGTATACTTAGCAGAAATCGGTACATACCTGTAACGTTATGAGTTAGTTGTATACTTAGCAGAAATCGGTACATACCTGTAACGTTATGAGTTTGTTGTATACTTAGCAGAAATCGGTACATACCTGTAACGTTATGAGTTTGTTGTATACTTAGCAGAAATCGGTACATACCTGTAACGTTATGAGTTAGTTGTATACTTAGCAGAAATCGGTACATACCTGTAACGTTATGAGTTAGTTGTATACTTAGCAGAAATCGGTACATACCTGTAACGTTATGAGTTTGTTGTATACTTAGCAGAAATCGGTACATACCTGTAACGTTATGAGTTTGTTGTTTACTTAGCAGAAATCGGTACATACCTGTAACGTTATGAGTTTGTTGTATACTTAGCAGAAATCGGTACATACCTGTAACGTTATGAGTTTGTTGTATACTTAGCAGAAATCGGTACATACCTGTAACGTTATGAGTTTGTTGTATACTTAGCAGAAATCGGTACATACCTGTAACGTTATGAGTTAGTTGTATACTTAGCAGGTATCGGTAAATATCTGTAATGTTGCCAATTTGTTGATTGCTCAGCAGGAATCGGTACATACCTTTAATGTAACCAGTTTGTTGTATTTATAGCAGGAATCGGTACATATATGTACCTTCAATGTAACCTGTTTCAGCAAGAATCGGTACATATCTTTAATATTACCAGTTTGTTGTATTTATAGCAGGAATCGGTATATACCTTTAATGTAACCAGTTTGTTGTATTTATAGCAGGAATAGGTACATACCTTTAATGTAACCAGTTTGTTGTATTTATAGCAGGAATCGGTATATACCTTTATTGTTACCAGTTTGTTGTATTTATAGCAGGAATCGGTACATACCTTTAATGTTACCAGTTTGTTGTATTTATAGCAGGAATCGGTATATACCTGTAATGTTACCAGTTTGTTGTATTTATAGCAGGAATCGGTATATACCTTTAATGTAACCAGTTTGTTGTATTTATAGCAGGAATAGGTACATACCTTTAATGTAACCAGTTTGTTGTATTTATAGCAGGAATCGGTATATACATTTAATGTTACCAGTTTGTTGTATTTATAGCAGGAATCGGTACATACCTTTAAAGTTACCAGTTTGTTGTATTTATAGCAGGAATCGGTATATACCTGTAATGTTACCAGTTTGTTGTATTTATAGCAGGAATCGGTATATACCTTTAATGTAACCAGTTTGTTGTATTTATAGCAGTAATAGGTACATACCTTTAATGTAACCAGTTTGTTGTATTTATAGCAGGAATCGGTACATACCTTTAATGTTACCAGTTTGTTGTATTTATAGCAGGAATCGGTACATACCTTTAATGTTACCAGTTTGTTGTATTATAGCAGGAATCGGTATATACCTTAAATGTTACCAGTTTGTTGTATTTATAGCAGGAATCGGTACATAACTTTAATGTTACCAGTTTGTTGTATTTATAGCAGGAATCGGTATATACCTTTAATGTTACCAGTTTGTTGTATTTATAGCAGGAAAAGGTACATACCTTTAATGTAACCAGTTTGTTGTATTTATAGCAGGAATCGGTATATACCTGTAATGTTACCAGTTTGTTGTATTTATAGCAGGAATCGGTATATACCTTTAATGTAACCAGTTTGTTGTATTTATAGCAGGAATAGGTACATACCTTTAATGTAACCAGTTTGTTGTATTTATAGCAGGAATCGGTATATACCTTTAATGTAACCAGTTTGTTGTATTTATAGCAGGAATCGGTACATACCTTTAATGTTACCAGTTTGTTGTATTTATAGCAGGAATCGGTATATACCTTTAATGTTACCAGTTTGTTGTATTTATAGCAGGAATCGGTATATACCTTTAATGTTACCAGTTTTTTGTATTTATAGCAGGAATCGGTACATACCTTTAATGTTACCAGTTTGTTGTATTTATAGCAGGAATCGGTACATACCTGTAATGTTACCAGTTTGTTGTATTTATAGCAGGAATCGGTATATACCTTTAATGTAACCAGTTTGTTGTATTTATAGCAGGAATAGGTACATACCTTTAATGTAACCAGTTTGTTGTATTTATAGCAGGAATCGGTACATACCTTTAATGTTACCAGTTTGTTGTATTTATAGCAGGAATCGGTATATACCTTTAATGTTACCAGTTTTTTGTATTTATAGCAGGAATCGGTATATACCTTTAATGTTACCAGTTTGTTGTATTTATAGCAGGAATCGGTACATACCTTTAATGTTACCAGTTTGTTGTATTTATAGCAGGAATCGGTATATACCTTTAATGTTACCAGTTTGTTGTATTTATAGCAGGAATAGGTACATACCTTTAATGTAACCAGTTTGTTGTATTTATAGCAGGAATCGGTATATACCTTTAATGTTACCAGTTTGTTGTATTTATAGCAGGAATAGGTACATACCTTTGATGTTACCAGTTTGTTGTATTTATAACATGAATCGGTACATACCAATTTGTTGATTGCTCAGCAGGAATCGGTACATACCTGTAATGTTACCAGTTTGTTGTATTTATAGCAGGAATAGGTACATGCCTTTGGTGTTATCAGTTTGTTGTATTTATAACATGAATCAGTACACACCAATTTGTTTATTGCTCAGCAGGAATCGATACATACCTGTAATGTTACCAGTTTGTTGTCTACTGTAACGTCTCTGGTAAGGAAGTCAGCACCTATAGTAGCTTTATATTCATTACTAAATCGCCTGTTTACATACTGATTCATTAAAGAAGTCTTCCCGACCCTAAAAGGTAATACAAAAATACAATTACGTCACACTTGTTCATACACAAAGTGAAAGTATTCGAAATTGGAAAAACCAATTTCCAATATTCTTTCTAGTTCCAAGGTATAAAACCAATAAAACAAACAAACAAACAAATAAATAAATAAATAAATAAATAAATAAATAAATAAATAAATAAATAAATAAAAATAGCAGACAACATTATTATTTAGTGCCTTGCATATATTCATTTTTCGTTTTTTTTTTTTTTTTGTTCTTTCTGTTAACTGTTTGCTTATTGTCGTTTTTTGTGTACAAAATGTAGGTTTTGTTATATGTTATATCACATGACACATTATTATGTCTAAAAATAAAACTACAGGTCACGAGGGTATAGACTGTATAATTGTATTGTTTAAATTTCATTCATTTTTGTTTTTAATTAATTCGTATTACTCACCCACTGTCACCTAGTATTATAACCTTTAAAAATGCTCTCTTCCGTGTTTCCATTTTACAAGATCCATATGAAATAGAACAATAAGGGAGACTACCGTCGAGAATTCGGAACAGTAAACGTACAAACCATTAGTGCGTGGCTTGTCATTGATATATAGTACTTGTAAATGTCACACACACACGGAATTAAAAAAAAACCGTGCTATGTATATGTACATGTTTATTTTATGTAGGCACAATATTTAGCCATTAATACTCTACATAACTTCTGCTAACAACTGTCACCCCTTAAAGCAGACAGGAAGTTTAAACCCTATTATGTTTTGGTTATGACTTGATACCATATAAGCAGGAAGTAAAAACAAACGTATTTATCAATTCAGTTTAAAATGCATGAAGATTTTATGTCCTGGTAAGATAGATACCTCCAATAAAACATGGAATGGTAGGGTGCAATTACTTACAAAAGTACACATTATGTACTACATTGTTAGTACATATACTGACATGAAAAGCAATACCTTAAATATCGTTGTTTACGACATTTACAATGCTGGTAGCTTTTCCGTGATTGTCTATATTGCATGACAATGAGTCAGTTCTTAATCTGGACAAAAACAATCTGAAACAAATTTGTGCTTATTTTGCAGTCTTAAAGGAAAAAAACGGCTACCTAGAGGACCGCATCATAAGTTGGTTGTGGCTTCTTCAAGGTGACAATAAAACAATCCGACACATTTCGCCCAGAACATGCAGAGTTGAACTTGTCACTTCTAATCAAAACACATGGAGTAAAACTTCCAACATCCAATCAAAACATGTGCAGATAAACTTCTAACATACAATCAAAACATGTGACGTTGAACTTCCAACATCCAATCAAAACAAGTGTAGATAAACTTCTAACATTCAAACAAAATATGTGGCGTTGAACTTCCAACATCCAATCAAAACATGTGACGTTGTTCCACCATCCAATCAAAACATGTGTAGATAAACTTCCAACATTCAATCAAAATATGTGGCGTTGAACTTCCAACATCCTAAGTCACGTGATCATAATGTCTTAACACGTACTTTTCAGAGGAGGGGATATTTTGCCAAAATCTAGGTGTTTTAAATAGAATACTTTTTCGATATTTGGTGAAATGCCGAATTGAAGATTCAAGACGACATCCGTAAGTGAAATTTACAATTCTGAAAAGTAACTTTTGTAAAATCTTTGAAAAAAATTTAGTCTTCACAGAAAAAAGAGTTTAGTGAACACTTTTCAGTTATATATCTCGAGTATAAACATACATTATGTCTCAGTCAAATTACCTGATACCACCTGAAGTAACGGTAGCTTTAAACCAGTTACCTATTATACAGAATTCTCTAAGAGATATATCGCTACAACTAGCAGATCTAAATATTTTAAAAAGTAAAGTTGATCAAGTTAAAGCCGATATCTGGGAACATGACGGTATTGATCATAGGTTACAAAACACAGCGCAAACGTCAGAGGATAACTATAGTGACATACAGTATTTGAAACAAAGTAACTTAGAGTTAAGACAGGAAGTCGACTTACTTAAATCCATTGTTGTAAGGTTAGATACAAGAGTTTTAGAACAAGAATCAGAAATCATAGAGTTGAAAAGCAGGTCAATGCGCGAAAATGTGTTAATACATAACTTAGAAGAGCAAGATGGGGAAAATCTGCATGTTAGAATTAATCGTCTATTTATGCAACACTTTAACCTCGATGTTAAGTTTGTTAGGATACACAGAAACAGTGGTAGACCCACGCCAGGGAAACCTAGATCCATTACGGGTCGATTGGTAGATTTTGGTCAAAAAGAGTTAATTCTTAAAGCCCAGAAGGTCAATATCGACAATAAAATACAACTACCTTTTCATGTCACCCCACAAAGTCCACCATCAGTTAATGAAAACAGGAAAAAACTCTTTGAAGTAAGCTCCAAGTACAGAGCAGAAGGAGTAAACACACGCGTTATAGGTAACAAGATGATTTTTCCAAATGGAAATACTTATCATGATAAGGTCTCGGTTCCAAATGTCAAAGATATTATGTCAATAGATCAAAAAGAACGCGAAAAACTAGATGGTTTGAAAGTGGAAACTACAAATTGCGTTTCGGATAACGGGAACAAATTCTTGGCTATTGGAACTCAGGTCAGATCCTACACAAATATCAAGAACTTATACAAAAAAGTTGCAAGTGATGCATCATATGCCAGCGCCGATCACAAAATAATGGTTTACCGTTTCCAAGACGAACAGGGGAAGCTACACGAAGGCTATGATGACGATAACGAACATGGATGTGGACGCAGACTTTTAAAAAAATTGAAAGACAATAACGCAATAAACTTAGCAGTTGTAGTTGTCAGATATTTCAGTGGAAAACACATTGGACCTCGGAGGTTTACCATAATGGAAGAACTGGCTATGGAAGCCTCTGTGAAATTAAATACTTAATAAGATTGACTTGTTATTAAGTAGATCAAATTGTTTATAGAACTATTAAATTTCAACATTATAAACTTCTTTATTTATTTACTTAGAATTGAAAATATAGATATGTATTGAATGGTCTATCTATTTAATTTAATTTCTTGCTTCAATTGATCTCTAATACCTAAAGCCATAAGCTAATATCAAGTTAATTAAATAAGTCTGGTTAACTCAATTTTCAAATAAAATTCCATCTCCGGAATTCAGGTCTATTTTCGCATCTATTAAATCTCTTAGTGTAGTCTCGTGTTATTCCGTTTCTCCAAACGAAAGTCGTGACTATAGGTATGAAGACTATAAAACATCCATGTGTTGTAAGCGGCCTTGTGTCTACCCTGCTCAGTAATAAGGTAAACTGACTTTGACAGGCTGTGATTGGTTAATATATGTCATCTCCCATGTGATTGAAATTCTTTAACCAAAAATAAGAATATTTTGGTAAATAAAAATGATAAAATTACTTGGCAAAAATTATTTTAAAATTTTTATTGGATTTTATTAGATCATAACTGTTTATAATGAAATTGCCATAATAGTCAGTGCAGAACTGACCCCATATGTTTACATCCTGTGATAGCTCAAAAATTCCATGGTCATGCTGGGGTGTACCGGTATGGATTTTACTTCTATAAGGTTGTAGTTTATCATACTAAATGCACGGTGCTCAACGAATATTATGAAGTTAAAAAAATAGCACCCAAAGTTGTACTATTTAACATTGCGGCCTATGGGATTTTTTTTATAGACTTCGTACCTTTAGTGTAGAATATATTTGAAATTGGTACGTAATTACATTAGATTTTCTAAACGTAATGTGTTACCCTTTTAACGGTTATATGGTATTTCCATTAATTTGATGCATCTCATTCCCTTAACGTGTTCTTACAAACACAATGTAATATCTTTTGTCAAAGACAACAAGCATTCCTGCAAGTGATACGTCAAATAATCCTGAATGATCTTTTTCGAATTTCATACTGTCCCTTAGCGATACTATTGGTTGTCATGAAGCATCAAAAACACACATTTACGATTTGGTGTTTTTAAGAACTTATTTTCATTTATACACACAGGTTTTACATCACAATATGCGCATGGCATGATGTGTAAGGCACCCTGTGTAAACACACGCGTACAGGAGTATATATGCGTGTGTGTATGTATATGTATGTATGTGTGTATTATGCATATATATGTGTGCATATGTATGTATATTAGTGTATATGTATGTGAGAATATATATATATATATATATATATATATATATATATATATATATATATATATATATATATATATATATATATGTACGGGTGTATATGTATGTATATGTGTAATGTATGTATATATGTGTATGTGTGTATATATGTTTGTCTGTGTGTGTATGTATGTATGTATATGTATATGTATGTATGTATATGTATATGTATATATATGTATGTGTATATATGTATATGTATATGTATATGTTTATATGTATATGTATATGTTTATATATATATATATGTGTGTGTGTATGTTTGTGTATATGTATATATATTAAAACCAGTATCGTAATAAGAATATATATATATTGATTATTTTTTTTGAAAAATTTATATATGTGTGTATATATGTTATGTATGTTTGTGTTCATGTGGAAAAAATGATTTGGTATTTTCACACATACACCGTAACCTAGATTTTGAGCAAACCTCCCCCCCCCCCCCCCCCCCCCCCCATTTACCTTGTAACAAAAGTATGTGTTTCCATTATTTGGAATTATGTTTGTACATATGTTGTCTGGTTACTTTTTGTAAAATAGCTTTTTACTTAGGCACACACTGAATATTAGCATGGTTTTTATATTTGTCTGGCATTTATTTAATATACCAATATTATGAGTTATAATTTTTCTTTAATGTCTTTTAATTGTAATGGTTTAGGTGATGACAAAAAAAGAAGATGTATTTTTAATTGGTTTAGGAAATATTTTGAAAGTCACATTATTTTCCTCCAAGAAACACATTCAACACAACTTTGTGAAACAGTTTGGAGTAATGAGTGGGGTTCAAAAATTTATTTCAGTCATGGTACTTCTAATTCAAAAGGTTGTGCAATTTTATTTGGAAAAAAAGTAGACTATACAGTTCATAAAATTGAAAAAGATGACAAAGGCAGATATCTACAGTTATTTCTTGATATTAATAATAATAATTTTATCTTTACTAATGTTTATGCTCCCACAAAAGATCATTGCAAAGATCAGTGTCTCTTTCTAGATTTTCTTATAGATAAATGCATAAAATTTAGTGGGGAAAACTTAATAATTGGGGGAGATTTTAATACTGTTTTAGACACCTCAATTGATAAAAAGGGAGGTAGGAATGAGCCAGTGTCAGAGTATAGAAACAAATTAAAAGGATATATGCAAGAATACAATATGATAGATATTTGGAGATTTCTTAATCCAGAAAAAAGGCTTTACACCTATATATCAAAAAACCCATTAATATTCTCAAGATTGGACTTTTGGCTCATTCCTTCCTTTCTTAGTCAGTTTGCATTTTCCTATATTCATCCATCAATCAAATCAGATCACAGCATTATTGAAGTCAAGTTGAAAGGTTATTTAGCAACAAAAAGGGGTCCAGGTTTTTGGAAATTTAATTCCTCTCTTTTGGAAGACATTGTTTTTATTGATGAAATAAAAAAGGAAATAGATGCATTAAAGCTCAAGTATGAAAATTTGGATAATAAACAGTTAAAATGGGACACAATTAAGTGTGAATTAAGGGGATTTATTGTGAAATATTCTAAATTAAAAGCAAGAAAAAATAGAAAAGAAGAAATAGAATTAAAATCAGAACTAGATAAATTAACTAAACAAACCATTGATTGTCCTACTGATGAAAATTTAAACAAATTAGAAATAGTTAAACAAAAAATTGAAACTATTAACGAAATACAAACCAGGGGAAACATGATTCGTTCACAAGCTAGGTGGTGTGAAAATGGAGAGAAGTCAACAAAATACTTTCTTTCCTTGGAAAAGAGAAATTTCAAAAATAAAGTCATAGATCAGTTAAAAGTTGAAGACAAAATATTAATTGATCCAAATGATATCTTAAGCGAAGAAAAGAAATTTTATCATAATCTTTATACTTCTTCTCTTAAATATGATGAATATAAAAAAAGTGCTAAATTCTTCTTAGAAAATGAAAATATACCTCAAATTAGTCAAACTGAAAAAATTTCATGCAATGGCTTGATAACAAACCAAGAATGTTTAGATATTTTAAAAACATTCAAACCAAATAAATCACCAGGATGTGATGGATTCACTTATGAATTTTATAAATATTTTTGGGAAGAGATATCGGAATTAGTGTTAGACAGTTTAAATTCAGCCTTTGAGGTAGGACACTTGTCAACAGATCAAAAAAGGGGGGTCATAACTCTAATACCAAAAAAAGACAAAGACAGAAACTTTCTAAAAAACTGGAGACCTATTTCACTTTTGAATTTTGATTATAAATTAGCAACTAAAATTATTGCAAAACGCTTAAAAAATATATTGCCCAAAATAATTGACTCAGATCAAACAGGTTATGTAAAAAATAGGTTTATTGGGGAAAATATTAGAACCATTTCAGATTTGATAAGTTTAACTAAGTTGAATAATATTCCAGGAATAATTCTTTTGGTGGACTTTGAAAAAGCTTTCGATACTGTTGAATGGAAATACATGGATGAGGTACTTAGAAAATTTGGTTTTGATGATGACTTTAGAAAATGGATTAAAATTTTTTATACAGATATTAGTAGTTGTATTGTAAATAATGGTTATTCATCAGAGTTCTTTCCAATAACTAGAGGTGTAAGACAAGGGTGTCCACTGTCCCCTTACCTTTTTATATTAGTTATTGAAACTCTAGCTATTTCAATAAGAAACAATAACAACATTAAAGGCATAAAATTTGGAGATCTGGAATTGAAACTCAGTCTTCTAGCTGATGATACAACTTGTTTTTTACATAACGAATTTTCTGGTTTTGAAGCTTTAAATTCTTTTGAAACTTTTAAACATTGTTCCGGCCTAAAAATTAACTTAGATAAAACTGAAGCTATATGGGTAGGATCTTGTCGATATTATAAAGCTGGAATATTACCTGTTAAGTGGACTTCATTTGAATTTTTTACACTTGGCATATGGTTTAGTACAGAAAATGAACAAAATGTAGCTGCAAAAAATTACAGTTCCAAACTTGATGATCTAAAAGCAACCTTAAATCTGTGGAAAATGCGAAATCTTAGCCTAATTGGAAAAGTGTTAATTCTTAAATCTCTGGTTTTATCCAAATTTGTTTATCCTCTTTCCGTTACTTCTTGCTCCAAAGATTTTGTAAAAAATGTTCAAAAAGAGATAAACAAATTCATTTGGAATAATGAAATCCCAAAAATAAAACACAATGTTGCAATTCAAAATATAAAAAGTGGGGGTTTAAAAATTCCAGATTTTGAAAATCAAATTATGTCACTAAAGTTAGGATGGATAAAACGTCTTTTAAATGACAACAATTCAAAATATAAGTATCTTCTGCAGCAATATTTAAATAATGTTAAAATCAAGGATATTTTTCACACTAAATGTTATAAAATAAGTGATTTTTTCAACTTGCCTCATTTTTATCAAGAAATTTTTTCTTATTGGTATAAATTCAAAACTTTTAATAAAGAAATAAATGTCTTCAAAGAAAGTCTATGGTTCAATGATGCTATCTGTATAACCAACAAACCAATATTTTTTAAAGAATGGTATATCAAAGGAATCTACTTTTTAAATGACATTCTTGATGAAAATGGGGAATTTTTACAGCTTGATGAACTAGAGCTGAAGCTTGGTTTTAAAATATTTTTTCTTCAATATTACAGTATAAGATCTGCAATACCATATTCATGGAAAACTTTTTGTAGAACAAATAAAAGAAATGTTGTCAACAGGGATGTTTTGACAGTAAATTATAATAACAAAAATCTCCCTGTTGCCAAGATTTCATGTAAAGATTATTATTGGGCCATAACAGAAAGTAGGTATGAATCTCCAACATGTATTAGAAAATGGTCAAATATTATTGAGAAAGAATTTGATGAAAGAATTTTTAGAAACATTTTTACTTTACCATTTAATTGTTCATTAGAAACAAAACTACAATCTTTTCAGTTCAAACTTATTCATGGTTTTCTAGCACATGATGCACTTTTATTTAAAATGAAAATTAAGTCTTCTCCTCTTTGTAGAAAGTGTTCACTTAATGTTGAAGAAACATTACAACACAAATTCTTTCTCTGTCCACAAATTGTTGTGTTCTGGAATCAATTCAAATCATGGTGGAACTTTTTAGAAATATGTTACATAGACAGTATAACTTGTAAAGATATTATTTTTGGTTTTTATGACATATCTTGTTATCCTTTAAACTTTTGTGTACTGTTAGGTAAATACTATATTCACAGTTTTAACAATTTTGCTTCAACTCCTTCAATTCGTTTTGAAACTTTCATAAAGATTTTACAAAGAAAACTCACCATTTTGAAACTTGTTTTTTGTGCCAAGAAAAAGAATGAATTGTTCTCAGAATATTTCTCTACCATTCTACAAAAAATCACCTAAACACTTTATTATTTTTCGAAAACTGATAAGAACAAACCCTTTTCATTAGATTTATCAAAAAGGTTTAATAGTATTTACCTTTAAACACATATTTGTGCCTAAGTGAAAGAGCGTGATGGTGAAAACAAATGTATTTGAACTTTTTGCATTTCTGTTATCAAATGTGACATGTGACTATTGTTAAATTTTGTGTAAAGTACAAAAAGAGCCAATAAAAAAAAAAAAAAAAAAACTTCCAACATCCAATCATTGAAACATGTGACGTTGAACTTCCAACATCCAATCAAAATATGTGGCGTTGAACTTCCAACATTCAATCAAAATATGTGGCGTTGAACTTCCAACATCCAACATCCAACATCCAATTAAAACATGTGGAATTGAACTTGCAAGCAACTTCCATTCAAAAAAAGATCGAGTTTAACTTGCCATTTCACACCAAAAGATGTGGAGCTAAACTTAAATTAATTAATTTATTAATGCACTCAAAATACATGGAGCTGGACTTGTCATTCCCCATCAAAGCTGGGGCTGAACTTGCCATACCAAATCAAATCATGTGGAGCTTAACTTGCCATTCCTTATCAAAGCATGTGAAGCTGAACTTGCCATCCCCAATCAAAACATGTGGAGCTGACCTTGCCATCCCCAATCACAACATGTGGAGCTGAACTTTCCATCCCAAATCAACACATGTGAAGCTGAACATGTCATCCCCAATTAAAGAAAGCAAGTTGGGCTAAACTTTCCATTCCCAATCAAACCATGTGAAGCTGAACATGTCATCCCCAATTAAAGAAAGCAAGTTGGGCTAAACTTTCCATTCCCAATCAAAGCATGTGAAGCTGAACATGTCATCCCCAATTAAAGAAAGCAAGTTGAGTTAAACTTGCCATCCCCAATCAAACCATGTGAAGCTGAACATGTCATCCCCAATTAAAGAAGGCAAGTTGAGCTAAACTTGCCATTCCCAATCAAAGCAGGTTGAGCTAAACTTGCCATTCCCAATCAAAGCAAGTTGAGCTAAACTTGCCATTCCCAATCAAAGCAAATTGAGCTAAACTTGCCATTCCCAATCAAATCATGTATAGTTGTGTCTTTGTGTCTTTACTTGCGGAATTTGTTTGACTAAAGTTTTTAAAATTTGCACAATACTAAAAACCGTAAGACCTTTCTTTTCTAATTTTTACTCCAAAAGTAGAAAAGTCAATGGTTTTTACATTCAAAATCCAAACTCGACGGAATGACTATTATGTTGTTACAGAGAAATCAAGGTTTAAAAACATCTGGGTAGGTTACTGGAATTGAGTCGAGACATACCCTGTATCTAGTAAAGACAGTCTCGCCTCTGCTATAGTATAGTATTGTATGTATACACTTCCTGGTTATGATGAGCATTTCTTGTATTTTGTCTTTTCCTGTCGTCTTTTTGTTGTTTCTGCCATTAATTTATCTTGTGTCAAATTCTTGTCATATTAAGATTTTTCTTTTAAAAATACCTTACTAGCTATCGAAATTTTATTTTCAACAGTACATCATTAGATTAGTTTAACTCGAGGTTGACGCTTACAACTAAACCACTTATGCGTTGCCAAAAGAATTGGAGAAGGCCGACTTATTAAAAGTCATCACTAGATGTTGGCAAACAATTAGGCGCTAATTAAATGCTACACTATTAGAAAGAGGTGATCTCTTGTTGCAAACTTATGCTAGAGCATTTTGAAAACAGGAATTCTATCATTCTGACAGTATTCAAACATAACGTTAACAATGAGTAAAATAAATGAAAACAAAACTATTGACTTATTAATATAAATACTTGCGAAAAGTACAGATGTATATTAAACATTCACAGTGTTATATCAACAATACAACAAAATAAATAAATAATTAACAAAAATTAACAAATACGTATGTAAATTATCAGTAATCAATGATATTTTGAAATGAATTAATGAAAATAAAATAAGGAATGCTAACCAGGTTGTTTGCAACTAAATCGTTTGTGTTAATAACACATCACTAAAGTTTAATAAGGACGTTTAAAAAATCTCGATCGTTGCTTATACATAGCATACTTTAATATAGTCTCTTATTGTTTTGCCATTTCTGCTTTTTTTTTTTTTACTATATTTTGGTGATTTTGCTAGTTGTTAGGCTGTTATCTGTTTCGTCGTTTGTAATATAATTGTCAATTATGTTTTATTGGTTAATATTGCATCTTGGAATCATATTGCAAAAGTCATATACACACGTATATATCTTAATTGCATGATAGATTGTCATCTTATATTTTAAGCTCTTCTTGTAAGCATAAATATGCAATAACAGTAAAGAAAAATAACACTGGCAAGAATGCATAAAACAAAAAGCAGTACGGTGTACTAAAATCCTCTTCATATAACAGAGTAACCTTTAGCATTGAGCATTGTAATAATAATACAACATACGATACATAAAAAAACAGTCGATGGATTCAAATATCGTTTCAATTACAGTCGTTAAGAGCTTAAATCACGCCGTTTTCATCAAAGCTTATAACAACAACAGTCGATAACATCAAAATTCATCACAAGAGTCGATGATATCAAAATTCATCACAACAACAAAGATGACATCAAAACGTATTACATTTGCTAATAGCATGAAAACACATCGAAACATGGGCCGATCAATTTTCGTCGAAATATCAGCCAGTGTCAAACAACGTCAGTCGATGTCATCAAAACTGATTCCAACAACATAAAATGTCATCAAACCTTCACAAAAATAATCGATATCATCAAACAAAATGAAAATATATTAAGTCTATATTATGTTGATTTTAAGCTCCTATGGCAGTATTTTTATGTACGTTTTTATTTTTATGAAAAATCCAATCAAAACAAATACAAAAGCACATGAAGCCACACTTCTATGATTATAACGCAGACATTAATTTGTCTTCCAAATTTCTCTTTAAATGCTGTTCTTTTCGCCATTTCGATGCCTTGGATAGTTGGATATTTTTCAGCATTTTATTTCTTTAGCACATATGGTTCCAGTAACTTTGTATGGCATATTGTAGTTTTAGGAATGGTGGTTTCAAGACAAGATTACAACGTAAAGAATTTAAATCTAAGGTGTATATTAACAAGAACAACCTTCATGTGATTTATTATTATCCTGCGGAAGTTGTATCGGACTTGGATATGCCTCTTTGGTCAATTCCGTATCCTGTTCTAAAGCTTTTTGTCCTATAGTATCAAAGGCCTCCTCGACACTATTGCCGTTTTTAGCACTGGTTTCAAAATACGATACATTTCCTTTGCCGTTACACCAACTCTGAGCTATAGCATTATTTTCCTGGTAAATAAAAATGATATAGATTTATTTAATCAGCAAACTTCGAGTTGTATTAAATACAATCTCTATTGCTGCTGCTGCTGCTATGATGATGATGATGATGATGATGGAAATGATGATGATGATGATTATGATGATCATGATGGTGGTGGTGGTGGTGGTGATTTTGGTGGTGGAATTGATGGTGGAAGTGATGATGATGATGATGATGATGGTGGTGGTGGGGTGGTGGTTTGATGATGATGATGATGATGATGATGATGATAAAAATATGAAATTACTGACAGCATAAGGTAATAATACAATATAAAAACTATATTATTTTTATCATAGACATCTGTACTATAAATCTTCTAACAAATGATTGGCCATTCCACTTTCGTTTTTTATTTTGGTGGTATAGTTGCTGAAGTTTTTCAGTCCTTGTTGGTTGTATGTTTTTATCTTATTAGTTTTCGTATTTAAAATAAACTCTAATCAAAACCGTTTAGGCATAATTAAAAAGCAGACGTTATAAGCTTAAAGCTGCATTAAGTTTTTTAATTTTCTGAATTTTTTTTTGATTTTCTAAAAAAATATTTTTTTAAAAAATAGATATCCTCTAACACGATCCGTGAGATTCATTTTCTAAAATTTCATTTCTTTTAGCAGTAAATATAAATAAAAGTTCTGTCTCTAATTTATCGTATTTCACCGTTTTTAAAGTTGTGTTTAAATGACCCGGGTTTTGATGACGTAACCATGTTCTAATATAAGATCCCAAATGCTGCATCTCGCTGGGTAATTACTGTAATTTCTGTATTTATTCGAGCTTTTATCATGGAACCAAATGTAACATTGTTCATTAGGAACATCATTAATTAGATTAGCGCCGTTTTATTTTTTTCTTTGGAAAACTTCATGCGGTTTTAAAGCAATCTTTAAAATATAGCCTAAATCTGATGAATTTCTTTAAACTGACAGAATCAAATGTATTACAATTTGAAAATTGTGAAACCAAGGCCTGACTATCTGTTTTATTAAGCTAACTTGAAAACAAAATAAATTTTATTCTAGTTTTATTCGTTCAAGCTTTCAACTTACAGCATTTTTTTGTAAATCTGTTTTATTTCCTATCACAATGAATGGAAATTTATCATGGTGTAAAGGATTGGCATGTTCCAGAAAATCATTTCTCCATTTGTCTAATGAATCTCGTGTTGTAGGCTTTGTAACATCGTAAACCAATACACAGCAATCAGCGCCTCTGTAATAAGCTACACCTAAACTGGCAAACCGTTCTTGACCAGCTGTATCCCAAATCTACATAAATATATAACAGTAAAACACATGTTCTATTTGCATGCACTATATAACTTTTACAACTCCAATTCCGAGATTCGCCTGTAGAAGGTTATTAGTTTTCTCTGGGCAATCTGGTTCCTTCCATCATTCCAGAACTGGCCCCTTCGGTATACATGTAAGTGAAAAAATCTTGACTGGTACGTAAACGCCATATTAATTTCCACTCCTGTTCTATGATGGTGGAGAAAACCGCCGACATTTGGCAGGGGAAGTGAAAAACTTTCTCACACTAGTATCTGCCCGTGGAGGGATTCGAATTTAGGTGGTAAGAAGCAATGTGATCAGTAAGCGCGCTTTAGACCACTCGGTCCCCGAGGCCCCTAGCTGACTTTATACTTTAGTGACTATTTAATGTAGTTGCAACAAATCTAAAATACGAAAATAAAATCAATTAAAGCGTAAACCCAGGCGACACTTTTGTCAAACATATTTTTTCACCCATCAATCATAATAGATTTCAAAAATTAAGTTTTATAGTTAAAAAACTCCATATGATTGACAGCAATAAATTTGTCCAAATTGGTTTGTACATTTTTTCAAAGTACCGTATGTTAGAGCAACATTTCCACCTTTCTATACCAATAATGTTCAAAAGAATTGGTCTGTTGATAGGGACACCTTGGTTTTTTCTCAGAATCGCATGAACAAGATTTTTTTCCAGTGGAACTATGAATTTCTATAGAAAAGAAATGCACTTAACTTTTGACTACTTAACCAGCGCTTTAATTAATACCGATGGCTAATAATAATAACAAAATCGAAAAATGCAACAAAACACGATTCAAACCAGACAATGGATTCATAAAAATAAGGATCAATGGTACGCAGAACGATGAGACCGTGTGTTGGGAAAGACATCCATATTACGTACCTGTAATGTTACCAGTTTGTTGTCTACTATCACTTCTTTGGTAAGAAAGTCGGCGCCTATAGTAGCTTTATACTCGTTATAAAACTGTCTGTTAACATACTGATTAATTAAAGAAGTCTTCCCAACACTAAACGGTAAAAATAAAGTAAAGTTACGTAAAAAACATGATTATTTCAAATTAAATTCTTTTTAAAAATGCCATCATTTTTGAAATCCTAGAAATGCATACAATAAACAGTTTCAGACTTAAAATAGTTTATATTTGTTGTTTGTCATGTTGGAATAAAGGGTGATATAAAAGCCGATTCAGTTGCTAAATTAGCACTGTCTAATATATATATATATATATATATATATATATATATATATATATATATATATATATATATATATATATATATATATATATGTGGTACAATTATATCAATGGTTTTGGCTCTAAATAAACATAAAAGGTTGCTTTTATATATAGCGATGAAAGCAAATTATATCATGATAAAATGAATTCATATACTATTTTTGTACCATATATGACAGCTATGGCGTTCCATATACATGTAGGGTATCTCTGTTTGGGATTTAATTTTATCCAAATACAGTAGTCTAAGGCGCTGTACAAAGAATTCGTCATAATTAGAAAACACGCCTCCCAAATATTTCTTTGTCAGGTTCTAAAAAGTGTTTTACCACATTTTGCTAGATTATGTTGACTTTGCACTAACAAGGGGCACTGCAAAGGTCAAAATTTCTGCCTCTTCACATATAGCTAGTGACGTCTCGATATAAGCGAAATTTTCTTGACTGGGACGTAATCCCCCATTTCATCAATCAATCAATCGATCATTTAAAAAAACACGGAATAAATTTATTTGGAAAAGAATGGAAGCCAATTTTCTGTTACACAATTTTTAATTTCCTGTGTACAGTCATTTGTTCACACACACACACACACACACACACACACACACACTTATATACACTATATACTGTGCATGAACTTAATGCATTGGTCACACTTCATTAAACATTGTGTAATTAAAATAAGTCACAACTCTTGTTCCCACGAGTTCTGTTAATCAGCGATTATTGATTTTAAATAAAATTTTTGTTTATTTATGCAAAATATGTGACATTGCGACATAAATCTACCTTATAACACATGACATTGGGAAATTTTATGTAGGTCACCAGTAAATCTAAATTTTAAACTTTTCGGCCTCTAAATTTATTACTTACCCGCTGTCGCCAAGTATTATTATTTTTAAAAATGCTCTTTTCATTGATTCCATTTTACAATTTACAAAATAAAACTGAAGGCACACCCATAGGTAATAGAGTATTCCACTATTAGATTAGATTAAAAATATGCACTTACATGCATAATATGTAGATCTTTATATTTGTAAACAGTAATGGTTGTTATCTGTGAAAGGCGAACTATAAATAAATACCGAGAATGTCCATAACAGGATATTGTTATTTGAACCTGGTCATGCATAGGAAGTAAAAAATATAATAATAATATTCCGTTTTAATTTCACTGCATCGATTCATCACACGATAATGTGTCATATAATTTTTTTTTTTTTTTTTTTTGATTTTTTATAAAATAAAATATTCCACATTTTGCATACGACAATTAATGTATCCGAATGACAAACTATGAATTATCGCATAAGAAACTATTTTTGATACTTCAAGAGTGGAGTGGAGTGGAGTGGAGTAATGGTGTTTTACGCCCCAGTCAAGATTCTTTCACTAATTTCGATGCGGTCAGTTCTAGGATGGTGGAAGAAACCAGAGTGCCCAGGGAAAACCAATTACCTTCAGCAAGCGAACTGACAAACTTTCTCACACTAGGATCTGTCCCGAATGGGATTCGAACCCACGCAGTGAGAGGCGCTGTGATCCGTAAGCGCGCGCTTTAGACCACTCGGTCACAGAGGCCCTGACATTTTTGGCTTTACAATGATAATTGGCATATCCATTATGTATTTTAATAGTACACACTGTCCTGAGACTTTTAGTAGAAACTCTTGTAATTGACTCTTACGAAAAGATCCTGAATGATGTCGCGAGAAAAAAATATATAAGGGTGGGCTGAAAATGCAACAAAACTTATTTTTGTTCAAAATTATGAAATTTTACAATATAACATGTTCCAAATTTGGCGCTTAACAGCCTGTACATTGTATGCGTTCAAGATCTAATATTCTGTGGTTATTTGGTTATTTGGTTGTAATGTTGTCTAACGTCGCATCAGCAAGATTTAATGTCTATGAATTAATATAAAAACAAGTGTATGCGTGAGATATGTGAGTGTGTATTATGGCCCGCACTCGGGGCGACTTTTGGGTAAGGTGCTAGCTCACTGAGTCAGTATGCCGCAGAGCAAACACACCACTCTGCCAGTCCTTTATCCTGACATCAGGTGAACCAGTCGATACTCTGTCCTCCTAATGTCGAGCACCAGGTAAGGAAGCAATATCTTGAATTTTAAAGCCTTATGTATGACCCGGTCTGGGTTCAAAAGTAACTACCAATTAGGGTTTTTGTCATTGTCTTTCTTCTTCTGGCCAGTGTTACAAGTAATCTTTACCCTTTTTGATTAACCTCACTAGCATATTAGCATCATTTCAAGATCTTCGTTTTGTTATGCAGCATGCATCTCATCACAGACGGTGTGTTGCAATTGGTGCCGTCGGCGTTTCCAGAAGTGTGTGGTACTAACTGATAAGGTCATAATAAAATTGATAAAAATGAACAAATAAAAAACAAACATACTGATCCATGTTAAAGTCACAATTCCAAAAGCAATGTGAAAAAAGTATAAAAACCACCAAATTAAGTTTAATAGCCTCACGTGAACTTCCACCATGTTCAAATCACAATTCCAAAAGCAAAGCGAAAAAATACTTGTATAAAAATTAAAAACTGCCAAATTAGTTAAACTACACTTAAACTTCCACCAGCGAAGTGAGGCCGGTGCTCCGGAAGGTTAAGAACCTCCTATTTCATTAATGGAATTTGTTAAATATACTGGTCATTGTAAAATCCTTACATTTCAGTAATTCTATCAAAAATAAATAAATAAATAAATAAATAAATAAATAAATAAATAAATAAATAAAATAATAATAATAAAAACAAAACAAAACCGATTTCTAAAATGGTGTCGCATCTAGCCGACTTGTCCTGAGTTAACAACTCATTTAAGCACTCGTAACATATATGCTAAACGACTTCATGGCTTTACGAGACTTGTTATGTCTGTCTAAAATGACATCACAACTTAAAAAAGTGATGTGATATACATGTACTTTAAAATGACCTTTCAACTTAACAAGTCTTGTCATACTTTACTAAAATGACGCCACAACTTAACAAGTGATGTCATATACTTGTACTTTAAAATGACGTCACAACTTAAGCAGTCTTGTCATACTTTTACTTAAATGACGTCACAACTTAACAAGTATTGTCATATTTTTTACTCAAATGACGTCACAATTTAACAAGTCTTGTCATATCTGTCTATAATGACATCACAACTAAAATAAGTGATGTCATAGATTTTAAAAGGACGTTACAACTTAACCTGTCTTATCAAGTTATCATATTTTTCTTAAATGACTTACAGCTTTAAAAGTTTTGTCATAGACTTTAAAATGACGTTACAACTTAACCAGTCTTGTAATATTTTTCTAAAATGACTTCACAACTTAAAAAAAGTTTTGTCATATACTTTAAAATGACGTCACGACTTAAAAAAGTTTTGTCGTATACTTTAAAATGACGTCACGACTTAAAGAAGTTTTGTCATATACTTTAAAATGACGTCACGACTTAAAAAAAGTTTTGTCGTATACTTTAAAATGATTTCACAACTTTAAAAAGTTTTGTCATATAGATCTACTTTAAAATGACGTCACGACTTAACCAGTCTTGTCACGTTTTTCTAAAATTACTTCAAAACTTATAAAGGTTTTGTCATATACTTTAAAATGACGTCACGACTTAAAAAAGTTTTGTCATATACTTTAAAATGACTTCACAACTTAAAAAAAGTTTTGTCATATACTTTAAAATGACTTCACAACTTAAAAAAGTTTTGTCATATAGATCTACTTTAAAATGACGTCACGACTTAACCAGTCTTGTTACGTTTTTCTAAAATTACTTCAAAACTTATAAAGGTTTTGTCATATATCTTTAAAGTGACTTCACAACTTAACCAGTCTTGTCATATACTCTAAACCCAGTAACTAATCTTGTCACAATTTTTCTAAAATGACGTCAAAACTTAATCAGTCCTTGTCATATTTTCCTAAAATGACTTCACAACTTAAAAAAGTTTTGTCAGAGACTTTTAAATGACGTCAAAACTTAAAAAGTTTTGTCACTGGCTGTAAAATGACGTCACAACTTAACCAGTCGGGTCATATTTTTTACTAAATGACGTCACAATTTAACAAGTCTTGTCATACCTTTCTAAAATGACATCACTACTTAGAAAAGTGTTGGCATACTTTAAAATGACATCACAACTTAACAAGTCTTGTTATATTTTTCAAAAATGACCACGGTATCACTATTTACCCAGTTTGAAAACGTATTTATTTATTTTTTATTTTTATCAGTCAAAAGAGTTCTGGCAGGATGAATCATTCAGGTTATGTTGTGTGAGAAAAATATTTTACGACATTGACATTTAGATTTACGTTAAGTCTCTCGCGCATGCGCAGTCTTGAAGCATAGTATTATGGCTGTTTAAAATTAGGGCGGACGGGTTTAATTTAACTTAATTACGGACGAATTAGTCAATTTGAGCAATGCGAAATTGGAAATTATTGAAGAGGCATGTTAACAGCAAGCAGAGAAATGGAAACTTTTAGTGAGGATCCTAAAAAATACAAAAATTTTGGAGACGATGGAACACCTGTCAAGGGGGTCTTCGTCAAAAGTGTCCCACGAAACTTGGGTTTGTTTTGAGTTTTTAAAAGTTAACCATGATCACGTTTTGTTTCATTTAAGTGTATCCGATAAACAATGTATATGAAAAACTTTAAAAATGTCCGGTAGTAACACGCACCAGGTGCGTAAACCAGCTGTGGTACCCCCTATAAAACCACGTAAACCAGACCTTAAACACTGGTGTCAACGAATTCAGGAAACTGTTGTTTCCGCATTACCTGAGGAAAGTTTAGGGGTGATAATCTCGGGAGGTGCTGATAATGGACAGTTCTGTTGGATTAGTGAAATTAAACAAGATCAATTGACATACCATAGTGGTAAACTTTTCACAGAAGAGATAATTTTAGAAATTCAAGGACAGAAAGTTGCTGGGTATACACTGAGAGATGCCACCATCTGGCTTAAACAAGTCAGTCAAAATGGTGCACCTGTTATGATAAAAACAGTTAAAGTTGGTGAGTATCCCCTAATTAAATGACAAGAAATCCAGAAACCCCCTCTCCAACAAAAATTCCAATCCACTGACAGTAACCTAGACTTGTCAGTCTCCCATTTAGTTACCATAACCATAGACAAATTCCCCCATTATGGTTTGCCTAGTAAAACCATGTCACATGATATGATATGAACAGAATAACAATCTCTAGAATCACGGTATTGACTTGTGATTACCAAATTGGTGATAATTTGTTTTTTTATGATATTGATAAAAGTTTTGCTTTATATGATGTAAATAGTGTATACAATCCATAAAAATATGTTTTGAAAACTGAATTCTTTTATATCCCATGATTTTAACTGCCAATTTGATGATTAACACATGCAGTCATAATAGACATTATATCAGGTACCAGAAGATTGGCAGTAATACCAAATCAGCACTAAAAAAAAGATGATATAATTCATTATCAATATAATATTTAAAACATTAATTCAGAATAATATTATACTGATTGTTTCTTTATAAAAATTCAAGCAGCACTCACCATCATCTTTCAGTTTGAAAAGGTGTTGTTTTTATACTAGCTATACAAAGTCCTACTTGATCTGTGTTAATTACCAAATTTTCAGGAAAAATCATGTTAAATGAAAATTTATTTTCAAAATATATGATTTTTGAACTGTATACACTATTTAATACATTGTCAATTCACCCGAAATTATGCTGTGTGTTAAATTTCAAGTCCATTTTACCTGACACTGGGACGGGATGACATCAGGAAATTGTCAGGAATAACTCAATAGTGGTTAAAATGAAAAAAGAAGAAGAAACAGAACTGCAAACATTGAACTGCAAAAATCTCCAAGAGTTAGTCTCTAAATACCACATATATCATAGATTTTCTTGATTATAACATCTGTACTAAATAGTTGTTTCATTTGTCCATGGTAAACTCTGAGAATGACAACCAATTCTTGTCAGTTTTCTCATTGTGATTAGCATTTAAATTTCAACTGCAGTGTATTATATCATTTCCACTGAATAGTTCATTTAATTGGTCATTTGAAAGTCGTTGAAAAACTTAAAAAATGACTAGCAACTAACTTAAGGTTGGTAAATTGTCAATCGTGCAACATTTCATTCGATCTTTTTTTATTCATCATTCTTTGCCCTTGACATTTTCTTGGTGTCACAAGCTGGTAATTTTTTCATAATATTGAGATCAATTTTTTTTAAGCTACAATTTTCAATTGTACCAATTTTGTACCTTTTATTATACGATATATTTATTTAAATAGTCATTGCTTCTTAAATTCTTAAGAAAATTGAACATATTATGTAATACAAAATATTGTAGATACTATACTATATGACCAGTAAACAACCAGTTGACAACAAATTATACAGGAAGATTTCATTTTAGAAACACGAGCCTTTAAAAAACTAAGTACAAACTGCAACATTATCTGTATATACATTGCATATCATATAAAAAAGAAAAAAAGTGGTATTACAACACTAACACATATCTTAAAGTTGTGTTTTCAGATCATGTTGCGTTTGTGTTATAAGTACATTGTACATACTTGTTTGCTCAATTATTAATGTCATATATATATATATATATATATATATATATATATATATATATATATATATATATATATATATATATATATGGTTGCATATTACATAGAACTACCTTTGTATTTTCTTATATTATACTACCTGTATTTGTTTTTGTTCATATATAAAAGTCAAGGTAATATGTTTTCACCGTGGCTGTCAAAATTTAAATACATGTATGTATGTTTTGGTACAATCCTGGCTCTATATACATGTATACACCTTATAATGTCAACCAGGTTTAAAATTATGTCTTAAATTTATGACTTAATTTTCATATATTTGTGTTCATTCAAAATTAGGTCATTGATATTATTTTTATTTTTTTTTAAGTGATTAATTAAATTTTAAGAATTTTAATTTCAACTTGCTTATTTGAATACATAATGCATATATCATGTATGTATATGCATATCATACATACAATACATGTTTTTTAAACTCTATACATTTTCGTGAACAAAATTTGTTGAACTAAGGTACTAGTAATAGTCTTGACTTACGGTAAAACTTGAACCACTGGTAAAACTCAGTAATTATAAAACTAGCTTAATCTCCAGAATTTGTAAAAATGGTCCTTATGAAAGTATTTTTTTTTTTTCATAAATTTACTAAAATGGGTTACTTTTTTTGAAAAAAAAGGATTCCTCAGAAATTAGTAGCCAAATTGTATTTTTTTCTACCAGGAATAAAAATTTTTATTTAGAAGCTTCATTATTTCTGTAAATGAAATTCTCATTTGCCAGTAGCTTGCTATTTTGGGGAACTGGGTCAGTAAAAATTACTTAAAATCCATAGTGTTTGTCATGCTGAAACTAATGATATTAGAAATGGAAAACTAACAATGAAATCTTGAGAATGGAATCAATTTAATCATCAGGTTGAAAATCCATGATTTAGTTACAAAGATTTTAAATACACCTATATAAATATATAGTTATGATCTTATTAGTTGAAAAAAATGACTAAATGTATTTTGAGTCACAGTCTTTGTCAGATTCTAGTATCCAACATTAGCTGTCTTACCAAGCATGATTATGTTGTTAGCAGTGAATCAGTGATAATTATAGAGTAAAAATCATAATGAATTAACATATTTAGTATTTTATCACTAACTTAATCTGAAAATGTTACTATACATGTATAATGCATCATACATGCTGTCTACAATTTGCTTATCAATAAAACATAATCATACATAGATTTGTGTAGGTTGATAATCTGATTCCAGGTAAGAGGATAAGATGTTACCATAAATTCAGCATCAGCAACATCAGTTGTTGTCAGTACAATGCTTAAAGTCTCTCAATTTTCCTAAATTTTCAGTTGCTTTTTAAATTTTTTTTCACTTAATTTTTCTTTTGGAATAGTTTTTATGAAGATTTTCTTAATTAGAACAAAGAATATTTCTATTATTATTTCTAATGATTTTAAAGTTTCTGCTTGTGTTGTTTTTGATAGATATGGTTGAAAAGTTTTGTGGCACATTTTCAGCAAAATGATAGAGTAAATTATCCTGTTACTTTTTCAACTGCATATACATGTATTAACTTACGGTTATTCTGAGTATACTTATGCCCTTATGAGAAGAATCTACAAATATTGCTGCTTGTTAAAGTAAAAACTTCATAAAATCAGTCAAGAAATTAAAAAAAGTTTTTAAAAATTGCATTTATTAGTGAAATTCAACCATGTAAAAATAAAAGTTGTCTATTTTTGTATGTTACTTTCTGAAGTTAGGTTTAGAAAATGTAAATTCTGTTTGGTACATACATGTATGTAGGGATTTCATTATAGAGAATGATTTAAAGGCTTGTCCAAAATTGAACCTGAAAAGAGTACCTAGGCAGAGCAAATGAAAAGGGGCGCATTGCATTTCTGCAATTTTTTCACAAAGTTATGTTTTCATTTCCGCATGGATTTTTTTTTTTCATTTCCGCAATCAATACTTGTACAGGTACAGGTAAGTATTAGAAATCGACATGAGTTTTAGGTTAACTTTCTTCATAGGAATAAGGTGAGCATCTACTCATTACTTTATTCACTTCATTCTGTCAGTGTTCCTAACAAACGTTAAGGTTAAACATGGAACTTAAGTTTTCAGAGACTAACAGGGAAAATCTTGTTTGGTACTGGATGGCCATACGTATAGAGAGCCCCATGTATTGAAAATAGGTGATGTTGTCTACCGATGCAGCTCCGTAAAATCTTGTAAGGCAAGCATCACATTGGATTCTGAAGGAACATGAATTCTAAAAAACAACTGCAATCATTCTCATAACAATGACGAGAGAAAAGTGGAGGCACAACGACTACGTGTGTGCTGCCTGAAACAATCTGGAGATATTTCGTATTTCGTCCTTCTAAGATTGTGAAAACTGAATTACAAACTTTGCAGGGGACAACAGATGAAAATTTGGCTAACAGAAGGGGTAATTTAATGTAAAACGAAGGATTACCAACAGGAAAATTGCGGATGTATGAAAAAAATTGCGGAAAAATCATTTTTTTCTTGCGGAAATGACATCTTTTTTTGCGGAAAAATCATATCAAATTGTGGAAATGAAATGCACCGATGAAAAGAACATATTTTTTTTCTATTTTCTTTTTTCCAATTTATAGCAAAGAAAGTTACAAACAGTCTTATAACAAACAATATAATAACATTTACTCTGGTTGGCTCGGACATTCATGAAATAAAACCAACCAAATAAAATATACTAGTATATATCTTATGATTTATTATTATTTTTATTATTATTATTATTATTATTAATTTTTTTTAATTTCCATATTTTGTATACATGTACCAGTACTAAGATTTTTGTAAATTTTATGTATTCAAAATAAATTGATTTCATTATTGGAATTAAAGAGTGCATATTCAATTTATAACATTGGACATGTCTTGGTGAATAAATTGGTATTGTATTTTATTGTAACATTCCTGACTTGTTGGGCTTTTGTTAAATTGATTCATTTAAATTGATCACTGAGGCATTTATAAAAAAACTAATATGAAGAATTTATGAATTGAAATGTAAAAGAATAATATGTGAGGATGTAGAAAATCTTTAAAGCTTGAACTTTGATCAATGCATGACATATTATCATCTGTAATTTGTTGGACAATAGGTTGACATCTTAAAGTATGTGCCTGTCGGTGGCAAGTGGTCTTCTGTTCTAACATTAAGTGGTCCGCTAGCTAGAGGCATTGCAAGTTCATATGGGTATAGCTTTACCCATAATCACTATCTTTGCCTTTGGAATGTAGGGGCTTCATTTAAAAGAGGATTGAATTCAGTTGAAAGGTATTTCTGTATTGAAGGCTTTCTAAAGGGGTACTGGCTAGAGTAGAACTTGAAATAAAGTATTAATTCTATACAGAATGGCAGTGATCCTTTAGTACCAAGATAATTAAATCAAAAGATAAGGCATGGGGGTATATTCTCATCCATTTTTGTACATAAAAAAATAAGATGTTTATGTAATAATTCGTATGTCTCTTACTGCATGACCTAAAACATACATATCTAACACAGTCACTGAATGACAAAATTTTTACCTTTAACACAAATACACAAATACTCTGAACTCTGAAATCCTTTATTATGGTTAATTATGTGAATATTAAAAAAGTTCTCTAGCATAAAAAATGTGTTGAATCTGTTTCTTCAATATAACCCGCCCCCATCCCAGAAACAACAGTCTCACAGCATCCAACATTATTTAACATCATTTTTGTTATTCAGGTGAGCTACTTTGTATTTCTCACAACTCTTTATTTTGTTGATGTAATCTTGGAATATACTTCTATTTTGTAGGACTGTTACCAAAAGATTTAAGACAGTTTTTAACAGCAAGATTCCAGAAGGGTTCTGTTGACCATGACTTGCAACAAACCATTAGAGACAATCTTTATTTGAGGACTGTACCTTGTATGTATACTAATATATTGAAACCTGTCCCTAACCTAGCAACTAATTTCTGTGCCCAGAGAGAAAGAAAAACATTATTGGCCTGCTGTAAAAAATAGGCAGTTTGAGCTATAGGCATTTTCTATGACTATGTTGATTACCATAAATATGTGTAGAGTTAATATCAAATTTTCATATCTTCTTCTGTTCAACGATGAGTTAAGTTTGGTTTTAAGGCATTTTAAATGTATACTAATATATTGAAACCTGTCCCTAACCTAGCAACTAATTTCTGTGCCCAGAGAGCCAGAAAAACATTATTGGCCTGCTGTAAAAAATAGGCAGTTTGAGCTATAGGCATTTTCTATGACTATGTTGATTACCATAAATATGTGTAGAGTTTAATATCAAATTTTCATATCTTCTTCCGTTGAACGATGAGTTAAGTTTGGTTTTAAGGCATTTTAAATGTATACTAATATATTGAAACCTGTCCCTAACCTAGCAACTAATTTCTGTGCCCAGAGAGACAGAAAAACATTATTGGCCTGCTGTAAAAAATAGGCAGTTTGAGCTATAGGCATTTTCTATGACTATGTTGATTACTATAAATAAGTATAGAGTTTAATATCAAATTTTCATATCTTCTTCCGTTCAACGATGAGTTAAGTTTGGTTTTAAGGCATTTTAAATGTATACTAATATATTGAAACCTGTCCCTAACCTAGCAACTAATTTCTGTGCCCAGAGAGACAGAAAAACATTATTGGCCTGCTGTAAAAAATAGGCAGTTTGAGCTATACGCATTTTCTATGACTATGTTGATTACCATAAATATGTGTAGAGTTTAATAACAAATTTTCATATCTTCTTCCATTCAACGATGAGTTAAGTTTGGTTTTAAGGCATTTTAAATGTATACTAATATATTGAAACCTGTCCCTAACCTAGCAACTAATTTCTGTGCCCAGAGAGACAGAAAAACATTATTGGCCTGCTGTAAAAAATAGGCAGTTTGAGCTATAGGCATTTTCTATAACTATGTTGATTACCATAAATATGTGTAGAGTTTAATATCAAATTTTCATATCTTCTTCCATTCAACGATGAGTTAAGTTTGGTTTTAAGGCATTTTAAATGTATACTAATATATTGAAACCTGTCCCTAACCTAGCAACTAATTTCTGTGCCCAGAGAGACAGAAAAACATTATTGGCCTGCTGTAAAAAATAGGCAGTTTGAGCTATACGCATTTTCTATGACTATGTTGATTACCATAAATATGTGTAGAGTTTAATATCAAATTTTCATATCTTCTTCCGTTCAACGATGAGTTAAGTTTGGTTTTAAGGCATTTTAAATGTATACTAATATATTGAAACCTGTCCCTAACCTAGCAACTAATTTCTGTGCCCAGAGAGACAGAAAAACATTATTGGCCTGCTGTAAAAAATAGGCAGTTTGAGCTATAGGCATTTTCTATGACTATGTTGATTACTATAAATATGTATAGAGTTTAATATCAAATTTTCATATCTTCTTCCGTTCAACGATGAGTTAAGTTTGGTTTTAAGGCATTTTAAATGTATACTAATATATTGAAACCTGTCCCTAACCTAGCAAATAATTTCTGTGCCCAGAGAGACAGAAAAACATTATTGGCCTGCTGTAAAAAATAGGCAGTTTGAGCTATAGGCATTTTCTATAACTATGTTGATTACTATAAATAAGTATAGAGTTTAATATCAAATTTTCATATCTTCTTCCGTTCATCGATGAGCTAAGTTTGGTTTTAAGGCATTTTAAATGTATACTAATATATTGAAACCTGTCCCTAACCTAGCAACTAATTTCTGTGCCCAGAGAGACAGAAAAACATTATTGGCCTGCTGTAAAAAATAGGCAGTTTGAGCTATACGCATTTTCTATGACTATGTTGATTACCATAAATATGTGTAGAGTTTAATATCAAATTTTCATATCTTCTTCCGTTGAACGATGAGTTAAGTTTGGTTTTAAGGCATTTTAAATGTATACTAATATATTGAAACCTGTCCCTAACCTAGCAACTAATTTCTGTGCCCAGAGAGACAGAAAAACATTATTGGCCTGCTGTAAAAAATAGGCAGTTTGGGCTATACGCATTTTCTATGACTATGTTGATTACTATAAATAAGTATAGAGTTTAATATCAAATTTTCATATCTTCTTCCGTTCAACGATGAGTTAAGTTTGGTTTTAAGGCATTTTAAATGTATACTAATATATTGAAACCTGTCCCTAACCTAGCAACTAATTTCTGTGCCCAGAGAGCCAGAAAAACATTATTGGCCTGCTGTAAAAAATAGGCAGTTTGAGCTATAGGCATTTTCTATGACTATGTTGATTACTATAAAATATGTGTAGAGTTTAATATCAAATTTTCATATCTTCTTCCGTTCAACGATGAGTTAAGTTTGGTTTTAAGACATTTTAAATGTACATGCAATCTGAGTTGATAAAGTTAGATCTTATGTTGAAGAAACATACATTTTGTATTTATTTGTTACAATAGTGGAATAAAGCAAAATAACAGTACGAAGTGATAAACTTTCATACATTAGGGTCTGTCAGTGGGATTTAAAACTGGACAGGAAGAGGCTGTAATAAATGTTGAAAAACTCAAGTCCACTTGTCCACTTAAGCCCGCTGGCTAGGTCAAGTTTCAATATACTCATATTATCCAGTTTACATCTTCCCTCTTCATAAGTAAGACTAGTTAAGTGAAATACCGGTACAATGACTAATCTTATTTATGAACTTTTGGACAACTTTCATCTTTAGATGTTATTCTTTTTAGATTGTCTAGACATTAGTGCAGAATGTTAGAATTGAAAAAAAAATACAATAATTACTTAGTGATAGTACACATATCTTCTTGGAACAGTTTAATTTTTCATTATCATAATTATCACTGTAATTACATATTATCTTTCTTCAGTAATTACAAAATTGGTTATTGGCCATTTAAAAGATAAAAATCACTTAACCAAGTTAAGAGCAAAAGAGTGAAATGTATTTATGGTTGTTGTGTGAGCACACATGACTGAGTGTTTGAGGCTTCTCAGGGTATCCAGGCTGAAATGCTCAATGAAGATCTGTTTACTTGGGCATAACATTTATCTTTTTGTTACCTTGGTAGGAGAGAGGTCTAAAACACTTGCTGATGGATTACAACACCTCTCATCACCTAGGATTAAATCCCACTAAGTGTAAAACCTAGTAAAAGAAAGTTTGTTTCTTTACTGCCTTGATATAAGAGAAATAATTTGAGGCATGAAATATCCATAACTCCATTTTAATTTCACATTGTGTTAGTGGGGATACATGTAAGCTTTTTATAGACAGATATATCCTGTTCAATGGGTTTTGTACAATGTTGATATATGGGAATAAGTACCAGTCTGGTGAGACTGTAGGCTAAAGCAGAATTAACATTAATGATTGTTACCATGAGATCAAAAACTTAAAATTTGAAACCAGTCAAAGCAAATTTTAGTTTCCAAAGATTGACACTTTTCTGTTCATATATAACCTTTGGGCTTAGTATACCTTATGGATTACCTTGTGTATTGATCTTAGCTGACAATGACATTTAAATGATGTTCATATAAGTGAGATTGATATTAAATTAATTGACTCTAGATATATTTTCATTAATTATTCACTTCTAGGTTTTCATTAAGAGTTCTAATAATAGATTTACAAGTGGTTTTATAATGTGATTATAATGTATATTCAATAATACTACTGAGTTATCTTTCCCTGATTTTTTGTTAAAGTTCTAATATGCTAGTGTTAGCTTTTCTTATATTAGAATAAAAAAGTGAAAAAGTAATTCTCTGATTTGTACTCTGCAATTTGGGGTCCAAATTGAATTTCTTAAAAATCTTCTTAAGCACAAAATTTTAACTTTTTCTAAATGTCAGCAGCCATATTCAGTATTGGAGTCAAAAACATACATGTAGGTCAAGGCTGCACATTGGCCCAAGGCTGCATGTAGACATTAAAACTCTCAGCAACTGCCCCTCCATACGCTTTAAATTTAAATTGTTATAAATACAGTTTTGTATTTCCTAAATTTTTTGAAACTTGATATTTTTTAATCAGTGGATATCTTACATTGTTAGTAAACATCTGTGATTTTTGGCTACAGGTACAACAAGAACGCCAAGGCCAGGGGAGATAAATGGTGTAGATTATACCTTCTTGTCAATAGAGGAGTTTAACCAGTTAGAAAAGAGTGGAAGTTTATTAGAAAGTGGAATCTATGATGGTAAGATGGTCTCTATAGAGTATAAGCTAGTTATAAAATTACTTATATAAGCAAGTTTAGTGGGTTAATCTGTAAATGAGTGAGAGAATAGTTGTTTTAAGCTGCATCAGCAATTTTACAGCTATTCATGGCTAGAAAAATGTGGCTTATCTGTGACATATGTTTAGGTATTTAAAAAACCTGTGCTTACCCATATAAGTTTAATGTCCCTAAGTTGAATGACATTTGAGTGCATCAAATAATAAATCATATACCGATAAACAACCATAGCTGAAACTTTCAATTAAGTGTCAAATTGTGACTTCCAAAAATCACAAAAACTAGAATGATTATTGAAAAGTTAATAATTTGGATAGTATTGATATATTTAAATAAATGCCTTCTTTACAAGCATTTACTTTTCAATAAACTTGTTAAAATGTTTATTGGAATAATTTCTTTAAAGATTATTGTAACAATTTTTTAAAGTTAATGGAAATAAACTGTTTTAAAAAATATCTTAGGATTTTTTCTTCGATAAGTAAGATTTCTGCTTAAACTTGAAAAAAATCAACTAAAACAACTGAAATAAATCACTTATTAGTTTATGAAAGAGGTAAAATGTTAAGTCTATGCAAGATAGAGCAAGCAAAATATCATGTTTTTGAATCATAACACTATTACACCTTCTCAAAACATTTTTTTTCTCGCTGAATTATAGTGACACATCCTTTAACTTGTGGTTGTCTCCCTTTACATATATATATAATTGAACACCAAATATTTAAGTTTAAGCTAAAATTTATTAGATGGAAATACTTTACTACACTGTATCATGTTGTCAGGTCAAATAAGCTAAAGTTGGGTCTCAGTTTTTCATTAAATATAGAGCAGATCAGCTTTCAGCTTTCTGGAAATATGTTTATTGATTGATCAGCCATCTGTACATAACAACAGGTTGGAGAGAAGGGTTACTTATTACTGGCAGTATTTTATTTGAATTAATCAAGATTTGTCCATATAGTCGTTTATTATAGCTAAATACATTATTTGTTATTGCATAAGTTTACTACTACCATAGTTTGCTTTTTAGCTGTTACCATATAACAAGAACTTTTGATTTTCTACAACCACAGTAAAAGTAGTGATTGTATAAATCTCTATTGAGAGTATTAAAGTATTTTTTGAGATATTACAACATGCACACAAATATTAATAAAATATTGTTTAGCTGGTATTTTGATATTAATAAAACAAAAAACTAAACTGCACAATTCAGTTGTAAAGGAATTAATACATCAAAATTACCTGAAGTGTTTCTAATTTTTCATGTGTAGTTAAATATCTTTATTCGTTAAAACTAATTTTGGCACTTTCGTTCTGGTTAGCAAAAAATTGAGGGTAAATTATCAAAAATAATATATATATATATAAAAATTAGGAATTTAAAAAATTAAAAAAAAAATAAAAAATAAATCATGACATTTAAAACTAGGTGATAAGTGAGATGGCAGAGAAATCAGAGGGCATCTATTACATGTAAATGTATAATATTTGATCAATATTATGTTATCTGATGTAGTATAAATATGTGGTGTTTATTATGAATACAAGATGATATGTATATATACACGATTACATGACAGCTGTGCATTTACTGCACAAAATAGATAAAACATGCATCATAAATCAATATATTGTATCATAATTAATGTACTTTAAAGATTGTTATCACATTAATGTAGCATTTCTCTCAATCATAAATAAGCTACTTATACAAGTTTCTATGTTTTATTTCAAAATGTTCAACTGACTTGTTACAGTTTGAGATAAACCATGCGTACTTTAGCTAGGAAATTTAATGTTCTTGCTACAGTGGAACCTATGAACATCAAACACCTTCATCACAGATTATAGAAAAATCACTCTCAACTGATTGGATGTGATTTAAGTCACATTTTCACAGTTTTTTCCTCCGAAATTCCATTTCTATTACTGTTATCTAATTAACCAGATTTTCCTAAATTTTTGCCAGAATTATTTTAGATACAGGTAGTACATGTATATTTATAATTATATGTTGAAAAGTATACTGATTTTTAAGGATATTGGATGTTTTTAGAGCACCTGACCAAAAGGTCATGTGAGCTTATGGTATGGCCCAGCGTGTGTATGTGCGTACGTGCATGCCTCGTTAACACATATTTTCAACTTTTCCTAAACTGCTGCACAGATTTCAATGATACTTGGTCAGAAGCATATATGGGCCGGCGCAATTAAGATTTGTTCATGGCGTTGCCATGGCTACCAAAACAAGGTCAAGGTGAACTAAAAATCTTAAAAAATCTTCTTCTCCGAAACCGATGATGGGAGAAAAAGTCTGATGTGATATTTGGCTTCTCAAGGGTCTTAAGCCTATAGTTTGTTCATTTCGTGAATTTTGGTTGAAAAATGGGTTACACGTTTTTGCTTTTAATTTTAAAAATTTCGTAAAATGGCTTCAAATTGTTATAACTTGACTATTTGATCAGATAATGACATGAGGTTTTCAGTTTTGACTTTTTCTTGAAATGACCTTTAAAAAAGGGTCAAGGTCACAAGTCAAGGTCATGACCTAATTTGTGATTTATGCAGTCTTAGGCAATTTTCTTGCAAATATTAAGAGATATATGAAATCAAAACATTGTTAAAATGTTCAGCATGACAAAATAAAAAAGGTACCAAGTTTCGTAACTGTATGATAATCCATGTAGGAGTTGTTGCCCCTGAAATGTTTTTTTTTTTTTGGCTTATAAATGCTATAAATGTGCATTAGCTTGAAAACATTAATCTTTTTGTATAGGCATATATACTAGAATATTGTAGGTATTGTGACAATGATCATTTTAATATATGGTTCAAGGTCATATGATCAAAGGTCAAGGTTACAGCTGCAAAAGAAGACATAAATTTCTAATTATCTTGAAACTATTAACTATTAGTTTTTTGTATAGGCATGTATATTAGAATTTTGTAGGTATTGACATGACGATAATATATGGTTCAATGTCATATATGTTCAAAGGTCAAGGACATAGTTGTATAAGTATACTGAAATTTGTTAATGATTAGGAAATATTATATAAGCTACTTATAAATGAAATGTGAGTGGATATAATTCTGATTAAGTTTTGTTGGAGTTCTTAACTTGAGAAAACTTGTAAAGTTTCAGTACCAATTATATCGTCTTTGCAAACAATTTTGGACATATCTTCAGGTGAGCGTTAAGGCCCGTGGGCCTCTTGTTTTCATGTTGTATTTCTTTACTGAGTGTCCCACAAATCCCCTACTTTTAGGTTTTTGAAGGTACTTCCTTTTTAAATGACACAGCAATGTTTTCCTTCTACAGACTAATGAGTTTTAGTAAAGTACTACTTTGTAAGCAGATATCCCTTTTTCTTAAGTTGTAGTCCCAGCAATGTCCTACAACCCTTATTTGATAAGGATCCTCATAAGAGGAAAAAACTGATGCTCCATGTCACGGCAAGTGTGTCAGGTTAAAGAACCCTCCCTGCAGATTGCTCTAGGCACACTGCAAAGTTAAAAATTTCTTGCTCTTCACCTACAGCTGGTGATGTCTCAAAATAAGTGAATTATTCTTGACTGTAACATAAACCTTCATTTAGTCAATCAATCATAATGGGAAACATTAATTTTTATTGGCCGATTTAGTTTACATACATGATTTTATACAGTAATTCTTTATAAAATTAGCTCTGGTTAAAGAATAGCCGTAATGTTGCTGATTCAGAATTTGTCTGACTACTGACATAGAAAATAACAACTTATCTTTTTTGTTGAAACAGGTAATCATTATGGAACACCAAAACCGCCAAAGGAACCTCAGGGACAGATTGTACGAAGAAGTAGTTCTATCGGAAATGTTTTACCATTATCAAACTCATCTAGTGATGGAAAAAGAAAGCATAGAAGGGGTAACACAGATAGTGGATCATCAAAGTCGTCTCCTGTTCCATTCCAGGATGAACACCAGCCAGTTTCCAGTAGAAAGAAGTCTTTGGAACAGGCTCATAATGCAGATAGCCTTGGACCTCTACCTCAAAACTGGGAAATGGCATACACAGATGATGGCACACCTTATTTCATTGAGTGAGTTTCTTTTCAGTTTTGTGATAGAGTTATCTTCCTTTTTTTCTTGTTTATATGAATAGCTACCAGAAATCAAACATTTTTAGCTTTATGTTTTTACTGTTTATATAGATCTTTTTTCAGTTTCACTTTTCTATTGATGGTGATTTGAAAAATAAGAGTTACATGTTTCATCATTCATAAATATCATTGCTACTTTTAAAATACCAATTTGAAGTATGAACTGTTCACCTGTGATGTGTTCAGATGCTGAGACGTGACATTTTCCTTTATGTGCATTGCTTTTTGTCGAGCCTGGTATTGCCATAAGGTGGGATTTAGTTCTACTTTTTGGTGTTTTCGTAGGCAGTGGCATGTCAAAATGTGAAAGTTTATGTTAAAGTAATGTATTTACTACTCAATCAAAAATGTGGAATTCTTATTTATAATATTTATATGTCTTGCATTTCTTAATATATATGTCAATTCATTTTTAGTCATAACACAGAAGCTACACATTGGCTTGATCCAAGATTGGCTCATTTACAGAAAAGAGCACCAGAAGAGTGCACTGATGATGGTGAGTATCTTAAATTTTGAAAATATTGTTCACACAGTTGATAAACAGATAATTTAAATTCTTATAAGTGGTAATTCTCCTCAGGTTGTTATTATGAATGATTTGAGGTCTAATTTTTTCTACAAAACAAGAACTTAATATTGTAAGACGAAAATAAAAATTAAAAAAATATACATCAGTATGTTTATTCTTCAGGATTTGAGAAAAAAATGAATTAAAAAAAAGGACAAACATTTCTTTTGTTTGATTTGATCTTTTAATCCAAAATTTTGATTTGCTGTAACCCTTACTTCTATGGTTGTTTTGTTGGTCAAGGGGGGTAAATCTTTTATCCCTGAACACAATAGGAAAAAAAAACATTGTCAGTCATGTTGTTAAAGGGAGATAAATCTTCCTTTCTTAGACACTTGTTTCATTGTAAGTGTTAGTCAAATAAAATTTTGGTATATTTCCTATGTTAGAAAAAGTTAATGAACCTAAGTCTGAAGGTAAGAGTAAATGTTATCTTTGACTAACTTGTATTTATTGTTTTTATTTTTTGACATAAAACTGTTTTTGTTATATATTGCTGTTGTATTGGTTGGCAGGGTGTTAATTTTTGAAATTTATTTATTTATTTATTTATATTTTTTAGTTTTCATTGACATGTTTGCATGTGTTGCAGTTTTATCATATTTGTATATATTTTCTTGTTTTTGCCTTTCATATTTAGCATTGGAAGCTGGTATTTCATTTTATTTCTTTGTTGAACAATAATCAAGAGCATATACATAACTTATTTGATTCTGGTAATTAAGTTACCAGAACTTATAAATATATATATATAGTACTATACATTTTATCCGGTTTAACAAATTCTTGAGATTGACTTTCCAATGTTATTTGATTGGTTGTGCTGTGTCAAAAAATGTGAACAAATAGTAAAAATGTGAATTTTATTGGTGAGCAGTGTTGTATAGCATGAACTTGTAATCATATAGGTTGTGTTTGGGTAATAGTGAATCTTAATGCCAGTAAAATTTTTAAAAAAATAAGAAAAAAATTTACCTGTGAATTTGAATAAAATCATTATAGATTTCTTGTTCCTTTATAAACTTAATTAGCTTATAAACACCAATGTAAAATGTGTCTTGGGGAAAAACTGTTAGAAATTTTACAGCTATTTCCGTTGACCTACCTATATACATTTATCCTAAGGTAGACACAGCATTGTGCTACACCCATCATCATTGCTGTAGTCTTGACTGTCAGTTTTGATCTTCCAAACAGTGTTTTGTCTTGTTGTTTCGATCCATTAGTATGCTGCTATAGCATCATGTCTTGTTGTTTCCATCCATTAGTGGGCTGCTATAGCATCATAGGTTGATGGCATCTAGAAGACATGTTAAAGCTAACAAAATCATCTTTGTTGGGTTTGTTGGATGAAGCATGCTGATTTGGTCAGATCAAGTTGTTCTTTGTTTGATATGTGTCTTGGTCAGAAAATATGTGTACAGTCTGTAGAGTGTTTGTTTACACTGGTAATCTGTAAAAGTCTTTTAGTTCTGTTTGAGTTTTGCTAGATTGCATTTTTCAGTGTTTAATCAAAGTATTTAAAATACAAATTTTAGGAAATTTGTTACATTCTATCTCGAGAAGAAAACATATAGAATCATTAATATCATTTGGGTTTCAATTTTGTGGTTTTGCAGTTTATATTGATTGGGTTTCAATTTTGTGGTTTTGCAATTTAAAATAATTCTGTTGGTAGAAATTTCATGAGTTTTGTTGTAATAAATCCAGTTTTTGGTTTTGGTGATAGAAAATTACAAAAAATAGCAAAAATAATGTAAAAATTATGAAAAATCAAAATGAAATATAATTGTAAAACACGAGTAATTGAATCCATTTTGTCATTAATGAGGTCCTAGGAAAAGATTGGTACATCCAGATAAAGTTCAAAAAGGCTCTCGGATAAAATTAATGTGATATGCTTATGCTGCAAATCACTATATGTAACAGACTTTTCAGGCCCCGAAGTAACTCATTAAATACAGGTGTTATTGTTATTGTATCTCTATACATAGTTTAACTAAATAGATGAAGTGGATCAGTCAAACCTCCAGAAATATCATATAGTACTTCATTACATGTAACACTATACTGTTGTTTTAACTCTACCTAGTCCATTCATTGTAAATAAAGTAAAATAAGTTATTTTTGTATGGAAAACTTTCCTATTTATAGATTTGAAGATTGTCTTGGTTCAGAGTGTAATTACTTGACATGGGGCATCAGTTTTGAGGGACTCATCTGAAGGACCCTGTGAAATCTAGTTTTAAGTACTGATGCTACCAGCTTTACATGAAGTATCTACATGTAATACCTTTATAATGTGCATATGGCAGGCAGTAAGCAGTGACACTCATAAGTTTTAAAACTTTCAGTGTTTTATATATATATATAAGAGTAATTTTTATGTATTGATGCCATTGACCCCGACACCAAATGTCAGGTTTTGGAGACCCTTAAATACACTGGTAAAATTTAGTGAAGGAAAGGTACCTAAAGTCCATTAAACTATATGAGAATTAATAACTACAGGGCTTAATATAGATTGTTGATTTTGACCTATCACAGACAAGTTAATGGAAAGTGCTTTTGCTGGAATAGTGATCTGATCTGTCTTATTTTATAAACATACATCTTAAAATTCTTTTCATGTTGAAAAGGGCATGATGTGTAAATATTACTTATTTCCAGAATTTGACTGATGTTTGGTGTGGTAAAGAGTATGTTTTAGATACTGTAATGCATTCTGCTTAATAGATTGATAGTATTTAGACTAGTTAACTACTGTATATAAATATATTTTGATCCTTTGTCCCTTGTTATCAGCTTTTGGTATCATTGAGCAAGGGAAGTAAGACATAATTTTAAAAATGATCACATCATCTGGTTTTGATGAAAGCTGTTTGACAAGTACAGTATATACATATAAATGTCAAAAATTCTTCCTAGATAACATTATGTTTACTTGTTCACAAGAAATGTTTTTTACAAAAATATCTGCTTCTGTGTGTCATCTGGTATCTAAAGGCAGTGCTGAATTTGTGGAGTTGTTTAGTTAAAATGCTATGATTTTACAGAAGTTGAGAAAATAAATGGGATTATATCAATATAAGGACTATGTTCTTTCTGCAAGAACACAAGTGTTATTTGGAAAATGGTCCAATCTATCTCTTTTCTTCTCAGATATTCTGACTGGAATTGAACTTGGGCTTGCATGTATAGATGATATTGCTCAACATTACACCACTATAAGTGTATATGTCACAAAATATGGTAGTATAAAATGTGTTAAAGAGTTAAATGTCTTTCAAGATACATGTAACTACTACATTACAACTGATCCTGTTATACACTGAACCAAACTCGGACTGTCATAAACCATACTGTATATCAATGATACTGGAAAGCACCATTAGAATGCAATGGTCACAAGTATAAATACTTGCAGCTAATTCATCAACCAGAAAGAAAATGATGTCAAAAGGCAAGTTAAGAATGCTCTTGCAAAGAAACAAAGTACTGCATTGGGTATTAATGCTTGCACCCATACCACTCAGATTGATACTGATGCAAGGAATCAAAATCAGTGATAGGTATAAATGTTTTCAACATTTTGTACCACTTATTATCCAGATTGGAACTATTGCAAAGAAGAAATTCAGACAGCAACAGAGATATATGCTTGCAACTCCTGTACCACTTTTGCAACCATATACCCTGTCCCAGACCCAATATTATACAAGTCAATATTATAACCTATGTACATGTAATGTTATATGCCAATAAGTTAATTAGAGTACACTAATTTTAACACTGTATGTATGACATAGCTGGAACATAAATAAACTTCCTTCTTGTGTGTGTTCCAAGAGAACAAATAAATAATCACACCTGAGCATACAAAAAAGATAACAAAATTTTAGTATGGGAATTTTTTTTTAATTAATTAATCTAAAGATTTTGAAGTTTCAGTATACTGACATACACATGTACATGTATATGATTTAATTCCAAGTTTTTCTTTATTTTTTGAAAATTTCATTATTAGAAAAAGACTTTTAATTAAGGCATACAAAATTACTGTAATTTCTTTAACAATAAAGTAGAACCTTGTAAAAATTAATACAAAAAATTTGTAATTGAAAATCTTGAAAATAATTCTTATGTAATTTGCAAGTTGGGATAATAACATGACATAGATCAATTGTAACAACTCTTTTATATACTGTGTTGTATACTGTACTTACCAATAACCAATTTAGACATTTATTTTGGTTAACATTTTACCCTTAATGTGTCAAGCACCTGCAATATAATAAGGCACTAGTACTTTCAACATGTGGAGACATAAAACTATCCTAAAATATAAAACAGAAGATAATTCTGTCAGCTGCTTTTTTTTTTTTTTTTTTTTTTTTTTTTTTTTTTTTTTTTTTTTTTTTTTGCCTAATTTAAATTCTCAAATTCTATGTCCTAATCTGTATAGGCAAAACAAGACTTTGAAAAACTTAACATTAGTCATTTTAAACTAAAAGAATGCACTTAAAATGTGATCTTAAAATGATAATAAAACAAAAAAACCTTTTTACTGCATCCAGAGACAAAAACCAGATTTTTATTGTGATTAAGTGAAAGTTCAAATTTCTGTATGTCTGATGCTCTACTAATCCATGCCAAATGTTGTGAGATGTTTTGAGGTCCTTTGTCCTGTATATGTATATACATAATGTACAACTGTCAATCATATTTATCTATAAGACATGTCTGTATGTATTGTAATGTCTGTGTGTAGTTTATAATGTGGTATAGTTTACATGTCAGCTGTCACTGTGATAGCTAATGACAGCTGGCTACAGCTCTATTTCTTGACAATTAAAAAAAAAACCAAGGCTGTTAAATGTAGTATCCCCTGGATATCACTCAAAACATATTGCAGAGGTTCAGATGCAATACTAAGAAAATACATGTATATTAATAAATTAACACAGTGTAGCAAAGCTTTTTGGTTTCAATTTAGAACTTATTTATTAAATCTATTTATTTATTTATTTTTGTAATAATATGTTTACAATGTTCACTGATTATGTATTTTAAAGTTATACCGTAATCACTGTCTGAATCTTGGGCCACAGTGGCCTAGTAGTAAAAGTGTTAGCTTTCAAAATCCAAGACATCTTATAGCTGTGAGTTTGATTCTGGTCGGCCTTAGTGTAAAAGGGTTTTTCCTTATAGGCCTTTGCTGGTTGATTCAGTGTCTGTGTAATGGACCGAGTGGTCTGAGACTTATATATTCTACATTGACGGCAAATGTAATATCAATCTAAAGGTCTCCATAAGTGGGCACTAGTACATTGCAGATCAGAAATACTTGCAAAAACTCAATCACCAGATAAACTTTTGTTAAAGTTGTCCCATTACAATAGCTGAAAAAATGACATAAAACTGCATTTAGCTGCCTGAATCTGAAACAGATTTATGAAAATATTGGATTTTTTTTTTGAAACCTTGTGCTAAAGAGCAGTGGTGTATTATGTATAGAAATTTTATTGATTTTTGATTTAGTGTGTGTGTGTTTGTATGTGTGTTTGTGTGTGTGTGAGAGAGAGAGAGAGAGAGAGAGAGAGAGAGAGAGAGAGAGAGAGATTTTGTTGAAATTTATTGGTATTTTAAAACATGTATGTTACATAATAATATTACACAGTTCTACAAAGTATCTCATCACATATTTCTAAGAGATGTATTTAATAGACAAAGGTTAACCAAAGATGATATGTCCGTAGAAACCGTAATATGTTACTAATTATATTTGTAGTCATTGATCATGGTCTCTGTCATCTTTAGGATCTACTATTTACTAAAAGTTTTTACATATTTTTCGTTTTACTGTCTTTGTCATCTTTTGATGTTTTTTCAAGTCACTGCCTCGGTCTCTTCTCAGATTTGTTTTCCAGATGCTTTTTTGCATAGTTATCATTCAGGTCTAAATTAATTTTCCTTCTGTCTTCCTTAATATGATAGTATTAACAACACAGACAGACTACCATTTTCTGTCTTGTTCTAAAGTCTTATCTTAAGGAAATTTTCCAGTAGAAAAATATTAAATAATCTGAACAAATAAGCCCTATTATTGAACACCAATATAGTGTTTTAGATCTACAAGTAAAATGTGATGTGAATGTAATTTAACTCTTTTGGCTTTTTTTCCTTGGGAAAAATTTCATCTTAAAGGAGAATTGTTGTTCTTGTATTTTTTCAAGCATTAGGAGGTCTTTGTTTCTATATGATTTGTGTCTATATAAAATAAACCATCAATAGAGGTTAATTGAATCCTGTAAAAGAAATACATGTTTGTAACTGTTTGGTGATTTAAAAGCATTGTAAATATTTACATAGAGCAATCAATATTTCATAATAGTGTGTACTTCCTTTCGTTTCATTCCATTCAGAAACAGTATAATATTATTATTATTATTTTTAATATTTCAAGTTTAAAAACATTCATTGGTAAATGGATATAAAAGAATTTTTTTTCGCAGAATCAATAATTTGTTTGAAATAAAGTTAAAAGAGACTGCTTCTATAAACATTAAAGAAGGCCAATTGGATCTGCATATATTTCATTACTAATAAAACTTTGTATACTCTGCTGGTACTAGTAACTGGCATATAAAATGCTTCTTCATCAAACACATTTGTGGCAAATTTTCAGCTGGTCATCTTGTTGTAAAATATTTACTGGCATTCCATGTTCAGAGTTGTAATATTAAATCTAAGTATTGCTTGGGTACTTTCCAAGGTAATTTCAGTTTTCTTGCTACATTTGGGTTCTTTGTATACCACTCATTTATAAAAATTGATGCCCTATATCCAATATTCATGGCAAAATTAAGAACCCTTACATTAAATTGTGAGATGAACAGATAAACAGACAGGCTTCCAATGCCAAATTTTTTAAGAGGCATGTTTATGAATCCCAAAGCCTCTTGCCAAATGGGTTTAAATCACACTTGAGCATAACCTAGGAGTTTGTCAGTTTATTTGCCAAAGGTCTTAGTTTAACTTTTTGAGGTCTGTGATTTTCTCTTGGTACTCCAATTTCCTTTTTTATCCCACAACTTACCACAATTATATCGGTGAAATATTCTTTGATTGGGGTGTAAAAATTAATTATGTCACTCCATCTCAAAAAACACATTGGTTCATAATTCTGCAGCTTTATAATATTAATTTGAATGAAATTATTTTAACAAGCACCAAAGCTATTTCATACTCTCTTTTTAAAGTGGACATAATTTTAACTATAAGATGAACATATTAAGATTACTTGTAAAATTTTGACCCGAATTTAAAATTATGTTAATCCAATTTAACAGTGGACAAACCTATATTAACACTTGGGCAATAACATTGTCATCAGTTCAGGAATTTTAATTCTTTGTTGATTTTGATTAGGAAAAAGTAGTAAAAAATAAATTGGATTAAAATTTAAATATTTTAATCTTATTTAGTACTAGCTATCCCTTCTAGCGGTAACAACAGGGTTGGTTCATTGAAATAGTATTAAGTACATATAACTTAGGGTGATTTTGCTTGATTTCAGAATTTGAAAGGATGAAAAAGTAAAACCATGGTAACTGATTTATACAAGTTTAATTTTGAAATTATATCTAGATAATGGAACTTTTTTTACAAACAATAAAAAGATATATTTTCACTAGTAAAATGCACATATTTGTATTTCACCACAATTTTGTTTTTGGTGCTTTTTAAGAAGTTGTTTTTTCTGAAATTAGAGTTACCTCCTTTTCAGTTTTCAAAAGGATGACTTGTAATTAGAACAATGATATTAGAATAAAATAGAACATTTAAGTGAAAGTATGAATATTAAAGAAGATTTGTCTTGTGAAGTGAAAACCGAATTTTCTTTTTCTACTTTATTGTTAAATATTTCATATTTACTCTATGTCAAAATCTGTAAAATCACCTTCATAACATTACACCATGAAACAGAGAGATGAATATTTTAAAAAGATGTTGTATATCTAGAAATGAGAGTGGAAATATACATTACCAGTAATCAGTTTCAGATTGGGTTTCAGAAATTAAAAATTATAGTATTATGTCTGATATATCTATGGTGTGACTTATTTGTGAAATGGATAACATTTCTATTAAGTCATATATAACCCCACCCTGTCTTGTCCTTCTGTTATAGGGGCCTCACTATCATATATAACCCACCCTGTCTTGTCCTTCTGTTATAGGGCCTAACAATCATATATAACCCCACCCTGTCTTGTCTTTCTGTTATAAGGGCTATACTATTATATAAAACCCCACCCTGTCTTGTCTTTCTGTTATGGGGCCTCACTATCATATACAACCCCACACTGTCTTGTCCTCCTGTAATAAGGGCCTCACTATTATATATAGCCCCACCCTATCTTGTCCTTCTGTTATAGGGGCCTCACTATCATATATAGCCCCACCCTTTCTTGTCCTTGTGTTATAAGGGCCTCACTATCATATATAACCCCACCCTGTCTTGTCCTTCTGTTATAGGGGCCTCGTTAGTTATTTGGTCTGTGTATGAAGTGCATTTTAGAAATAAAAGTGTCTCTAATAGCCAAGGTTTGAATACTGCTTTGGCAGAGCCTAATGTAAGAAAAATGTCATTTGCTTACTGAATGTTGGTGGCTTTCTTCAGATATGGTAATTCAGTTTCCTTCACCATCCCAGAACAGACCACTTTGATATAAATGAAAGTCTTGACTGCAAGATTATATATCATTACTTCACTCTACAATTTCAGTAAATTGCAATAGCAAAAAGCTTTTTAATTAAAAATGAGAAATGCCTATTTTTTTATACAGATAGGTTTTTAAAGTTTAAACTCATTACTGGTAGATAAGATTAGATAATTATTGTCAGAGGACATTGAGGTTCCTGGATTAACAGGTGACCTCTAACCTGTTTGATTATTTGTGAATTTTAGTTTACCTGTTGCATAACTTTCCTTGTTCCTACTTCCTTTGATACGATAAAAAAAACAAACATTATTATCACATGTAAACATCTTGTATTTTGGATGATTAGATATCAACTGGGAGGAAATCTTTTAAGGAAGGAACAAGGTAAAGTATCATCAGATTATGGTAAATACATGTTCATAAATTCAGCCTCTTTATGCCATCATGGTATCTGCAGGATATATATATCTGTACTTCAGAGTCAATAGTTTTCACATTAAGGACTTATATAAATTACAGGTAAATTGATTAATTGTAATATGAATATAAATTTGAGCAAATAAGATATTAAGGCTGTCATGGAGTGCCTATAGATTTAGGGGTCTATTATTGTCAATGAATAATGAAACATTGAAATTAGTTGATAAAAATGAACTTGCATTCTGACTCAAAGTTTAGAGACATGATAAAAATGAACTTGCATTCTGACTCAAAGTTTAGAGACATGAAGGAATAATAATAATAGTAAAAAAAAAAATAAATAAAAACAATAAAGAAAACTGAAAATAAATTTAATAGACAATACTTGTGATATATTGTTATACAATAGTTCAGTGTAGACAATTTTGGTTTACTTGGTATTCACATGTTCCACTATTATTCAGTTTGGACAGAATTTAAGTTTACTCAGTGTTCAGTATTCACAGGTTTTATGCCCGTATTCACAAAGGTGTTTAAAACAGAATTACCTGTCTGAACGGCTTATATTTTTAAAATCTGTTTCACAGACAATGCTCAGTCTGAGCTGAATTCAAATTTCCAGGTAAATCTAAACCTGCTATATAGCAGGTTTATATGTTAGTCTTTGATTTAAAATGGATGACTGCATTGATTTTCTCGACCAATTTGATTTATTTGATCGTTTAAATAGGAGACCTCAAGTTTTCAGAGATAGAATAGACCCATTGACTTTTATGATGAAGCTGATTTCATTGCAAGGTATCGTTTTAGCAAGGCTTATGTCATTGACATAATGGAGTTAATAGGAAACCGGCTAGAGCACAAAAGCAGAAAACATTCATCTGTTTCGCCGATTCAGCAGTTGCTTGTTGCCTTAAGATTCTATTCAACCGGTAATTTTTGACTTGACAATGCTGAGTTATTTGGCATTTTGCAGCCAACAATTTCCAGAATTGTGCAAAAGGTTTCGGGGATTATTGCATCCAAATATCGTGATGTTGTCACATTTCCAAGTGGGAACGGGATTCTTGAAGTACAAAGGGGCTTTATGAATATTAGTGGCATTCCTGGAGTTGTTGGTGCAATTGATTGCACCCACATTCCAAACAGTCCCCAGGTGGATTGAACTCGGAACTATTCCGTAATAGGAAAGGGATTTACTCGGTGAATGTACAAGCTATATGTGATCACAATTGTAAATTTACAAATATTGTAGCAAGGTGGCCTGGAAGCACACATGATAGCAGAATTTTTGATAATAGTAACAAATGTGCTAAATTTGAGCGCAGGGAAATTAACGGTATTTTACTGGGAGATAATGGGTATCCCCTACGTCGATTTTAACTGTGTGGCAGTCCGTTTATTAACTCCATGCCTTGAATTAAATTCAATTGATAAATCGTCCCATGACTTGTTTTTTCTTTCAATCATCTTGGCATCAGTTGCCTTGTTTTCAAGGATATCTTTTTTTGTCCCCACCAGCTCCACTAAAATGCATTTTTCCAGTTCAAAACAAATTTGGTCCCTTTCTTGTATATGTTGCCATTATAATGATAGAGATCTCAGGTAAATCAGATTTAAATTCTTATAAGAATATGGCTCAAAATTGAGTGAATAGTGCTCACAAGCGATTTAAAACAGTTTTAAACCCGATTTACCTGTGACTGATTTAGATGATAAATCTTTCTTACCTGAGACAGGAATAAGAATACGGGCATTAGGGTTGTTCATTTTAGACAGAATTTAGTTTTCTTGGTGTTTAGTATAGAAATAGTTTAAGTATTAAGTTTTCATATGTTCCAATGAAGATCAGTTTAGACTGAATTCAATTTTATTTTATAATCAGTTTTCAATGTTCTACTGTTATTCAGCTTAAATAGACTTTTGTTTAATTATTGTTAAGTTTTCACATGTTCTACTGTAGTTCAGTTAAGTTAGGTATTTTAGTTTTCTTGAAGTTCAATTTTCACAGGTTCCACTGTATATGGGTAAATGTTTAGAACAGCAAAGTAATCAATGAAAGTACCTTCTCCATAATTTTTCTCAGTTGTGTAACAATAGCATCCAGAATTTCAATTAAAAAGATGGATTATATGTGACATGTGTTAGGTATATTAAGGTTACATTGTCAGCCTTTTTGGAGTGTATTACTGATGAATATAATCATTACAGAGAAAAAAAGATGATGAATATTTTATGAGTTCATGTTGGGGGTCCTAATGGTTTGTGGAAATTTGAGCATTTAGCAAGAATTTTAAATATGGCAATATGAGAATATGTATCTGCAGAAAAAATGATGTTCTTTTGTAACTGGATATGTTGAATATATATTAAAAGGTTACTTGTCATTGAAATTTTACTGGTTATATCACCTATTTATAATAAAGCTAGCACATTGAAACATGGCTAAAACAAGCTATAGCAAGAAGGCATCAGGAATATACAAGTTTAAAACAGGCTTTATTTTTTATTTGCTTTTTTTTTTTAAACAGAATTTATACAACAATGAAGATTGATCATTTGTCCTGGATTGTCCATAAAATAAATATATAACATTGCTAAATAACTTGACAGTAAGTTGAGTTCTAAAGGCAGAATCATTATTTAAGTTCTGCTTTTATTTCATATGTACAAAACTTCATAAAGCTAGTTAAAGAGATCCTCTCAACCAGTTATGTGAGACGGGAAAAATTGTCTTTTAAATCTCCTTGATTTGAAAATCAAAATAAATTTACTAGATTATGCAGATGTTCTAGAATTTAACACGGAGTTTTAGTGTTATGAAGATGACATTCCTATAAAAAACATATGAGTAAATATACTAATAGATGTTGATGATAATTTTTATTTTTATATGTACAATCATCACACATTGATTGGTAATCATGATTCATTAAAGTCTGTGACGTTAGATCTGTATATAGAGACAATTTACCTGTTTGTTTATATATCATTTCCTTATCTCACTTTTATCTCACTCTGTGACCAATAATTAATTAGCTTTATATCCCTTGGGGACAGATTAGTGGCTCGGAGGGATGTACCATACAGTTTGATTATTATCACCAAAGGGATAGCCCCATTTCCTCAGTTATTTGTTGGTCAGAACTTTTCATAGGGTCATTCATATATGTCTGTCCATCCAAATCATAAGATTAGACTGTTTTTATGTGCATGTAATTATTAGGGAAGTATAAATGTGACATCTTAATGTCAGGTATCTTTTGGATGATGGTTTAATAATTAAGGAGGAACCAGGGTAGATATTGAATAATTAAGGAGACCTGGATTGTTATCTGTAATGCCTTAATTGTTATGAAGTAAATTTTGTATTGTTAAAAAAGGAAGCATTACCAGGCTCTAATGAAGCATTTCATATCCTGTAGTTCAAATCATCTGGTAAAATGAACCATATAGAAAATTTCAAATTTAGTTTTGTCAATAAATTTTATTACTAAGATAGAAGTATTGTGTAGAACAATGCCAGACAATGTCAGTCTCTGTTATATAAAATAGAAATAATAAATAGCTACTCTACTGTTGTTTGATGTTATATACATTTGTAATATGGTAAAAATGTTAAACATACATATGGATTAGTCTATTGATCTGAAAATGGGATTATTGAACTAATTACTGAACTCAGGTAAATCAACATTCAGGTGTTATAAACTTACAAACGCTGAGCTAACAACACAGGTCAAACAACAGACTCTCCCACAGTAAAGAGTTATTGTAAAGTTAAAGACGTTTGTCAAAACTGCAGGGACTTTATATATCGGCTTATTGATGTTACATTTTTGACTGTGTCGAGACACCAGCTGGTTATGTTTGGTTAAATGAAAAATGAATTGTAGAATTATTTTTCGATTGGATAATATTCACCAGTATTAAATCTTTTATTATCGGCAACAGATGTATTTGATGTCCCGCGCACATACGTCATACAGACTATATGAATGTGTCAGTATTTTCAATTGGAAGATTTTTTATTTAAATTGCTGTTTTATACAGTTAAAGAAACACCTGGCGTTTTGTACTATTGAACAGTTATAGATATCTGGATGGCTATGAAAGATAGCAGTGTCTGTGTTACAAATTAATGATTTTACAAGGCCATCCTGATAAACTTATAATTGTTTAATTGTGTTGGTTATTATCTGATCTACAGAAGGAGGAAATTGTGACTACCACCAACGACCCACTAGCCAATCAGACCAGGGGAGGATGATAATATCTGTTATAAACTAAATAATAACAGTTTAATTGATTCTTACTATACTGGTAAACAGCTTCAAAATGGTGATTCAGAAGTTTTAATAGGGTTAAAAGATTTTTAAAGATATTTTTACAATCACATTTATGTTCTGAGAGAGATATAGCCATAGACTGGATGGTTTGTGAAGTTAAATTTGTGATTGAAATACATATTCTACATGTGCAGATAGATTAGATTATTAACTTACTGTACCAGAATTTAAAGGAAAATCATAAATTTGTGTATAATTTTAAAAGGAAAATCATATATTTGTGTGTACTTTTAAAAGGAAAATTGTAATTTTATTTGTACTTTTAAAAACTGTGAACCTTGGAATTAATTTGAAAAACAGAGGAAGAGCTATAGGTTGATATATTAAATTAATTATATATCTATATTTTGGTTAATAGTTAGATATATTAAACAAAGCTACCAGCAGCGGCCATATGGATTAGATCAAGAAATTGTATATAAACTTATGCGTCTATATTGTGACTTTGATGTAACAGAGATCAGATATTGTGGAGTGATAAATTTTAATTATGGACAGACAACTTCATAGATATGGAAATTTGACATGTTTAGATAAACCATAACACAAAAATGAATCTATGATGTGTTTTACAGAAGTTTGTATGAAATGACCTATCACTTTTTTTTATCTGACCCTCTGACTCCACCAAGTTGTACAGAATAAATGATTTATAAGTTAAGTGACCAGATCTTGTGCGAGTGCTGCATGATTGACAACTTGCAGGGGGTCCTATATACAGTCTTAAAACTCTTGATAATAAAAAATCTTCAGTAAATGCCTTCGAGATATTGAAAACAGAAACTATTTTTCTATTATTTCAGATAGCTTTCAACTTGGTCGGAGTTTTTTTGATTTATCATTAAGACAATTAGATTTGCTAACGAACAGTGAATTAGTTTTCTTTTTATCTTTCTTTAATGGGGTGTTTTATGTGCAGCTGATGCCAAAATTGGATTTTTTTTATAAAATATTGGATTTTAGATTTTGAGTTGGATGTACATGCTTATTGAACCATACAGTGTAATCATATTGAAAAAAATTGAGATTGAGTGGGCAGTGATTTATAGTAATTCAAAGTGACCACAAGTGTTTAGATTTTAGTGACCACAATAGTATATTTGAAGGAATACAAGTTGAGTGACCAGTACAATAATATCTTCACTTTGTTAATGTAAAAACTGTGTCCCTTGAGCTACTGGAGAAGTGGACATGTTTGATATAATAAGTAATGACTGCATGTATCTCATATTGTTCAAGATGAGAACACCTTTATATCTTGTCATGTAAGACATATACTGTAAATGTAATACTTAAACAGTGATATATGATCTATGAAAGTTTTATCTTACACTATTACAACGTACAGCTTTTGATTGAGAAAGAAAAAAGTAAATTGGATTTACCTTTTTTTGTTGTGGAGAGAGTTCACGGAGAATTGTTAGAAATTGGAAAATCCAATATTTATGTTTTACCGAGTTGTTTTTGGATTATACAGGTATATTGTTAACCTGCATTAAAGGTGTTGTATTGGATAAATTATAGATTATTTTCCAATGAACCAAAAAAGATAGTTGTGAAAGTTTACAATATTATTTGAGAAAGTTATGACATCAGATTAGTATAAGGAGTAAAAAAAATATTATTACCTTATAACCTGTGATTAAGGAGTTTTTATTGGAAGAGAACCTCAATTGAAGGTGTTTTTATTGGAGGGATTTTTAATTATGTTTCAATGAATAAGGTTGATATTACAAACATGTGTTAACAGAATACGTAACAAATAAGTATTGAGAAAAAATTCACACCTATAGGTTGTTTACAAGTAACACAAAAACACAGAATTAGATAATAAAGCAGGGTTTTTGTTAAAAACAGATAACTACAGGTTGTAAAAAAAACCAAGGCTAGGTCAGACGTAAAATACGGAGACAAGACAGCAACTCTAATGATAACACAATACAATAGTTGATATTAATATGAAAGTTTTGTTATTTCTTGGACCTACATCTGGCGAGGTCGGGATCAAAATACTATCTGTCTAATGATAAAAAGTTGTAATTTATCCACATCTGTTGGAGTATTGTATATATATAATGTATTATGTATAGAAATTGTGTTATCTTAGACAGAATTAAGTGAAAAAAAGAGAGATTCTGCATTTTGTAGCAGTAAAAAGATAAACTTCCAGAGTTGATAACATTGTCAATGATGTAGCACTCAATTACTCAATGATAACGAGTTTTGAAGTTATAAATGTCCCGTTACATTGCAATAGATAGTTGAGGAGTCATTCTGTAATTGAATTCATTGGACAAGCACAACAAAACAATTCTAATGGCACATGCTGGCCATACTTGAGATTAGCCGGTAGTGGTGAAATGAAGTTGTAATTTGGTAAAAAGCTTGTGTTTCTGCTGTAACTAATGAAGCTGACAAGGCGTTTTTATGATATGATTGTCTGGATCTCCAAGGGATAATGAAATATTCATCTGTGATGTAAATTGAATGTACATTTTAATTCACTGCCAATACACACTCTGAAAGTGTGACTCGTCTGTCATCAGAATTTTCAATGCTAGATTTTTCGGACACCAGCTGTGGACAAAAAGCGATTTATATATAGATTATCACCACTAAATTAAATGAGTTATAATCCTGTTGCTGATTGGAATCTTAGTTTGTTAACTTGTAAATCATTTGATGCTCAGTTTTTGTCAATTACAACATAGCAGTGCACGACTTTGATAGACTCGTGTGAAGGATTAATCACTGTGAACATCAAAAACGGCAACATCTACAGGGTATATATGTAGTTGATTATGTATAAATTAATACATCCATAAAACATAATCTACGGATGATAGTAATTGTTAGCGAGAAAACGTGAAAGTAATTTATCTGCAATTAGTAGCGTTAATGAAAGTGGGTTTAAGTGTAGCATAAAGACGTCAGATTACATAGTTTTGATTTCAAAGCATGCTGGAGTATTGCTCATCTCATGACAGTGGTTATTTACCAAATGCCAAACTAATCAACACAATACTATAGTGATGCCAATATAGAAACTTACTATAGTTATACCTTACAAAAAGGAAAAATAAACAGCGTTTGTTATTCTACTTGCCTTACCTTTGATTTTAATATGTTGCATTTTGTTACTATGGTACAACGTAACTTTGTTAATTTATCAGGAGTCTGGTATGTGTGTACTACAGAAAAAAAGATAATTTGACCGTGTGCAGACAAAATTTTTATTATATTTTCATTTCCGGAGGATTTTAGAATTTTTTAAGTGATGCATTTGTCTATTGTTACATAATATAAAACTGTAACATCATGGTGTTGTTACAAGGAGGAACAACCACTGGAATTAAGATTACCACAGATTTAGGTAAAATGGAGGAGTCTAAATCCCCTACCCCTCCAACAGTCCCAGGCTGTGATGGCAAGAATGGAGAATGTCGTTGTCAAGTGGTCTTCATACATTGCAAAGGCAAGGAAAATTTTTTTTTTATAGATCATTATTATGTTTTCTTTATTTTCAGCATAGTGGACAGTTTAATTTACATAATTGAGAGTGATTTCCTGAACACTATAGATTCATACTCTAATAGTTAAATTTAATTTTTTCTGTTTTATTTTTTTTATTTATTTATTTATTTATTTTATACCCAAATTATTAAATATGTTAGCCTCACTAAATAAATCTGAATGATAGAGTTGCTTGGCCAGTCTTGAAAAAATTGTACGGGTATACTCCTGGTTTTATTCCATATAGTTGCCCCTTGTATCTCTACTCTCAATTACACATGAATTTATGTCTACCAATGATTTTTTTGTCACAGTTAATTTTTTTAACCCAGTTTTTTATTTTTGGTGTCTTAATGTTTCAGATTACTTAAACATTAAAAAGTGTTTTACCCTTGACAGTAGAATTTTAAATAACATTTTAACATTGAATCACAGATAAAATCATTATAAGAAAGAACAAACTTATTAATGAGGTCAGTGTTAAAATTTCAGCAATTTGGGTTATTAAAATTTTCTTTCTTTTCTTTTTTCTTTTTTTCAAAAGTTTTTGTTGTTCAAACCCAGGCTTTTATAAATCACCATTACATTCTACTTTGTCCAGGGTTATAGGGTTATTTAAAAAAAAAATTAAAATAGGTAATTTGATTTTTACAGTTGTTGTAACAGGTTTGTGTACAAAACAAGTTGGTACTCATTGACTGACATTGCTTTAAGGTGTGTACATAGTTTAAATAAAACCAAAGGTCAGAGAAGGTTGGTTTTAGAAGGGGTACTCTACATGGCAGATAGCAGTTTAAATGCACATGTTTAGGTGATAAAGTTTACGTGTTTACCATTTTAATTGACCCTTAGTCTAACATTACATCTAGAAGGATTTTATGACTTAGAATTACATCAAATAAAGATATGTTAAGATGTGAAGACAAGTGGATTTTATTTATATAGATAACAAGTTTTCTGATAATCAAGAAAACTCCCCCTTTTGAACAAGTGTGCTGTTATACTGCATGATTTTTTTTTTTTTTTTTTTTTTGTTTTTTGTTTTTGAAGTTTTATATTCAGGATATGGTCTTGTATCTTAATTATTTTTTATTCTGATCCCAAACAAAAAGGACATTGGTTTTTTTCTAAATTTTTAATATCTATTCTACTTTCTTTTCCACTTCTGTTTCCTCAGTCGCAACCCTTGTCTTGAGTGTTTCTCAGATACAGATTGTTGGATATTTTGAAAATTAATGGGAATACAAAGGGAATAGGTATATGTGAGCCTTTTATTCGGTCCAATTTTGGGCTCAATTTGTACCATTCAAATGGTGTTTGTTTTAGGGACTAAGAAATGATGTCCCATTACATTAATTATTTTATTTGCTGTCTTACATACCTTACATGTTATGATGAGTTGCTTATTTCTATGTCCAATTTTAAATGTTTCATCTTTCAGTTTTCCTTAAATGGCACAGATAGTTTATTAAATTGGATGTAGAATATTGTCTTTTAGATTTCTTTTATAAAATTTTGGTGGATATGACAAACATAGTCAACTTCTATTATAATTAGTTGTAGATTGTCCAAATCAATGCTTTGACCATTTGTTAAACGGTTGTTTGTTTGTTTGTCTTTCCCTTGACTAATGCTTAACTTGAAAATCTATTCTGCATTTGTTATGGGGACTTTTTTTTCAATATCAACTATACAAATGGCATCAATACTCTTGAATGTGATATTAGTCCCCATTACTTGAAGTACTTCACCTTAAACACATTTCCCTCTTTACTAAACCCTTGGTAGCCAGACGTATGCTATGACAAACAGCTTATCCATTTGTATATAAGTATACATATCCAGTACTTGTAGATGCTGCAATCAACCGTGTAGAGAGATAACTCCATACGTGTCTTTTGGCATTACAGTCTTCATGTTTATCTTGCTCTTCCAAGATTGTTAAGTAACCATAAATTACAGATAATTACTCTTGACCTTAACTAACACAGGTGTTAATTAGATAATTACTGATACATTACACAATAATAGGATAATAGACATAGCAACAGGTTACAAATTAACAGGATTATCAGTAAATTAACATAATCTCTTATTTCCAAGAAACTCACCAGGTGAGGACTTTGTGGTAGGCTGCAGCGATGAAGCGATAAATGCTTTCCTATTATTGTTTTGAGTAGCTGTTCTACGTTTTGTAATTATGTGCTTAGAAAACAATTCAGAAACAAACTTAAACTGTACAGCAGCTTAACAATATTCAACAAATTGACCAGGACCTTATGTTTTGGTTAGGGATTAAATTGTAACTAAATAAACACCTAAAAGTTGAATATAAATAAAACAAATATACCAGTCCTTGTCCATTTCACAATCCCAAAAACAAAGTAAAAACTTTGCAAACTGGCAAAATATGTTATATACGTGAACTTCAATTTAAAGAGGGGGAAAAAGGAGAAAAATGTCTTGCATTTTTAAATTTTGTGTTAATATTGAACTGTTGTATTTTTTGTGAAAAGTAATATTATTGTATAAACAAAGGCTACAAGCTTGAATGCTTACTTACAACTTTTGACATTAACATTTTTAATCTGGTCACAACTATTAATTCTTGAAAAACAGCTTTCTGTAAGTCATCATAAACTGTCTTAAGATAAAGTCTGGAAGTGATTAGGTTTGTAGTTTTTAATCAAGCAGATATGACTTTTGGAAAAAAGTTTTACAATTATATAACCTGGTAATTAGTAAGAGCAAAGCACATCATTAAAACTCTAGGATTATGGAGATTTTTGTAAATCATAAACACATAGAAAACATGAATATAAAAGATAATTCAGATTCTTTTTCTGATTTGAAGAAATACTGGTATAGATCTATATAGATATAAATCATGTGGAGAGAAAGTAAAGAAACTTTGGGAGCTTTGTTAAATTAATTATTGTTATGTAACCTTATGTGATACTGATGGGCAAAACATATGTTGCTTATTTTGTAAATATTTATTGAAAATTCCAGTCTGAATCATGAAAAGTGTAGTTAGTGCATTGTGCACAATATAGGAACAGTATAAAATATAATGTATCTATTATGACCAAAAGGTTTGGGGTTCATCCCTTGTCGTCTGTCTTAAATCAAAAGATGTTCAAAATCTGCAGTTTTTTTCTTTGGCAAAATAAAGGCTGTTTTAAAATTATATAAAAATTGAATGTGATATTATTTTCAGCTAGTGTTTGTTGATAAAATTCATACCGGTATTATAGGACTATAACACAATTCTGTATTTGAGAACATGATATAACATCAACACTATTAGCTATATTTAGCCACATTACTGGTCATGTCCAGCAACCAGATTTACACACAACATCTATATTTGTTTCCCTTATTTCAAAGACTTGTTATGTCATGTTCTTAGTGGCTCTTGCTATTTCAAAGTCACATAAATTGCACTTCATCTGTAACTTCTTTGTGTGACAGATGTTGCATGTAAAGAAACTATGAAAATTGGCAATTTGTTTCAGTTCCATGTCCCATTTCCTTGAAAAAGATTACTGGTATTTAATTTTCCTTTGCAAAATTTTCAATAATGCACTTAATGTATGCACCTTTGCCCAAAGTAAATAAGTGGCCTATTAAATGCAATAAGTATTGAAATCATGATTATCAACAGTGGAGCAATGTTTAGTGTTGTTATGTAATTACCTGTAATTATGTAATTATGTTCAGACATTATGGATAAGTTCATTCATGCTATCTTTTAAAGATCATCCTGTAGTTCATTCATGCCTTCTTGAATGTATCATTCTTAGGATGACTTCTTCTACTGATAAACAAATTGAATTTCCATCATTGTCAGTCATAATAGTAATTGTACTACTACTGATTTATCATGACAATTACATTTACACTGTCACTAAGTTATCAGGTAACTGTTCACACCTGAGATAATGACAATTATACTGTATTACCGAAAATGAGATCAGATGTTCAATAATCGCTGATGATGATCAATTATTGTATTTGTAGATAAATTGAATTATTATGAATGAATGAACGTACAAGATTTTTAATGATACATATTAGACACCTGTTTTTTTTATAAGATAGAACATAAAAATGATTTCATAATTCCTTTTATTTAGTTAAAAAAATTAATATAACTATAATGTAGTTATGAATTATATTAGGGAAAATCACACAACAATATGAGTGTCTTTACTTACTTGGGTCGGAAAACCAGAAGAGCTTATGTCATGTCCCTGGCAATGGCGACATTGGGGTCACAATCTTCTTAAAATATCTATTTTTTCAAACTAGTGTTGTTTTGAAATTTCATACACTTCTTCGGCATCATTAAATAGACTGGTGTTTGACAAGTTATATATTCTAAATCATAAACATATTATATTGGAAAAATATATAACAAATACCTGCTAAATTTTGATGTGCCATATGTGCACATTTCGGAAAATCATTCCTCATCATTGACACTAGGGGCGAAAAGTTTGATAGTTAAAAAAATAAGCCAAAAAGTTGAAAAATAATTAATCTAATGTTCCAAAATTATATGAATCCAATTCCAGCTAAGGAATGCTTTGCATGAGGGAACAGACCTTAGTTTTAAATAAATTTAAAAAATTAAGAAGGCTGAAAATTTTGCTAAATGGTAAATTTTCTGACAGCACAAAGTACTGCCTACTGCGTTATGGATACAATGTAATTAAAACAAATTTAGATGGATGTATTTTGTCATTGGTAGTCTATAATATACAACCTGCCTTTGTATCATCTGTTGATTGGTTCAGTCATTATTTTACAATATGATGCCTGGGTAATTGACAGTTGAATTGTTTGATTTAATAGTTGTTACTGATGTTACCATTGTGTTAGATAGATGTGATGAGCCCTCAAGTGGTTTGTACTAAGTATCAGTAGATTGTGTGATTATTCTCTGATGTTATTGATACATAAGAGTTCACTAACATCCAGGAAACATAATATCAGCATCATGTGTTAGAAGGTTTTGTCCTCTTTCACTTTGTGGAAATTTTTTATCTTGCTGAATAACCTTGTCCTAGTTTTTCTTTGAGTACATGTATTTTCATGGCCATTGGTTTTGTAATTGCTATTGTAATAAAGACAGCATCACTTCAAGGTCCTTTTATGAAAGAACTTGTCTTTGAAAGTTTGTCTTTGGTCTATTAAAATTGGAGTTCCATGAGTGAAGATGTGTTTGGAATTATTTTTGTAAAATACAATGCTAAAATCATATCTTAACAGAGCCAAAACATTTCACATAACTAATATAAGTCCAAGGTTTATCAGATGACTTGAGCTCATTATGCATTTATCACTAGGAAATGCTTACTTTCTACCATAAGAAAGGAAATCAAAACTGTATGACTGCACTTTCATGATCATGTTAAAAAATATAATTTAATGACCATAGAGATGCTGAGAATTTAAAAGTCAAATGTGACCATATTTCAGCAAGAAATTATGTTATTTCAATTCTTTGGAATTATAGAGGGGAAATTACTTTTACAAAAATTAAAAGTCAATATTCAGGAAGTTTTTCTTTACCTTCATCACTCAAGTATATTGCTAAATCAAAGTTATTACTAAGTAATTTATCATCAGATATTAGACCCATTAAGATGGCTTGGAATTTTTAAGGATGAAAAAAATGTTATAAGCAAATTTTTTGTTTTATTTATACCAAAAATGATTGATTACTTAATAATGTTCTCTTCATCACTCAAGCCTTTTAAAACTTTTTAAACCATTTGATTATAAAACAGTTCAGCGTATCAGTTCAGCATATAGTTCCTTTTAAAAATTAAAAACAGCTGTGATTTTTAGATGCAAAATGTAACCAGTCAAAGGTAGATAATACATTCAAAATATGTTATTTGGTTTTTGATGCAAGGGGTATAACTCTTTCAGCTTTCAAAGAAGTGTTATATAATTGCCCTCAGTTTTCCTGGAGGAAATTGAAATCATCTCCCATCATATTATCAGCTTTGATACACCACAGATATCAATGTGCATCATGTAAATCACTTTACAGTCATGATATGTTTATAATGGATATCTTACAAGTTATGTATAAAAATAGAATTACAGTATATGGAATCTAATAAAAAAACACTACTGTTCATTGTTGTACACAGTTTATATAAATGATTTTAATGTAGCATACATGTTGATTTGTTGGATTTTACTGAGTGATAGGCTAAACAATTGAAATTGCAGACTTGGAGTACCCAAGTTCTTAGAATTGACAACAGCTTATAATCTCTACTAATTAAAAACCATATCACTTATAAAAACAGTTGGACATTGAAATATCAAATGCATTGTTTTGAAAAATGTAGAGAGATAGATTTTATGCACTATTTTGTTTTAAGAACTATTTTAGTTGTTTATAAAATTTTGATTGATATACATGTAGATGTATATATAATACAAGTGTATAATTATTTCTTATTAACATATCAGCTAACCCTGCTAACAACAACAACAACAATAATATTATTATTATTATTATTATTATTGCTATTTATAAACTATAAAAAATTAGCCAGTAATATTAGATATTCCACATGTATTGTTAACTTGTCGGAACAAATCATATTTCATTCATAAACCATATTAAATAAAATCTGTGTATAAAACATTTCATCCATAACAAATTGATTCATTCATTTGAAATGATTCATGGCAAATTCTTCATCTCTTTACTCACAAGAAAACACACTTCAAACATGTTTATCAGATTACAATCTTTTATTTATGTATTATATAACCAGTAACTCGCTTTGAAATTCAAATTTACTTGTTGTTTTCATGTTTAAGGTTTTTTAAAACCATTGACTTACTTCTAAAGTATTTGTTTTAGTAGGTAGGTGGTTTGAAGATTTTGTTAAGTTCAGATAAAGTTTAATTGCTACTGTTGGCCAGTGAGAATCTATATTAACCCCATCAATGTTCCTCATGAAATGATAACAAAGTGATATTATTATATAACAAGTCAGTTTTGAATGTTAAACTTGTTCAGATGATAAGAGATGTTGTTTTTAGCCATAAAGTTGTTTTAATGGGCCCTTGCTAACAATGGCAGAGAGAGAGAGAGAGAGAGAGAATGATGAAATAATTTTGCAATTAAAGAAATTGAAGAGCTTATTTTGTCAGTTCCATGACTCTTATGGAGAGAGAGAGAGATAGAGAGAGAGTTTCTCTATAATGTGTGTACATGTGTAATGCATATAAATATTGAACAGTACTATCATTAATTGAACATTGTTTATTTATGTAAAATAATGTATGAATTAATATGGCAGCTTCTCTGATGGCACTGTAACGTACCATGAGGCAAGATAATGTACTTACATAAGAAACATGCTAAGTTTAGTACTTGCAGGAATCAGTACTAAAGATAAGTAAGAAAGTTATTTATTTATTGTCAGGACTCCTGCATCTATCAGGACATTTTATCTAAATCATAAAGCCCAGTACAGAACTACATCTCCAAATTATATCTTACTGATAACACACCATCAGTACATACATACAGTCATGCTGGATAAGTAAAATATATATATGATGAGGGGTTACTTAGACAATCTATCAGCAATCAGTACTCTACCAGTCTCTCTCTACCCCTCATTATATATATAGTTTTCTGGATTCATATGTTTTGTAATGTATGTGTGATTAGTGATACGGCTGTTCTGTTATGCAGTAACACTATACAGTAGCACCGTTAGTTATTATTGGTACATCAGTTTACACCTACGGTAGCTGTATACTTAAACTTTCAACTTTTTTACTGGAGGGATTATATAGAATTCAGGTCAAAAGCTGTTTTGAGTCTCTTTTGCATTTCTTTGTGTTGTAAGTATATAACTTCTTTATTTTGGATTTTTTCTATATTTTGATATCTGAGGATTATAATTGTTATATTTTAACAATTAAGGTTATTTCCCTTTAGGTAATTTCTTGTTCTACCTTTTTAAAAGTTTTTTGTAGTATTTTGCTTTTTGTAATTACTTTTTTATTTGAGATATTTTGGTTTTTCCAGTTAGTATTGGTACTTTATGATTGGGAGTAATTTTGAGCATGAATTATGAATGTTTAAACATCAGTTTTTCATGTTATGAACTTAGACAATAAGCAGTAAATTTGTCTATATTATTTGTAAGCATTGTAGTCATGCTGTATATGATATTGATATGGGTTTTGATTTATGTATAGTGTAATCTTGGCAGTATAACTGATTCCATCACAGCTGTCTGAGCATACACTTATATCTTCTATATTTTTTCTGATGAAATTAACGTGTGCTTTCCTGTAGTGTTATGATAAAGATTGAAATAAGACAGGTATCACACACACCTTTAGAATATTTACACTTGAGATTCAGATTTCAAGTGGTATGCTTTCGAAATGAACCAAAAACTGTAATATTTACAATAAACATCAACATGACTGGCATGAAGACTTGCACATCTGACTCTTTGCATGACCACTCACACAAGACTACTGTTTCACATTTTTCATCAAAACAGAAATGTTGAATCCTTTCACTTTACTATCTTTCACTTTCTTTTTCGATTGTTTAGTTTCAGTAACTTTGATGTTAAGAAGATTTTGTTTGATGATAAGTTACTGATGTGGGTTGTAATTAAAAGTAATTTAGACTGACCTAGAAAGTTAAACCAGTTTTACTGTTTGCCAATTAGTTCAAATATTGTCTAGACTGTTTGCCAATCAGTCATGTAATATAATGGATTTATCGTAACAATTTGTCGTTGCCTTCAGGTCTTGGTGTAACCTGAATGGAGTGGATCTGGCTTTGTAGTCACTAAGACAAGACACCAGGGTTAGCTCTGGCACCAGGTATTTTGTGAAGACCTTGGTGGCCAAGTGGTCAAAAATGTGTAAGTAAAGATCACCGAACTTCTCACTGCTATGTACCAACTGCACTCAGGTAGATCTTTGATGTGAGAAAATTTGCCAAAGATTGGTGGTTTGGTGGGTAGAATTGTAATAACCTTGACTTGGAAAAGGGGGTGGGGTGGGGGCAATATTGCCAGAAACCTAATTTTGTCAACAGTTAATATTAAGCTTGAATTTTACCATCCATGTTTTGCATAGATTCACACAAAATTTTCTGCTGTCAAAAATATCACTAGAAGTCAAACTTACAAAAATATTGCAGTTGGTGTCATTGATAAGGCCTAGGTCTTTTAAACACGTTCTGGTCTTTTAATGCATTTTGCCATTAACATTGGCAATAAGGCATGGAATATGTATAATATTTATGCAGTTGCATCTATAGCTTGTTTCATGAAGGTAAGATAATTTTAATTTTGGACATAAAGCTTGGTTTAATGACATTGATATTTAATGTTTTCATATTGATAATTAATGTTTGCAAATGAGTTTTTATATTGTTTTAACTGTTTTTCTAATTTGTACTATTGCTGTGAAAGCTGGTTACATATCAGTCAAAGTGTTATCATTATGATGTTTGTGGTTCTTAGTCCTGATGCCTTATTACCATCAATGATGCTACATGATTGGATAAGAACAAAGATACTGGCTAAGGAAAAAACCATAAAGCAGATTGTAGCAGACCAGAATTATTGTTCTGTGTCTGACAATAATTTGGTATTGCAGATGTGTTTGATAATATTGTACTAAACAGTCAGGCTTGCACAGATTTGATGAAGGAAATATATGAAAAAATAAGATGAAAAAGAATTCGTACATATGTAGGAATTCTATATATGTTTTAATTGCATATGAATGACATTAACTTGGAGTAGATGTGCAAATGGTACAAGTCTGAATGTCGACGTTTCATTTATCAACAAAAAGTTATGAAGATACAGTCTCTCTCTCTCTCTCTCTCTCTCTCTCTCTCTCTCTCTCTCTCTCTCTCTCTCTCTCATCTCTTTCTCTCTTTCCAATTTTTCCAAATGCAGATACAGTGAAATACTCAAACACATTAATACAAGTGACTTAGTTTATAACAGGATATTAAACTTGATTTCTAATAACCCTGTGAAATGTTTCCTCAGTTCATTTAATAAATAAAGGATACCCAATTATTTTTCTTTCAGTTTGACTGTTTCCATTGTTTAGAAGTGGTACATGTAATAGAAACACAGATGTGTTAATCATGGTGTAGAACCTTGGTTTACTCTGGGTTCACTTTGGCTTTGTTTTGTTTTTGTTTATATATATATATATATATATATATATATATACAGATGTACTACTTTAGTGTGACTACCTTGAGAGACTTCAGTAGTAGTAGAATGTAAACACGATTATATGATTTATAGGTAAACATGGTCATGTATGAAAGGTCTATTATAACATTGTCTTTATATTAACATCTTGATGGTACCAGTTGCATTTACGATAGTTATGTTCAGTAAAATATATTGTATTTAAGGATGATTGAGGCACTAATCCATATTTCTAGGGTGACATTTCCACATTCTCTGCTCTATATTTTGCCTTTTTGGTGTCTGGTATATCTATTAAAGCTGTTGATGTTGTTGTTGGTATCTCTAGTTAGTTGATTTCAATTTTCGTAACTATGTTGTTAAGTTGCTGTTACATTAGTAATGGAACATTGGTTGTTATGGTGAATTATATTGGACATGTGTTGATATAACAACTGCAAATAATTTTAAAATTTATACACTACACAGATTTAGAGTTGCCTTGAGTTAGATGTTTATCATATTAAAAAACTTATTTCTTCCAAAAAGCTTATTTTCATACCCCCTGCTTGTGAAAATTGGGATGCAGAATGCATTGCATGTTTTCTTAAAATTCTTGAATAGATTGTATATGATATTACAAACTAATTATGTTTTACCCCCTGTAATGGGGTGGCACATATTTTCTTTGCAATAAATGGCTTTAATGAAAAAAAGCTTTGGGACTTAATTTATTGCCAGATCTTATTATATTATGATGGGGGAAATGGTATGCTTTGTGACAGTTTGAAAACTTGCAGTTAGAAAACACATTATATTATTATTCATCTGGAATAGCTGACTAAATTCCTTTCACAATATTTTTCATGTTAAATTTTTTTCCTCATTTAGAGAATTTTTTAGTATCAAGTTAGATATTTTAAAGTTCGTTAGAAAACACTTATCATATAGAAGCATACCAAATTACTTAAATCTTCAAAATAATGTGGCCCTAGTAGTCAATACAATAACAAAGAATTATAAGACATTGTAAGACATTTAACAAATAAGACAAGTAAACATTAAGACAAGTTAGACATATGTTAGGTCAAGTGATAAAAAACTACCAGCTTTGGACAGTCAGAGGTTTAGTGATAAAATCATGTCCAGAGATTTGGTTAAACTGCGAAATCATTTTATTTTTCTGCTCAATTTTTGTAGTTCTACAAAAAAAAAAAAAAAATAATAATAATAAAATAATTAATAAATAAATAAATGAAAAATAAAAATACCATGAAATGGTAAATTTGTGGTTTGGAGTTATTGTGTTATATATGTTTGTTAAGTAAAATATGTGAATTTTTGGGTTAGAGTGTCCATAAAAATTAATGATTTCATATTATCACTATTGGAACCTCACAAACCATCCAACTTGTAACCAGATTTACCATAATTAAATACATGTTTAAACTTAAACAAAAAAAGGAATAACAAAATGTTTAGAAGAATATGCAGCAACAACCGAGCATGTATATTTTATTCATGAAAAATATAAATAGTATTTGTATATTAACTGTGTATATATATGTACATAATTGTGCTAAAACTACAAGTTTACTGTATTGTAATCAATATACATTCATTTTTACACCACCTTGAAATTGATAGTTTTAAGATGATGCAGCAAATCTGTTAAATATGTTTTACAGATATTAATGGAAAAAGAAAAATATATTTCAAAAGAAAATGAATGTAAGATGTAAAAATCCCAGTATCTTAAATTGTGAATAAAAAAATTGTTGAACCCATATTCTCTCTCTCTCTGTTCTCTCTCTCACTCCCTCTCCCTTTATTCTGGTTATCTTTCTTTTTTTCATTGTTTCATTTTTCAGTAGTTCATTTTATTGATCTGATAGATACCCTTGTTTTTTAAATATGTATTTTTACTTATATTAAAAGTTAAATAAAATAACTACTTTTATGTAATTTATATCCCCTTTTGTATTTACAGAGTTACCATTTGGTTGGGAGAAAGTAGAAGATCCTCATTATGGCACATACTTCATAGAGTAAGTTTTATTTATTAAAGTTTGTTGATTATGGCTAAGCTGTCCACTTCTTTTTCATCTGGGGTACTTTGGACAGTGATGACAGCTATTATCCTGTCAATGTTTTGGTATATTTTGTACGAGTGGAATTGAGTGGAATAGAGTTATGGTGTTTTACACCCCAGTCAAGATTCTTTCACTTATTTCGAGAAGGTCAGTCTCTGGATGATGGAGGAAACCGGAGTGCCTAGAGATAACCATCAACTCTTGGCAAGTGAACTGACAAGCTTTCTCACACTATCTCCAGGTTTTAGTTACACAATCCTTCCTGTAACTGATCTCTTTAAGAAGGCCTCAGTAGTCAAGTGGTCTAAGACACTGAGCTACAGCTTACGGTACTTCTTTTCACCTGCCTCTGCGGTAGCTCAGTTGGTAGAGTGCTCGCTCTGTAAGTGGAAGGTCATGGGTTTGAACCCCGGCCAGGCCCAAGACTTGAAAGTGGGTAGTGACTGTTTTTTCGCCAAGCACTCGGCATTACGAAATGAATGTCACGGTTCTTTTGGATGGGAACTTAAAGAAATGAGGTGCGTGTCATGGCAGGCATGGCACGATAAAGAACCCTGCTGTATAATGCCATCAGCACAACGCACAGGCAAAATTTCTGGACTTTCGCCTATAGCTGGTGACGTCTCGATATAAGTGAAATATTCTTGACTGGGACGTTAAACACCATTCCTCAGCTCAACTCTTTTCACCTATATTTGAATCCCACTCATGCAGGTCCTAGAAAGTATAATCAGTTCACTTGCCAAAGGTTGTTCAGGTTTTCTCTTCTGATCATCGCCTTAATTCATGTTCATATATATGCATTATTATGGAAGCATCTAGAATGTCAAGGTAATTTGCAGTGAAACTGAAAAATAAAATAATTTATATTTTGATGCTTGTACATAATATTACATAATGAAATTTAATGATTGATAATGTGATATTGTTTAACCAAACCAGGAAGTAAAATGAATTGAGGTCTATGTTGTGTAATCAAATTAAACAATTTTATTCTATCAAACATGATTAAAAATGTTTAAAATTTACTAAGATACATTTAAAAGTATTTACTCAACAATAGAGTACAAAACATTACATAATGTAACCAGAATAATTACTGAACAGTAGTTGCTTATTAACTAAGGAACACATAATGTTGTATACATATTTAATAAATTTGGTGTGTACATGCAAGTAGTTTGTTCACATAAATTTCACATCCAATTGTGATTTTGATTCTGGCATGTCAGTGTTTTATTTGGCTTCCTGACTTTACTGATGAGTGATTGTTGTCTGTAAGAAAGATCTGACCTTTCCACAAGGTCAAGGTTGTTCATCCTCTATCTTCTGTAGCCATGTCTTTAGTATGCTCCATGATGAATCTTATTTGTTGTGTTTCGCTTTTCTGTCACAAACAGCTTTGCGTTATAATAGGGGATTGGAGAGGCAAACAATTAGTAATGTTGAAAAGTTGATACTTGATTAATATTAAAACAAACAAACAACATCAGTCATATATATTTTATCTAGATAGAAACATTATATGGCTACTTGTTTTTCTATAATTTGGTTATAATTTGGGTTTTGAAAACACAAAAATACCTGGCCTGGCTTGGTACATACAACCAAAAAAAGTAATATATTAATCACTTGAAGGTGTAAACTTGTTTGACAAATTGAAGTTTAAATACATTATTATTTATTAAAATTAAGACTTGATTATCTTTTTTTTTTTTACAGTCATGTAAACAGAAGGACGCAATATGAAAACCCGGTATCACAGGCTAAAAGATTGCAAGGGGAACAAGGTATGTTAATTGTGATATATTACAAATTTTATATATAGCTGGTTTCCTTTATGAAAATGACACGTCTTGGGGCTTCATTTCACTCACTTGGTCATTTTACTAACAAAAATGGTTGACGTAGTTGTTGAACATTAAGTATTGAAAGATTTTAAAAACTAATTAAATATCATTTTTGTGATGACGCAAAATGCCATGAAATTGATTACTTTTGTGATCATTAACTTCCATCAGTGATTATAGTTACTGTGCATCTTAATGAAACCATTATCAGCATGTTCAGTAGAGCCTGCTGTAATGACCTTCTCTACAACAACTACCTGCTTATTAACAACTGCCTGTCCATTAAAGCTACTGTTTTAAGACCAATTAGGACCACTTCACATAATATTTCAATGATAAAGAAACTCTGTAGAGTATTATTGAGTCCATATTTCTTCTCCTAGGGGTGGTCTTTATATACAGGCTTAATATATATTCAAGATTTATTCTCTAACAACTGATTGATAATTTTTTTTTTCAAATTATTCCAATAAAAAATCTAATTACTACCATGTTTATATACACATATATCCTCCACCACTGGCAAGACAAATATATATATATATATATATATATATATATATATATATATATATATATATATATATATATATATATATACACACACACACACACACACACATATACAGTATAACCTGTGTATAAGGGACACCCAAGGGATTGGACAAAAGTGTCCTTAATAGACAGGTGGACTTTATATACAGGGTCACAAATGACGCAAAGGAAATTCGCCATACCAGTGCTTGACAAAGGACTTTAAAACAGTTAATTTCACAATTATTCTACATAAGATATTACTTAAATTAACTTATTTACTTAGACAAATAAACTTGAATAAGAAATAAGAAGAATTTAATAATTTATTTCAATTTACAGTGATTTTTGGATTTAATATTATCCAAAACAAGTTGAAATTTGTTTAAATCAATAATAGGAATTTTCATTTGGTTAATTGTGAAATTATGCATTCACTGATCTTGATATTTTTACGAACAGAGAGGAATCTCTGTGATGTATTGTCACATACGTCACAAGCATTTGGCAAGGAAATCGTAGATATCTTTAAAATGGGATAGGGATACAGGGTGACAGAGATGTTCATAGATGGGGGCAAGTAAACCCAAAACAGGGAAATGTTAAACGAAACATTTTTCCTAATGTCAGTGAAGAAATTCAATTTTTTTTTAAATCGGACGGGCTATGTCACAGCTATGTCAAATCCTTGGGCAATATATGTGGAATATAGTACGGTAGTTTGCGGGTGATAAGTACGTGCTGAGGGTAACTGCACAATGATGAATGTATGTGGTATTGAAAATAAAATTTATACATGGATTCTGTGGAGAAACTTTTAGGTGGAAAGGATACAATGCGGCGCAGCGGAAGAATACATGAACAGTTTATGTAAACAAAGACCTATTTTCGCAACATTTTCGCAGATGTCCCATAATTTGAACGGTCTCTTTTGATTGGATGAATTATATGACGTGTCATTTCTTGGTAGCATGCGTTTTGGCGAGAAGAGTGAACCACAGTAAATAAAGCAATATTTTTTTAACATTACCCGAAGTTTGAGCGTGTAAGTAAAAGTATAGGTTGCGGAAAGTGCTGTAAAGAAATCATGTCTTACATGCACGATAGCAAATGTCATGTTTATAGGAATGTATTTGTTTTCATTCGTTTCCCTTCCCATCCCCTCCTCGAAGCCCCAACAAAATTTGACCTATATCTGATGTAGACATGTTTACATTTTAATTTTGTCGACGTAGCATAAAAATGATATACACGATTTTGAGAGCAGCATTGTGAAATCGACCGGAAAAAGCTATTGCTGAGAGATTTCACGAGTTCCTATCGATTGTGCAAGATGTACTCTAGAAGTTTACATGGAAAGCTTTAGCCGGTAAATCCTCGGTAGGTGGCGTGTATTTTGTATATCGTCGTCGGTCCTAAATTCGCGATGGTCCTTGATTCTCGGCATAAACAGTTTTTTGCAACCATCATTTGTAGTTGTTTTGTCGCGCTACGGGACATTTCGGCCTATAACAATATCGGCCTATGACAATATCGGCCAATAATAAAATATATTCAAAATATTTAATACACCTAAATTTGGACAACTTTGTCATGACTTATGCCTTGGTTTTAATTTTATTTTTAAAAGAAATTATTATTTTTTATTTCATATTAGATCAACCTATAAATGATGCACACACTCCGTTCACAAATGTTTTAGTCAGAGTTACTCATGACTGTAAGACTCGTCGATTCTGATCGATCTAAACTAGTTAGTGCAGATAGCATAGAAGAAAGACAGTTTGAATGTAACTTGTATGAATCTACAATTATGTAAAAACACTAAAGTATCAGGATTTTTAAAGACAAATTATATTTACAAGAAAAGGATCTTTCTTTTCAATTCATTCTTATGGTTATTTTTCTTTACACACTACATGTTATTAAAGCATCATAATAATACAAATATTAAATTAAGATTATAATTAAGATTATCTAGTTTTTAAAAATTTTTAAGATTAAAACAAAGTATAGGTACACCTTCCTGTCTTTAAATTATTCATTTTAAAAAAAAATGAGACATATATATAATCTATTATTTGAGTTTTAATAGATTAGTGGTAGACTTGATTAGAAATGATAATTTGAATTAATTCTTGTATTGCTTTGAATAAACTTACTGAAATTTACATGTTTCAAAGCATAATAATACTAACACATGTTTATGCACAACAATGCAAATAAACGAAATGAGTAGCAATCTTTGATAAAGGCATTTATTTCATGGGCCGATTTTGTTATAGGCCGATTTGGCTATAGGCCGATATTGTCATGGTCCGTTTTTTTATGGGCCGAAATGTCCCGGAACCGTTTTGTCCGTTATTGAGAAATATAACGATTGATGACACCATAAAAACATCTTTCTGTTTGTGTAATTAATTAAAAATGTTACGTATGAACGTTTTTGTCTTTTCTTGGAGAAATGCTTGGAATGTGAAAGGACCTTGCTTCAGCACAGACTCTTCTGAATGTGGTAATTTGCCAACACTAATACAAAAAATATAATGGACACTTTGCCAGTCATGAATTCTTACTCCCCTTCCATATGGTGTTTTACAACCTTGCTCGCATAGGAATGGAATGGGATAAGGCAGATTGTAATACTACCTACACTCACTTTCAAAGCCTCTTGCGTTTCCATGCTCTCTGTTCGTACGGCACCTCTGGTGCTTTGATTTAAGAATCCAATTAAAGCCATTAAGGTTTTGACCATCAGTTTATTTGTACATTAAGTTGTATGACTTGATATTCAAATTAACTGCATTTTGATATTTAAGTGAAATAATCTTGACCATGAAAATTAGCACCATAAGTGGGCGTAACAGAAATTTATAAACATTTTTAACCATTGTAGCTTTTGCAGATAACATCTTGGTACAAGTGAAATCAACAGATTTAATAAAAAACAAAAATATTATATAAATTAACTGAATTTTATTACCACTTAATTGTATCAAAAGTTGACAGAAATTTAATTCGATGTCAGTATATAACACCTCACCACTTTTTTAAAATGTATATACTTTAAAAATTTTAATTGTCGTATCTACTTTATTGCTCTAATGTTAAAGCTTTCCGAGCTGAACGGAGATTCGACATTTTCAAAATTCTCAAAATATGTTGTTCTCGCTATTACAGTATTACTCTATTAAAAGGCTTATGATGTAAATGATTGTTACCCTGTTAATATATCATAAAGGATAATCAGTTGACACCTTGACATGTCCAAGCTGAGTAAATTAAGACCATGCTGTTTAACTGTTAAGTAAACATCGGCGGTTCTCGCCATCCTTCTTTATAAACATATCCAGGAGTCATAATATCCATTGTAATTTATCGATCCACGCTCTTCCCGAACCCAATTGGCAATAATAAACACAATGTCGGCATGTCAAACACATTAATTCACTTTGAAATTAAACTTGAAAGAAGAAAATCTCTAACACCAACACTTTTGGGTTGTATTGAAAAATACAAGTTATGCCCCTTGATCAGCCTAATAGTGGACGTTATACACAAATTTAATGCCAATCAGGACCAAAATAGTTGGACGCTATACAGGGGGTCTTTATATAGTAAAATCGATTGGCGATACTTTAGACTGGACGCAATAGACAGGTGAACGTTATACAGAGGTGGACGCTATTACAGGTTATACTGTATATATAATATTATATATATATATATATATACTGGTCCGAATAGAAAGTCTGGAGGACCCCTAAGAAAATTGAGAAAACAACTATAAGATCAATCTCAGCAACTTTATTTCATCATCATAACATTAACAAAAGACATTACTGTGTTAATATTTAGTATGACCACCTTTTGCTCTATATATACAGCAACTCTGTTGGGCATCTGATTATATAATGACTTCATGTAATTTAAGTCTAAACTGTACCAATGTTTTTGGACAGAGTTCCATTACTCTTCCAACGTTTCTGGCGTATACTTGGCCAATTTCATACTGATATGCTCCCATATGTTTTCTATGGGAGACATGTCTGGTGATGCAGCCAGCCATTCCATAGTTGAAACACTTTTTCTTGCCAAAAATGATTTGGTTGATCTTGACACATGACAAGGAGCATTATCTTGCTGAAAAATATAAGAACGCCTAGGAAAAACTAAACATTGTCCTACAGTATCAATGTCGTTGACAAGTGTCGATTGGTATGACTCGCTATTCAACCCAGTTACTTTTTTAAGAATACCAGGGCCCTGATCAGATATTACTCCCCAGACATGGACTTGTGCTGGGTGCTTAACTTTTGTCTGTTTGCAACAAGTCCGATATTTTTCATGAGAATATCTCCAAACCCTAAACTTCCTTCTGTTATTATTAGTCCTAAAGATGGATTCATCAGAAAATAACACTGATTTCCAAAAATCATTTGGTTTACACAAATTTCGTTTTGCCCAAGAAAAGCGCATTCGTTTTTGGTTTTAGGTCATCAATGGCTCTCTCTCAGGCACATAACTTTTTATTGCGTAATCTTTTAAAACTTTACTTATCATTGACTGAGACACATCTTTCTTATACCATTTCATAATTTCATGTCGAATTTCTGACAAAGTCAAGAATCTATTACTTAGAACCAGTCTTTTAATCAAAATTCTGTCTCTTACGCTTAACTTCTTAGGTCTACTTTTCCTTATTTTATCTTTTACACTTCCAGTTTCTTAATATTTCTTGTATATTTTCTGCATGGTGCCTCTGTAAACCACCCTACCATCATACCTCAGAATATGTTTTTCAATTTCCTTCCAAGATAAGCCAGCCTGATGGAAAAGGACAATTTAAAGCCGTAGCTGGTTGCTTATTCGTCTTGTTCCAGAAGCCCTGAAACAATAAAACCCATCCATTATCTTCCAAAGAGTAAATAATTTTTCTCGCGTAACTCTAGAAAAAATATGCACGAACGTTTAAACTACATAACAAGCACAAGACACGAGATATAAAAACCTCTTACCTTTTTTGGTATCTTTAATCCACTTCTTTTCTTTTGGCACAGTTTTTTTGTATTTTCGTCTCATCTTCGTTAAATACAATGGAGAACCATTCCATTATATATATAAATATGTTCATTCTAATTTCAGGTGTTTTGTAGCATTAAATGTTACATTAATACACAGATACGACAGAATTTGTTCATTCAACATTTTTCAGGAAACATTATGGATTTTAAAAATTTGTATTAAAATGTTTTAAAAAACATAAATTCATTATTGAGCCAAGTTTTAATTAATTATTAATAAATTTCATTTAAAGTAATGCAAACGTTTTAGTGACGTGTCAAGTTTTTTGTCTATATATACGTTTTCTTTGTCAATTTTAAGGGGGCCTCCAAACTTTTGATTTCGGAAATCTGACAGGAAATTAATGCGAGCAAGAAATTAATGCGAAAAATGCGAGGCCCGTTTCATCTCATTAATTTCTTGTCGCATTTATTTTCCGATTTGTAAATTGAGTTATCTCCCTTAACAGGAAGTTGTTGTCGTAACTGATTAATTGGAGTACTTTCTCATTTAGCTGTAATTTTGTGCTGTTTCTTTCCTACTGGGAATTCTGCTACGAGTAGAATTGAGATTCATACATCATTTTGAACCTTGACTGGGACATCAAATTGACAGTACAGTTATTATAAGTAATCTTACACATTCTAAACTCATGAATTAAAGACGAAGATCAGTTGTACACATGTTGACATGGCATTTTGAATGCGTTATTTTAATAAAAAAAAAAACTCAAGTGTTATGTTTGTGTATGTTTTGTTTTTAATTACAAGTTTCTTTTGTTCTGACAATCCCTTACCACCCTGTTTAATTAAAAAAAAAACATGTCATCTGTAAATAAAGAACTACCATCGGCACCCTTTGTTAACTTTCTACTTACCGAATGTTTGTTTATAATGTGTTTTTAATTAAGGAAGACATAAGATAATCATATCTGAGTCCATTATTTACTGTTTATGATTGTAAGATAAATTTGAATTAAAAAAATTCGCATTAATTTCCTGATTTACAATATATATATATATATATATATATATATATATATATATATATATATATATATATATATATATATATATAATGTACCAGTAAAACATATTATATTTTTCTGTGAACCTTTTCAGTAATTTTGGTATACCTAGCAAGCTTTTTATTTTATTTTACTTTCAAAATCAATATGAAACATGTTGTATATATTGTTGTTATAAAAGAAATATTAGATTTCATGTTAACAGTATCCTATGTGGGTTGCTTATGAGAGACAAAAAGCTGAGTTATTTGACTTCTGTATTGAAAATTCTGCTGTTAAGGCATTTATCTTGTTTGAGAATCACAATACATTACAGCTATATGAGTTTGTTTTGAGACTTCGTTAAGAAATGCTATACTGCAGTAAATGGAACAAACAATAAAAAATAATATGCTGGATGTACCTTTATTCATAAAGCGTATCAGGGTTAAAAATTGTGTCAACAAATTTCTGGCTACAGAAAAAAAAAACCTATAGGCAATCCAGAGATATAAGAAATAGAAGACCTCGCTAAAAATGAGCAAAAGGACCTAAATACACTGGTTTTATTTCCCAGTAAAGAATATTTATAATACATTAGGACATTAACAGCTACAGGTGAAATTAAAGAAGTTTTATCGTTTGTTAATTGCAAGGAGGGTTCTTTAGCATACCATACCTACCATGACATTAAGCATAGTGTTTTTAGGTCTCCACCATTTGACCCTTGACTTTCATTTCTCAATGCTCAGTGCTGAATGTGTTACCTATGGGAGTCCCAGCCAAAGTCGGAACCCTGACTTCTTTAACACAAATTAAGCACTCAGCCAACTAAGATTGGTCTGGTTTTAATAAAAAAATTATTTTTCTATAAAGTGATTGCAATGGCAGATTTTGTAAAAAAGGCACAATTTTCTTAATCTCTTAAGAATTATTTACACACACATTTCTGTGATGCATGTTTCTTTATTTGGTTTGCACTAACTAGTGCTTGATATGGTGACTGCCTTTATAGTGGCCATCAAAGCCTCAGATGAATGTTGTAAACTACTCAATCTATTTTGCTGACACCAAAGCACAATTAAAGTTCATTACAAGGAAAAACTCATGCTCACATGGTTATTTTGCACATGGATTTGAACCCAAAGCAACAAATATTTTTTGGTTGAAGGTTAACAAGTCAACAATTTTACAAGCATTGTCTATCCAAAAGATGGAGATACCTAAAACAAAGTCCTTGAAACTGCTAAGCAACCTAGTGTTATATGCATTTTTAAACTAGTTTATTACAGGTGTTTAAAATTTTATACCATAGTTATATCATGTTTCATTGTTTGTAATATATTTTGATATTAAATTTTACCCTTTAAAAGGATGACCAAGGACATCGTCGGATAAGATTTACTACTGATCTGTATATTTTTGTTTGTTTTTATCAAATTTTTCTCAAAATCTTTTTTGCTTGGAGAACTTTTGTAATAATGCTGTTCAAGCAGTAAAAATGATGGAAAATGAAGAGTATGTCATAAATGAAAAACGAAAAATTGTCAATACTTTTATATAAATGATAGTAATCTTATTAGTATTGTGTGAATTTAATTTTCTGTACAGGCAATGATATAACCAGTACACTACCTCGTACTAAGAAAAATCAAGATTCTGCGAAACGCTCTGCTAGCGAATCGGACATGAATAACAGAGGAGCACCACCTGGTGAGTAATTATAAAAGCTTGTAATTTTGATGTTGTTGAATTGCAAGCATTTTGCTTTTGTGTCATTTTGAATTATTGATATTGTTGTGTTATCTTACCTTATATATTAACAAAATGTATTATTGAATGCTTTACTATTTAGTGTTACTATGGTATGTCAGTGAAAAAAATATGCCTTTTTTGTTCATATTTGATAAATATTGAGTAAAAACAGTAATAACTATTAGCTTATTGCATCTTGTATTTATAAACACTTGAAATTGGATTACCTAAGTAATTTAAAAAAGTAGGAAAAATCCTCACCAGGACCTGGTTATCTTCTTGATGAAGGTTTTGTTTTTTATTAAAAAGGCATTTTACATATGCATTTAGTGGTATTTTCATTATATTGAACTTTGGTTTCTCTTTTCCACCACCCTACCCCCCCCCCCCCCCCCCCAAAAAAAAAAAAAAAAAAAACAAAAAAACAAAAAAAAAAAAAAAAACATAATCAATCAATCAATCAATCAAAAATAAAGTGATTTGGATTAGACTTTGTAAAGATCAAATATGTCCTGGGCTTCTAGGATAAGATGGGAAGCATGTCTGGTATTGCTGTCTATTTGGGAAATACTAGTAGATATGAATTGGTACAGATAAAATTTATCTAAAATCCTTGGGATAAGGTAGGAGACATTCCTATTATGGCTGTAGACATATAAAATCCAGGAAGGAGCAGTGAAATAAAAATGTTCTGCATGAAATATTATAGACATAGGAAACAGAAAACTTACTTTTACTCAGATGTGTTTTTATTTACATCCAGCATAATATATGGTATTATATGTGAATCACAAATTGTTTATTGTTTGAAAAATAAAGCCATAACTACATAAGATGTGAAAAAATTAAATAAAATCTCATTAAAGAGTTATACACTATAAAGCTTCATTATAATGCTTTGACATTTTGCTTATCGTTGTATGTACCGTATTGCAGTTTCAAAGACCATTCTTCTGTATCTTCCTTAAGTCATCTCCAATCCATCTTGATTTATTGCCAAACCCCTTTATGATACAAGAACTTTAAAAAGAACTTGTTATATAATGCATCATCTGTTACATAATTTGTTTGCATGGGATTTTTACAAATTATATGTGTAATACTTCTACTGTAAGAACAAAAGTTAATTTGATTTATCAATTTTCTTGCTATTTTCATTTTATTTGCAAATTTCTGTATGTTTTATACATTGATGTACATAATATATTGTGGATACAAATAATGTTTCAGTCTTGAATTTATGTGATTTCTCTGTATTTCTCTTTTTATCGATCTTTGCTTCAGTGTACATTTATAACAAAAGTGAAAAAAAAATTACATGAGTGATTTAAAGGTTGTACATTTTCCTTCTTTTTAATTTTCTCAAAATTAAAATTTCATGTAAATCAATCAAGACAACAAATATTTTTAAATTAAAATCCACAATGTATTAACCAGCCTAACAGCTTATACCATATAAGTATGTAAGCATGTTTCCTTTCTTTTCTTCCTCAGTGTACAAAAGTCCGAGTGGGAGAGATCGCAGAAGAGGTGGGTTTTATACAGTATTACTTATACGTCATAACATTACAATGATCTGATTTTACTGATTCTCTAAAACATTAAGTGATCTCATTTTTGTTGGTGACCTAATTCATTATGCAAATATGTAAAATTGTTTGCAGTGGTTAGGGTGGTTCTTTAATATATATATAGGGGTTTAACTAATTTTAAAAGTCTACACTAGTTTTTAAATTTTTAAAACATTTTTTTCACCAAAAATGTGCTTGTGTGTGTTTGAGACAAATGACTTATTTGAGCTTTTTGAGCTTAACTCCTTACTTTGATTGGGGCACCATGAGACAAATGACTTATTTTAGCTTTTTGGGCTTATCACCTTACTTTGATTGGAGCACCATTGTTTTATCTTGGTTAGTATTTACTGCAATTGTCTGAGGTCTCAGTTTGTTTCTTGGAAGTATCATATACTTGGAAATGGAAAATGATTGTTCAGAACTCAACAATTTTAGAAAGAATGTCTTTGAATTGGATAAAAACTTTAAAAAATCAAGGTCAGATGTAAGTATGAATGTCTGTCACTGTGTATTGTCATAACTAAATTGCATAAATACATTTTCCTGTAACTTTACCTGTAACTCGTGATATTATAAGAATTAAAATAGAACTCTTATCATTTGATTAGTTTGGTGTTTGCATATTTAATAGAAACATGTTATCACTGTTATTATACGAGATTAATGAATGACAGGAATTACATACAGATTCATGACGAAAAAAAATTGAAAAATTGATAAAAATAAACTATGGTACAAACAGCATTAAAAAAAACCACTGTTTATCTCATTTAAATTAAACAGTATATGTAAAAACATAATTATATATTTCAAAAAGCAATCATGATAATGCTGAAAAAAATAGAAAAAAAATGAAGAAAATAAGGAGTATTCTATTGGTTGTGTATTGTATATAAAAAAGATTGAACCTTGGTCTTTAATATTGTCAGTACTCAACTGAATACACTAAGGCTACTACTATATATATATATAACCAATTAGTATATCCCCTTGCAATACAGGTCTTGGAACAACCATAAGAACCTGTCAATCAAGTGCCATCTCTGTCACCTGTCATACTTTTTGATATATAGGAATGTATGTGTGGCCAATTGTCAGTCATTAGAGTATGTTTTTGCCCCTTGATCATGAAACAATCTTGTTTTGAGACCCTGCTATACTTACTTACTTACCTTGATCATGTGGTTTTATATATATATATATATATTATATATATAAATGTGTATTGGTAGTCATTTTGGTTTTTTTCTTATTTTTATGTTGACATGGTTGATGTATTTTGTTGTGGTAGTACAATTTTAAAACTTCTTGTTTGTTCTGGAGTAGTCTGAGGATGTATTTCTGAGAAGGCTAACACTACAATGATTGGTCCATTTGTGGTTTATGGTTTATTTAGTGTAATGGTAGTATTCTTTATATGCTAATTAATGTTTCAAGTCAATGTTAATGGCCATTGTTAAAATGTAAAATTCAAATATTTGACTGAAAAGCAGAATTTTCTACAAATTGTACATTGTACATGATTATATTTTAAGTAATTTTCATTAAATTAAGCTAGTTATTTGATATGTAGTCTGAAATGTTAATCTTTTTGGTACACTGTATCTAAGTTATTTCACAAAATTGAAAAGGCAAATGTTTTCAGGTGTGATTATGTCAGCTTTTGTACCATTATACCAGTAATCAAATAATTGCCAATACATTCGTATATATTTTGATTTTATTTAATTACACTGATGAAAAATTTCTAAAAATGGAAAATTTAAAGTAAAATTCTTTGAAACTTAGGTGTCTGATTTTATTTTCTTGTCAAAAGCTAAAGACCATATCAAACAATCCTTGTTCAGAAAGATCTTAGGTCCTGACTTATCCCTAATTTTTTTTTATTCCTCAATCCATTCACAGTTTTTCCTATCATTATGGCTCAGAATAAGAATATAATTCAGGCATTGTTTATGTGTTAGATCAGACCATGTGCACATAATCCATAGAGAATCATAAAATGCTTTGACTGCTTTCAATGCTCAGATTGTTGATAGCTAATAACATAGCTGCATGAAAAAAAAAAATAATTCATTTGATTTAATGTTGCAGTGATAATCATGTAAACTTGAATGCAGGCATCACCCACATTCAAAGTAATTCTAATTTCCATGTATATTAAGTATTAACGTAACTGCGTCATTTTATAAGGCGACATAGGCTTTTATTGTACCTAATTAATCTAAGTATCAATCTGAACCCTGATCTTGTAATGTCTGTCCCAAAGACTTAAGTTGATTGATTTTTTACCTGTAATGTCAGGTGAGTTAACGAGAAATCTTGATTGATTTTTTAAGGGTTTTCTTGATGTTTTGTAAATAATAGGCCTGTATAATTATTACTTATATAGCTCTTGGGACAATTTTTTTAAGTATAGGAATAACTTTATCTGTTTTATTAGTGGTTGTCTGTCAAGAGAAAAGACTTTGTGTCTTTTATGTGTAAAAAAACATTATACTGGGTAATATTAATGAAGCACTTTGATTTAAATGATTTTGTTTGATTTCTAGATATCATTCGTTTATAGAAGAAGGAATTTTACAAGTAAATATACTTATTCTGTAAATATAGATATCAGTTGAAAAAGTTTAATTATATACTCAGGAACATTTTTATTTTAGAACCTAAAAGGGTATTTGTGAAAAACCCAGCAGAACTAAAAGGAGATATTATTAAAACCTCATTAGTAAAGAGTGAAAGAGGTTTCGGCTTTACTATTATTGGAGGTGAAAAACGGGATGAAGAATTTCTGCAAGTCAAAAAAGTAGTTGAAAATGGACCTGCACATAGAGATGGCAAGATAAAAACAGGTAAAATTATACATTTAATTTAGAACTGAGTAGAATTGACTTTGCAATTGCCAGGGACACAAAAACATGAGCTCTAACAAGATGCAGGGAATAAGAAACGAGACTCATGATAAGAACATTCAAGGACCACTGATTAAAAAATGATTAGAGACATTGGACTCATGATAAATTGTTATTGTCACAAATTGTTGTAGTGATTAATCTTTTAGGTAGAACTAGTCCACCTTTTTTTACAACTACTTTTACCTAAAGACACACCTCTATTTTATTCATAATGTTATTCCTAGTGAAAGCCTCATATCTTTTTCAGGAACAGTATGATTGTTTTGAAGAATCAAAGAAGTATTGTATCTTAAAATTCTTTATTGTAAAAAGATATAGGGATACCTTCTAGAACACTCGGATGGGTTTGATCCCTCACAGAAGTCTGCAACTGTGCTAAAATTCAGGCCAGCCAGATATGTTGGTCCTATAATGTTGTAAAACAAATGTTTACATACAGATAATTCAGTGTTTTGTTTCTGCCATTATTTCAGGTGATGTACTGGTGTATGTTGACGGTCAGTGTGTTTTAGGATTCACTCATCAAGACATTGTTAGTTCATTTCAAAGAATACCTATAGGACAAAGTGTGGATCTGGAGTTATGTCGCGGCTACCCGCTACATCCAGATGATCCCAATACAGAATATATAGTGACTTTAGCGGTAACGCTGCCACAGCCAAATCATAATTATACTGGTTCTCCGCCAAGTTATTCATTTTTCCAGAAAACTCAAGGACAGATAGACCTTTCAAATACCTCAGCAAAAAATAATATAAAAGCTCTGCCTGATTTAACTAGATCTACAAACACAAGTTCAGGTTCTCCACAAGGAAATGCCACAAATATAAGTAATGATGATACTCCTGACGTGCTAAGTTTATTTCCAAGTAAACCAGAAATGCATAAAATTGACATAGTGCGGGGGGAAATGGGGTTTGGTTTTACAATTGCTGATAGTGCTTACGGACAGCGTGTTAAACAGATATTAGATAAACCACGGTGTAAAACATTACAAGAAGGAGACTTGTTACAAGAAATCAATAACATTAATGTTAGAGATATGTCACATTCACAAATAGTCGGAGTGTTAAAGGAATGTCCGAAAGGTGTTGAAACAACCATTGTGGTGCAGAGAGGTGGTAAGTAGTTTTTATTTCTCTTTATTCCAGGCTACCCTAAATACACAGTAATCTCTATCTTATATGAAATGAAAACCTTTTTCTACAGTAGAATGAAGAAGAAAAGAAAATCACTTGTCTTTTGCAAATTTATTTTTCATAAAGGTATCCTTAATCAGGTAACTCTTAGAGATTTTATCTCATCAGGTATCCTTACTGGCGTAACTGTTAGAGAGGTTGCTATCCTACCTGGTATCCTTACTTAGGTACATGTATCTGTTACAGGGATTGCTAACTTTCCAAGTATCCTTACTCTGGTAAATGTTAAACAGGTTGCTTTTTATCAGATACCCTTACTTGGGTAACTGTTAGAGGTTGCTGTCCCACCAGGTATCTTTACTTAGGTAACTATCAGAGGTTGCTGTGCACCAGCTATCCTTACTCAGGTAACTGTTAGATGTTGCTATCCCACCATGTATCTTTACTCAGTTAACTGTTACAGAGGTTGCTATCCCACCATGTATCTTTACTCAGGTAACTGTTACAGAGATTGCTATCCCACCATGTATCTTTACTCAGGTAACTGTTACAGAGATTGCTATTCCACCATGTATCTTTACTCAGTTAACTGTTACAGAGTTTGCTATCCCACCATGTATCTTTACTCAGGTAACTGTTACAGAGATTGCTATCCCACCATGTATCTTTACTCAGGTAACTGTTACAGAGGTTGCTATCCCACCATGTATCTTTACTCAGGTAACTGTTACGGAGATTGCTATCCCACCATGTATCTTTACTCAGGTAACTATCAGAGGTTGCTGTGCACCAGCTATCCTTACTCTGGTAACTGTTACAGAGATTGCTATCTTTTACTCTGGGTAACTGTTGCAGAGGTTGCTATTGCATTGGTACATTACCCATACATATTGTATATTATTTTTTCGATAGATTTTTTGTTAATTAAATGGCCAATGAATTGAAATCAATCAAGCTTAAATAATGTCTAAATATTAACTGTGAGTTTGATCTGTTTATAATAAGTCTGTCAGGGAAAATATCAAGAGTAGAAAAGTTGTTTTAGTTTATATATATATATGTTGACTTGAAGTGTTGAAGTGAGTATGATTAAGAAAAAAATATTCATAAAAAAACACTATTTTGTCTTCTGCTGTAATGCTAACAATAAATGTACAATGTACCTTGAAACATAACTGCAAAAAGAGCAAATGCGTGTGTTAAAATTTTGGACAAGATGGATGATATTGGTATAATAAAGTATATATTCAGTGGATGAGGGATTTTTTGAGGAATGTCTTCCTGAAGGTACACTATTTCTGGAGCTGATAGGCAAATTCTTCTCTGTAACCAAAGACACTGTTAAATATATTATATAATGATGTGTAACAAAATCTTTTAGTATACAGACTGTCATAGTTGAAAGAAAATTTTAGTACATGTTTAAAAAGAGGCAGTTATTGATTCTGTGGACTTTGTGACAACATTGTATACGTTCTTGAATATTATTAGCTTGAGCCTTTAAAGCAATTCTAGATTTAATTAAAAGGTTGTCATTGTAGCTTCAAAATGAAAAAAAAAAATTAATAAGCAGAGCAATTGATAAATTGTGAAGGAACATTTTTGCCAAAAAATTTTAACATAATTGGATATAATAGAGAAAGAGAAATAAAATAATTGTGCCTATAGGGATTAAAGAAATAAAATAGCATTCTATTTACGATATATCTGATTTTTTTCATAAATATCAACAACCTATCATTTGAATGAGTGGACATTTAATTCAGAAACATTGTCTCCCAAATAATAAAACCAATAGTAACTAAAAGTAATTGACATTAAATTTCATGAAATTTACTATTAATCATTCCAGTCGATGCCACCTTTTGTGGTTAATAGTGTAATTATGGTTTTAAAAATTTCATTTCAGGTCTTCCAGCAAAAGGTAAAAAATCTGCAAGATCATCGGTAAGTAAAAAAAAAACCCCATGAAGTTTAGTTTTCCTATTCAAAATTAATTAAGCGGTTTTGTACTAAGACCCACTTGATTCATCATATCAGGACCATTTTTAGAGTCAAACTTTACAACTAGTCACAATTGGAAACAAAGAGTTGAGACAGTGTTGTTGGTTGTTGTGGCTGGTGATGCAAATAAAGTACTATATCTATGATTTTTGGGATTTCAAGTGAATTTTAAGTCGACAAAATGAAATAAACTGACATGTATCTCTTATCAGAAAAGAGCATAATAAGATGTCTTTGACACCATTTTTGTGATAAAATGTCATTTAAAAAAACTTGGTTTTAAAAGATGATGAAAAATATATGCCATTTCTGAACAGCTTCTCTCTGTTGAAAATTGTTTTAACTCTGACACCTGCTAGATATTTTCACAGTTGTTTCACACCAAAATGTTACTTCTTTTCAAATATCTCGTTGAAGCCAGTGTCACATGATGATTTCTGCAACACAATTGCATAAAATGACAACTTTTAATGGTTTTTTGAAACAGGTTAGATCATCATATTAAATATGGTTCCATGTAAGATTATCTAAATCTCAGGGTTCCTCTTTGCAAGTGTTAGGACTAATTTTAATGTTATTATTATACATGCTTCGTTAGATATAGTTTATTCTTGGTAACAGAAAAATAATCTGAAGGGTGAATTTAGTCACTTAGGGAATGGTTCAAAAATAAATTATATATAAACTTGCTCTGAAACTAGGATTGTTGGTTTAATGTGTAGTGTTTTACAGCATATCAGCAATTTTTTTAGCTGTTGATGAGTAAACTTAATTTCATTTATTGTGATATACAATTCAAATGTTGTTTAATTCATATGTTGTTTAGGCAATTGACCAGTATTTATTTCAAATTATTTTAGCCTGTAAGGTCATTAGAAGGTCACAACAATGCACAGTCTGATACAAGTTTTGGAAGTAATCAACCAGGAGCCTATTTCTTCAAAGAAAACCATGACAACCAGAATACAGGTAAAATGATGTCATAATGATACCAAGTTCAAAGATTACTTTTTGGTTTGGTTTTAATTTTATTTTGCTTTGTCATTATTATGTATATATATTATGATATATATATGAAGTATATTTATTATAGATATTACATCTATGTTGATTTTCCTACTGCATGTGATGTTTGTTGTTAAGACACACACATGGAGAGAAAGAGAGAGGGATAGAGAGAAATAGAGAGTTGATTGCCTCACTTGCTTAGGTATAGAAGACCTTATGTTATAATTGGACCAGTGTAAAAATTGTCGGTTATGTGATGTGTTTTACGTACGAGATTTGTATACAGGCTTGCAAAGCTGCTTTCCTGAAACATTTGTTAAAATAGGAGTGGAAGAAGAACAAAAAAAAAAAAAAAGAGTGGAAGAAATGAGAGTGGTGTAATGATGCTTTATGCCTCATTAAATAATAATTTTTTACTTTTACAAGTCTGGATGAGATTTTGGAAGAAATAATGTTAACTGAATAAACATAAAAAAAAAAATTAAAAATATAAAATAAAAAACACTGACTTAGAAAATATACTGACAAACTTTCTGACAGTAGGATTTGCTGAAGTGGTATTCAAACAGGGGTGAAAACTTTTTATTTTGTTCTTATGTCAGTAGAGAATTAAGATTTTATATTCCCTATAAGGAAGTCAGCACATGAATTAATGTTAGGTTCTGTCTGTCCAAATGTAATTTTTTATAAAAATGTTTACTTTTTAGAACTTATTTTGAATCTATCACTGCCCAAGTAATTAATGTATAAATCAAGATTTAGAAAGTTGCTAAGGCTGATTGATAAGGTCAAGTTCATCTTTTGATTTTCAAATTTGATTTTAAAGCTGCATTAAGTTTTCCAAAGAAAAAATTAAAATGGTGCTAATCTAATTAGTGATGTTCCAAATGAACAATGTTACATTTGGTTCAATGATAAAAGCTCAAATAAATACAGAAATTACAGTAATTACCCAGTGAGATGCAGCAATTGGGATCTAATATAAGAACATGGTTATGTCATCAAAACCCGGGGTCATTTAAACACAACTTTAAAAATGGTGAAATACGATAAATTAAACACAGAACTTCGTTGAATTTGTCATTTGTGACTTAGTAAGGGATACATAACACCATTTCAAATACATCTGGATATTAATGAAAGACAATTAATGCAATTTGTCATGTTTCACCTTCGATTCATGGGTTTTCCGTACATCCGTGCACATGCTCTAAGCTCATAATAACCATCGTTAAACATTGACCAACTGGTCAGAGGATTCTGTTTATTTACAGCTAAAAGAAATGAAATTTTAGAAAATGAATCTCACGAATCGTGGTTAGAGGATATCTATTTTTAAAAAATATTTTTTTTAGAAAGTCCAAAAAAAAATCAGAAAAATTGAAAAACTTAATGCAGCTTTAAAGTAATGTTTAAAGTTTGTTCTGTTTGAATTTTATTTTTAATTCTTGATTAACTAATGAATACTTATATAAGAAGATTTTGGGAGAGTTGTTGAAACTGTAGGTAAAGTTCAAGGTCAATGTCAAGGACATTTTAATATTCAAAGGATGATGTAATTGTTGAACCTTAAGTTTTTGATAAAATGTTTAAAGTTTGTAATTCTTTCTTTAATGTTTGATAATTATCATCAGACTTTAAACCTTTATTAGCCTAATAGAAAGAGGTTAAGAAAGTTGTTGAAACATTAAAGGTCAGTGACTCAATTTTATCCAAGTTAAATGTCAAATGTTAAATGTTTTTTCTAAGAGTTAAATATTAAAATTTTTAATTGATCTTTATTGATTATCATGAGAATGTATAATGTTAGATCATTAATTTTGCTTAAACTATGCTTTATTTTCTCAAGCGCAATTTTCAGAGCTTGCATTATTTTTATAACTTTAATTAAAATTGAGCATGAAAAAAATATTGCTATTTTAATACAATACAGTTTGATGATAGTGACAACAAATTAGAAATAACTTATTAGATCTATTGATTTATTAGAAAATGCTATTTGGTGTTATTTGATCCGAAATAAAAAGATCTTTCCACAACGATATTCTGAAGATAGGCTTTAGCCATATTGCTGGCTGTAGTAACAATGGTTTGTCTACATGACTACACAACTGTAAAAAGATAATAAGTGTTGTCAGAAGTAGTTATTTTTCTCAAGGGACTCTGGATTCCTCCATCATCCAAGGACTGACCCCCTTAGTATAAATAAAACAATTTTGACTGAGGTATAAAACTCTATATCACTCTACTCTACTCTCAATTTATTTATTTTGATGGTCACTCTTATTTGGTTATTAAATCAGATGACAATTTCCAATGTGTAGACATAAATAATTTTGATATGAAAATTAGTATCATTTAGCCTTGACTGTCAACATCAAACAGAGAGAGAGAAGAGAGAGAGAGAGAGAGAGAGAATACTTTCGCTTGCAACAACAGTAATAAAAATATATTATACTGCTTAGTTTATATTTGTATTTTACATATCATGAATTATCTGTATACAATTTTTACCTGTGTAAACAATCAAAATATATTGATAAAATTTTGCCATATGTAGGTAGAAAATAGAAATTAAAATGTTTAATTATCTACCACCATATATCCATGTATGTATACAGGTGTGTGTGTGTGTGTGTGTATATATATATATATATATATATATATATATATATATATATATATATAGTGTATGTTATGTATGGTATTCGAATAGTAGACAGTGAACTAGTAAATGGAGATATTTTCATACTAATCTGTTGTAATGTTAGATTTGAACTCTTAATCTGATCCTGATTTCTATGTAACGCCTATCTTATGATCAGCAACATCAATTTATCAACAGTGACATCAGCAGTAGTTCAACAACCAGGCTTATTGCATTAGTTGTATTCTAACACAGGTAGATGCACATTTTAGCATGTTTTATGATTTGTGCAGGTAGAAATTGTAAAGGTAAGTTAATACAGGTGAGAGATGATATTGTCTAAATAATTTCTACATCATGATTGGTCAGTTAAAAAAATATCTGATTCATTAAAAAAAAAAATTTGTCAATTACCTGGTACCTGATTTCACAGGTGCTTATATAGTAAAATATATTTGTATAAGGGTGTTTGAAGAATTAATATATGGATTTTTATATCTATGTTGTGTCTGGACTTGTTCTAAGTAAAGTAGTTGGAAGCTTATTGCATGTATCTATGGTAATGTTGAATTGGATTGGTTTAACATTGTTTTATGCCCCATTTGAGATTTTTTCACTTAAATTGAGGTGGTCAGGTATGGAATGGTGGAGGAAACCAGAGTGCATAGAGGAAACCACCAATCTTCGGCAAGCGAACTCGTGAACTTTCTCACAATAGTATCTATTGTGAGACTTAGATTTTTCATAGATCATATGTCATTACAAGTTAACATAGCACGTAGATTGCTAGGATTCAGTTTTTGTAAATATTCTCAGTTCATGAAGTTCCTTGATTTAGATGGTGTACATATATAATTGATAAAAAAAGAATACACACTTTCCTTTTAATTTAAATTTTCAAATTTTTAATTCACTGACTGCTTTAAAATAATTTCTAGAAATATTTGTTTACATGTGTCTTTGATAGCTCAGCATTAATTAATACCTTACATTAGAAGGGGGATGGAATGAACCTAGTGTTAAATGTTCCCTGGAAAGTTGGAGAGTGTGAAACAAAAATAAAAAATGCATAAAGATTAAACCTAAATGCAATTTAAGCTAAGGATAGGATCAGATCTCTTCAAAACATTTGTGAAAATCTATATTCAGTCTCTTTAATTATCAAATAAGTTTGCTTATGGTTTGTGTGTGTTTTTTTTTTTTTTTTTTTTTTTTCTCTCGTTTTTTTTTTTATTTTAAGGGAGGGGGGTCTGATTTCCTCCACCATCTCAGAGCTGTCTGCTTCAATATAAGTAAAAGAAAATCCTGACCATTACTCCACTCCACTTATCAAATGAAAATAAATATGTGAAAAATGTTTGTTTGTTTGTTTGTGGAATCATTGTTTTGTTTACAGAATTGGACTGAAGAGTTATATGTTATAAATTTATATTGCTGTGTTCTAATGACATAGATATGTTTATTTATAGACAACAAAGATCATACAGATGCACCTCCAGTTCGTCCAAAGACACCAACAAAACCCGATATAGTCCGGCCTAAAACACCATCCAATGAAAACAGACCGAAAACACCAACGAAAAATATAGCCATGATAAATGATTCAAGAGGAAAACCAGCAGTGTCTAGACCACCGTTTCTGGAAATGCAGAATAATCGAATGGCATCCGATTCACATCTTTTGAAGCGTGATTATCATGATGAAGCTGGAAGTCAAGATTTAAATCAGTCAAGGACATCATCAGAATTTTTTAATAGCCATTCTGTTAGTTTTGATTCATCAAGACCCCCGCCAGGTCCACGAAGTGATCATAGGAATTACAATAGACAACATAATCAAGTTAATCAGAATCATTCTATGCAAAACTATCATGATAGAGACCATGATCCTAGATTTGAATACAGTAGGGGGGATACAAAACCGGGTATGTTTAGAAGTCGGACTCCGGGCCCTGAAATGATGGGTCGTGGACCTGATTATAAGCCAGAATTTCATAGACCTAAAACACCTACTGCAAATGATATGAGAAGTAAAACCCCTATTCCAGGATTTGGTTATGCACCAGGTGGAAATTCAGACTTTTTAGGTACACGTTATATGAATGGACCTTCTCGTCATGGTTATGGTGGACCCCAGAGGTCATGGGGTCAACATTCAAATGACTATCCAGGATCACCACCACCATTACGGCGACCAGAAAATCTACAGGATTCATTTGATAGAAACAATGTGAACAGTTCTAATAATTATATTCAAGGGGGTGCTGGACGCCCTTCTAGACAAAGTACATCTTTTGAAGATGTAGAACCAATTCCAAGCAATATAACTAGAGTTCCTAAACGTTTTCCACTTCATTCAAACTCTTCATTTAATAGTCAGTTTTCAGTAGGTAATCAGTCTCCACGGTTACCTGCTAGGATACCAGATAGAGAAGATAGCATTCGGTTAATGGAATTAAATGTGACATTATATAGACAGGACAGTGGATTTGGATTCAGAATAATTGGTGGTACTGAAGAAGGCTCACAGGTAAATTGTCTCCCTTTTTTTTTTTTTTTTTGGTAAACGGTAAGCTTTTCAGTATTTTACATAAAAAGGCTTTTAGGCTTTTTTACTCTGCTGTTTTTATTTAATTATTTATTTGTTTTTACTAACTTATTTTATTTAATTTGAAAAAAAAATTTTTTTTGGAGGGGGGCTACACTAAATCATAGGCAAACTATGTAAAAACCAGTCTTTATGCAGTTTGATTCAGAATTAAAACCTATTTACTTAAACATAAACTACATGTACAATGTTTTACGGGAAAAAAGCAGAGACCTAGTTTGTTTTAAGGCATTGTACTTTAATGCTTGTATAATTGTTTATCCACTGGCTAATAAACAATCTGCTTGAATAATGTTATATCATTAGTGTTAAGCTTAAATTATGTTTCAGTTTCAGCTAAACTTATTATTGAGAGCTGTCGTCATTCTTACGATATTTTTTTTTATTTAAATTTTTTTGAAGTTATGTTGATTTATTGCATTTATATGTCTCAAATTAAAAAAAAATCAAGTCAATAGATATATTTAAAAAAAAAAACTTTTTAGTATTATTTCATAGGAAATAAAGAGGCTTTTACATAACCATTTGCTTGATTTATTTAACACTTTTTAGGCATATATCATCTCAGATATTTTATAGGGGCATTGTTTTGTCGTGACACATAATTACTCCTGCAGTTTATAATCTTCAACTCTTTATTTTGATTGGATGTTTGTTCATATCAGAAAATCATCAAACATTTGCATATTGTAATGAAAAGATTTAGATTTCTGATAATTTTATTAAAAATTTATTTTGAACTTTTGACATTTAAGCCAAATTACAGTATAGTTAGTGTATATTTGTTTTGTTTGCATGACTACTTAATACTGTTTTAAATGTACAACCTCTCGATGTCATAGGATGTTTGTACATATTGTCAGGATGTAGACATCTGATATTTTTTCTGAAAGTTTTTAGCCATATATATATATATATATATATGCCTATGGGAACAATGGTTTATCTGCATGACTAATCCTTCAGTTCTTAATCTACAAATAGAAAGTTAGGTGGAATTGAGTTTTAGTGCTTTAAACCTGAATCAAGATTATTTTTGTAATGAGGGAATCAATTCTGGAATCTTGAAGAAAGTGGAATACCCAGGGAAAAAAAAAAAAAAAAAAAAAAAAAAAAAAAACTAGCCACCAGCAAGCAAACTGATAAACTTTCTCACACTAGGATCTAGATCTGCCTAGAGAGGGTTTCAAACCTGGGTAGTGAGAGACAGTGTTCATAAGTACAATCTGATAATGAGGCTACCAGACAGAAGGTTGGGATGGGTGGGTTAGATGACAATGTCTATTAGTATTTTTATAGTTATGTCTAAAATTTCAGTTTTTGCTAGTGCGTTTGGTTTTGGTAGAGTGAAAAAAAGTCACAACAGATGGGAAATATGTTACAAACATGAATTGTCAAATGCCTTATCTTAAATAATGGGTAGCAATCAAATATATATATATATAAAAAAAAAAAACTGTTTCTTTTAAAATTGTTAACATTAAAAAAATTGTATTTTTATATCAGTTATGTCTTTACACTTAAGAGAGCTACCTTTCGATTTTAAATAGGGAAAATTTTTAACTTTTTATAAACAAAATTGGTTATAAATAAATTGCAAACCATATTATAAAGTGCTAGAATCCTTATCTCAAATGTGCTTATACTTGATAATATATATAGAATTTTTGTGGGTCAGGACAGTATTGAACAACAAAATGTAGCTTGTGTTAACATTTTGTTCTTGTGGCACTATATTTTAGGAAAATTTTATGGTCAGATTGAGAAACTTTATTATTTTTTTTTTTCCAATGAATATTATATTTGGTTATAATTTTACTCAAATAAAATCACTGAAAATGCAGAAACAGATGGATTTAAAAAAAAAAATACAAACAAACATAAATGAACAAATACAAAAAAAAAAAAAAAAAAAAAAAAAAACAAACAAAACAAAACAAAACAAAAACAAAAAGTCAGAAAATTAGTTAAAAAGTAATTTTTTATGCATATTTTAGGTATCTTTGTACTGTATTCATTTAACAATTTGATTATTTGAACTGTTAATTGTAAAAATTTGTATGTTGTTATAGGTATCTGTTGGTCATATAGTACCAGGTGGTGCTGCTGATGTTGATGGTACATTACGGACTGGTGACGAAATTACACACGTGGACGGAGTATGTGTGATCAATTCTTCCCATCATCGTGTTGTACAGTTTATGAGTAATTCGTCATTAAATGGTCGTGTTAACTTAACTGTTAGACGACGAGTCCTTTCCACAGGTAATGGTATTTAACTGATGTAATTTTCACTAGAGAACATTTACATGTGATAGTTGTGTGACTTTGACATTTCATTGACAGAAAATCACATGATCTGTAAAATGTTGCAGCATTTTGGCATTTTCAGATAAAAAAAAAAAGCTTGTTATGTGTTATAAATCCAGCGAGAAAATTTATGTTCACATATTATGTAACAACTTATAAAATAGACCTTTATCATTTTTATTTGAATCATAAACATGGTTTATATTAAACCATTACCATAGATTTGTTCTCCTAGTTCAGGAAATATATTTCCATCATCAGGTAGTTATTAGCATATTCTTACCAATTATTTCCAGAATTATATAGAATACTAACAGATAAAAATAGAAATATGTTCTAATGTTTCATTAAAACCTATTTTCCTCATTGGTTTTAACAATTTTAATTCCCTATAGGGTATCAGATTGTCTATTTTAAAAGCTTTTTTATCACTTTTTTCAGATTATTGTTCAATTTTGAATTAAACTCTCCTTAAAAATTAGTGTTGAATTTACCACAGTACTGGATTTTATTGACTATCTGTCAGTTTAGATGATTTTGAAATGTCTCTAATCCAAAACATCTTAGTACCACTGTACTTGCCTATAATGCTGATTGGACCATATTGCTTGCTCAACTATTTTAGTTTAGATAATGTTTAGAGTCATGCCATTTAAGTGATTTGAAAGCAGTTGTATATAGACAGCTGTATAAGTTCACTCTGGACCAGGAGTAAGTCAGCAGCCAGTATGTGCAGCCAATGTCAAGTTTTCAGATCCCTCTAAATAAGTGTATAAACATTATTTCATACAGTGATGTCTGTTATTCAGGTGTATTTTATTCACAGATAGTTATGCTGATTTTGTAAAAATGTAATCTGTCCTTTCTAGAATGTCCATATTTTTTTAAAAAAAAAAAAAAAAAAAACACTTAACAGTCATTATTACATATTTGGCTTTGTGCAAGTATCACCATTCTTCTCAAAATGGCAAAGATAACAGATAAGATGCCTCTGAAGATATATCTTCAGTAAACAGTGGGGGATTCTTATGGTCTTGTGGTGTGTTATTTTTGCTAATGTACCCAAACTTGAATAGAATTTTGGAATGAAACTGTTGTGTTCCTATCTAAATTTTCATGGATTTGAGACATAATGAAAACCAGGGTTAACTCTAAGCTGGCTCGAAATATCTAATTGCCTTTTATTTTGATTGACACAAAATTCCATTGCACCAGATGATTGCCAAAGCAATTTTTTTTTTTTTTTGTTTGTTTGTTTGTTTTGTTTACCTGTTAAAAGAATCAGAATGGAAAATGCCAGATGATAACTGATAATCAGTTTCCCCCAAAACACATTTTTAATACCTGTAAATTTTTATGTAAGGTGTTTTAAAAATTGATTACTGTAATTTTAGAGTTTTGTAAACAAATTTGTTTTTGAGATTTAGAAGAAGAAAAAAAAGAAAAGAAAAAAGAAAAAAAAAAAAAAAACATTTTCAACAACATGGAATTATTTGTCTTGTCTTGGAATGTAATTTTATTTTCCTGATAATACCATAAACAAAATAATACATCATTCTTGTTACAAATGCTTATTATATTTGTAATATACTATCATAGTATGGCCTGTGCTTGGTTCATTGCACTTTAATGTGTTACATATCAAAAAGAAAAGTTCACTTCTTCTATCAAAGTTAATTGACTCTGTTTAATAGGAAAAACTTTATATATATATATATATATATATATATATATATATATTGGGTAAAATGATGTTATATGTCCCTCAAGAGTTTTTAATCATATTAATAGTACCAGTTTTGAAATGGTAAAGAAAAGCAGTATGAAAAATTTAAACCACCATTCAACAAGCAAACTTGATACATTTTCTCACACAAGGCACTGTGGGTGTGGGATTCAACTCTAGGGGGTCAGAGGCAACAGATTTTCTATACTTATGCTTCCATAAATACATTGACATCAGGTCCATTCTTAACAGCTTACTTATTCTCATCATCTAAACATATCTACTATATTTTTGTCAAATTAATAAATCCAACATTTATTGCACAAGATAAATGCATATCACATAATGGAAATGGAAACATTGTTTACTTTTAATAAATAATAAAAATGTATACTAGTATCACGTTATGGGAATGGGAAATAGTGTATGATTGAAATTAAAAAAAATTGCATATCACATAATAGGAAATTGTGTTTATGGTAATTAAAAAAATAAACCTGTGAGAATGGGTCTGAAAGCAAGGTCCTGTGTTGTGATAAAGGGTAAAAGTGCTATGTTATGTAATATACATGTACATATACCGGGATATATATATTTCTAGGTGAAACTCTGTATCCAGGGACTCCATTTGACAGTATATACCCATATGAAGTAACAGTCACAAGGGAAGAAAGCGAAGGTTTTGGGTTTGTAATAATTTCATCAGTAACGAAGTCAGGGTCCACCATAGGTGAGTTCATCGGTACGTGTCAAAGCCTGCTGCAGATGATGCTTTTATTATTTTTTAGTTAGTTATATATATATACTTGATCAGAAAGCTGGAATATTATTGTTCTATTATCATACGTGACAGAGGATTTAGAATTTAGTTCAGTTCAGGGGTAACAAGACCTGCGACTTTTCAGTCTGATCTCTTCAAATTACAGCAAAAGTTTAGTCACATGACATGGCACTTAGTAGTTGTAAACCTAAATCAAATTATTTCTTTTCATAAATTTGCTAATGGCAACTTACTGTTAAGTTAAAATCAAATTTATGGATACATATACTGTAAACATACTTATTTTAGCGTGTATGTATTTTAGAGCAATTTACATTCTCGGTTAATTCGCGTGAATTTAAATTAGCGCAAAACAACTTTTGAGAAACAAACGAAGTCAAATTTGTATTTAAATTAGCGCTACTCTTGTAGTGCAAGAATTGATAAAATTAGTACGTTTACAGAATGCTGTTTAAAAATTTGATACAAATTTATTAAGATGCATTAAGTATGTTAAGGTCTCTTTCTGAATATTATCTATTTATTGTAAGGATATCATTATTTAAAAAATTAAAACATTTCTGTTACCATGGTTATCAGAAATAAAATAAAATCCTATAAGAACTTTTCTTATCAGTATACATAAATGAATAAACTTTTTCCCCTTGAATTTCACTTAATTATTTATGATATTGTTTTATTTAAAAAAAAAAAAAATTCCTGATATTTCAATGTTCACAAGATTTTTATTAAGTTCTTTTTGAAAATTAAGTGTTGTTGAAAAGATAACTATGTACATAAAGAAATAATAGATAAGACTTTCTTTATAAGATAATGCCCTAAAAAGATAAAATTTATTCATACAAAAAAGTATACCATATTTATCATTTAAAAATAAAAATTCTAAAGATTCTTTAAAAAGTTTTATAAATATGATCCATGTATTGAATGATACCACTGATCAAGCAAAAACATCATCTGGTTTAGTGTGTGAGTGAGTAATTGTTTAAGCCGCAGCTATTCGCTGCTAGAAAAATGTAAAAGATACAATAGTATCAGTAAAAATAAATATACGTTAAATCCTGAATAATTACCAGAAAGTAAACTGATAAAAAACCAGTAATATCACAGAGAAATTATATGTAAAACATTGGAAAAAAAAAAGTAAACCAATTAAATTGGGGGTGGGGGGGGGGGGGTGGTAAGACGGTTGGACTGATTTAGCTAAGGTGTGTGGGGGAAGGGGGACTGCAGGAATTTTGGACTGAATAAGCTAGGGGGGGGGGGGGGGGGGGGCTGGCTGTATGTATGTTGGAATTTTAATAACAGTTTGGGACATTTGAATGTAGGGAATTGTTAAGGTTTTGTTACAATAATATTCTTGCATGTGATCAAGTTTTCTATTGTTTGTTGATGAAGATGTTATAAAAATGCATGGATGTAATATTATGACACCATGTCAATAGATAGATTTATGACGCCATGATGAGATTGGTAAGAAGACAGTCTAGGTAGATAGATGGTGATGAATCATGTGTAATGTTTGTATTGTAACTTATTATTAATAAATAGTTACCCTGGCTACCTGTTGTCTGTAAATGAGATTTGTTAAAACTAGTGCATAAAATGGAAAAACATAAACACAGCTACCGATATATTGTACATACATAATGACATTTTGTATGAAAGATATCTTTCACAAATGCATTTGGAATTGAAAGGATCATAAAGTTTGTGTGTGTTTATTTAGCTCATCTGGGTGAAGGTCATTCAAGCTTTCTTTGTTCAACTTATTAACTCTGCTTTAAACAATTTCACCAAAACATTTCTGTTCAATTAACTTATAACTATAAAATATAATGGGAATAGTTATTTCTTACTGCTTTCATTTAATACCCTTTGTCTTAAAAAAGCCTAAGTGGGCCAAAGTGCTTATTTAAAGAGCACAACACCTTTCACCGTTTAGGTTCAAATCCTGCTCTGGCAGATCGTAGTGTGAGAAAGTTCTTTCAGTTCATTTGCTGAAGGTCAATGATTTTCTCAGGTAACTCTAGTTTTCCTCCACAGAGCTGAACCCCTCAAAATAAATGAAAGAATCTTGGATGGGGCAGGAAGTTTTTCTTCACTTCACTTTTTAAGGAAGGAAAAAGTTGAACAAATACTTTTGTTCTTCTTTTATCATAATAGTGAAAGTATAAAATAGGAATAAAAATAAAATCATTAGACCTCACTAAGCACGAACTTGGTCAGTGTTTAATGCAATTAAATCAGATTCTGTGAAGTAATTGTTCACAGCAATGCTTCATGTCAACCAGTACATTCTCAATATTTTATGTTGTGTTTTGAACTTACTTGGCTAGAGGTCATTTCATGGTATTTTATGAAATAAAAAATGTATGTAGTATTTAGGACAGTAAAAACCCAAGATATTTAATGGATCAGTTAATCAAGAATGGGTTTGCAGTAGTAAAATGATTTAATATGGGTCTTATAAAATATCTTGGAACCATGTTTCACATTGACCTTGCCATGTCGTTTGCATTGTGAGCTTTCATCATTACAGGCCAGCATAATGGCACACTAAATGTTGCCATCATTAGGATCAATAAAATGTATCGAATGAATTATACTGGAGTTAATCTTTGGGATTATTAAACGTTCTAGTGGAGAATGGCTGAATATACTCTGGTGTTACTTGATGCAATGTGCATTGAAATAAATAAACATTGGCTAAAAGGTCTTAAAGGTCTTTGAATGTCACAAGCTCAGATTTGCCATTGTCTGGTTTAAAACATTAAATGTGAAATGATGTCATAAATCAATTGTTTATTTGGTGCTATTAAAGTAAGTCGTTCTCTGACATAATGATTATGGTAGAGAAAATTATAAAACTTTTATATACAGAATTAAAAGATTTTGAAACAAGACCTAAAAACATTATGAAAAATGCTGACCTATACCTTGAATCAGTTGTGAAAACAAGCTTCTTTTTTTTTTTTTCTAATTTGATGTTGTATAATGGTTGTCATAAATGTTTCCAGTGTCATTAGTAGAAATTTAGAACTTTTTACTTAGATGATAGTGATGGTACCGCACAGTATTAGTACCTTAGAACTCATCCAAATATGTTTTTGTTAAGTTTCATTTTGCATGAATTATTTAAAATGTCATTAAAATTATTTACTACATGTATTTTAAAACTTTGAATTTAGAATACCCTAATTTATGTGTAGATTTTGCTTGTTTGTTTTGATTTGTTGAAAATTTATTTATTTACATTATTTATTTATTTATTTATTTTATTTATTTGGTTACTTTATATGTATATATTTTAAATGTATACATGGCTTCCTATTGGTTATTTAATTTCAGACAGGTGTTCAGTTGTCAGTGATTGGTTAGATAGGAAAAACTTATATCCCTGGATTGGTGAGAATTTCACAAGCAGTTTTTATTGTCTGCATCCCGTTCCTTTATCTTTTCACGTGACCTTGACCTCTGGAATGTTATACGCTCTGTATTTGCGTTGTGCTGCACACTAAAAAAATCATATCACAGTTTAATAATGATAGTAATAACCGGAAAAAAATCCTGAAAAAAAAAAAAAAAAATTTATTTATAACTCGGTATTTAAAATTAAACATGAATTTAACTATTGAATTTTATGACACTAAAAATATTTCAAATTATTCAAAAAAAAAAATTTATTTGAAACTTGATTTTTGAAAACTTTTTAAAATTCACTATTATTAAGAAAGTAGAAAATTAGTAAGGAATTATTAGTAAGTCAAAATTATTTTGGTCCAAAGATAACTGAATACTTTAAAGAGCCACGGAGACTGAATAAACCAGTGACAAACTGGTAGGAAATTTTTCAGTCTGAAGACATTATCTTATAGCATTAATTGAATGTTAATTGGATTATAACCAAATTAAATGCTAAGATCTTGGTTTTAGATGTACCATTAAGAGTACTTTCATTTATTATATTTGAAAAGCCCTCAAGCAATTTTAAATTTGAGATCAGTCAGATGGCAAAATGTATTTTTAGTCATACTGTCTTGCAAAAATTTGAATATTTGATGATTTTCTAGGCCCTCATGTCAGGCAAAAGACTTAATAATGCCAGATTTAGGATATGAAAACACACAAGACATTAAAATATTTATAAATTTTTTAATTACAAAATGTGATATACATCTCAAAATTGGCTATAAGAAGTTTCTTTTTATTTAGCTTTAAAAATGCAAGCACTTTGCTTTTTAAAGATGGCGTTCTTTTATTATATGGCAGAAGTTATATTTTTCATCTGCTGCATGTATTGGAAGAATGTACAAAATTCACACTAAATAAAATTCTACTTCACAGGTGTATATTACTGAAAATTTATTCGCAGACAGGAATTAAAAAAATCATTCAATTTTGCATCTTGTATGTGTACAACTTTAAACTTTAGAATTTACCTAGGAAAAATAAAATTCTGAACCTCACACTTCTGATTTCATCAAATAGAAAAAAATATATACACCTGAAATGTGTATACCAACTCTCAGAATTCAAGTTATATAGCTAATGTTGATAGTTTTAATATGTATATATAGACAGCATAATATGTAGTCTAGATGATCTTACTTTTTTCTCTTGGCAATTTATTTTTGAAAAACCATACTTTTTTTTTCTAATATGACAGTGCTTTTGAAAACTGCCATCATTAAAATACATAGTTTATTTATCAGACAAATATGGGAATATATATCTAGATTGAAATATTTAATTGCTTTTCTTTGATAAAAACAAAATCTTAATATGCAACAGAAGAAACATTAAAAATCATGTATTTATATCTAATTAACTTTGTATGCAACACAGATAAAAATCGGCTTCTGAGAATGATTTTCTAAACGAGAGTTTTAGAGAAATTTAACAATGTTTTCAATTTCCCTGGTAATTCCTTTTTGTATTGAGCAGTTAAGAGAAAAACTGTCTGTCTACCTGTTAACAAGTAGATATATAATAACAACTGGTTAGATAAGTAACTGGCTGTATGTACTACAGTGTAGATATTGGATTCTGCATGTTGTATGTTAGGTGTATTTTTAACAGCATGATTCATGGTGTGGTTCTCTAGATTTTTGTATGAAGATGATGATTAGGAGGATGTTAATAATTAGCGTTGATCTTATGACATATTATTATTGATTGAAGTATGCATGTTTTAGTTCTCTGTTTAAAGGTTTACTGGTGTTGGCTACTGAATCATTGTCAGATTCTTTTTGATGCCAAAAATTTGATTAAAATTTGGCATTGATTTGATAAAAGTTTTTATAAGATAACGCACAATACAGGAAATCCACACCATATTAAACATGTTCATAATGACAGTTTTTCCAGTTTCAATTTTCTTTTTTCTGATTTTGTCTTATTTGATCATATGTTGGGTTTTAAAAATTATGATTTTAAAATTTTTTGACAAAAATAAGTGTCAGGCACACATTTTTGATAAAGGGAGATAACACAATATCCTTTTACTAACCTGTAAAACTGGTCTAATTATGATTATAAGACGGGTGAGATTGAACTTTGTCCTGTAGATTTATTTTAATCACATTATTCAGAAAATAAATATAAATGTATTTTACTACATAGATATATTTTATTTTAAATAACAGAGCAGTATATTTAAGAAGAACATTATAATATGGACATGCTTTGCTAACTGTGATATACTGTGCTATTATTGTAATCTGACCATTCTGCATAACCATATATATATAAGTATTTTTTGTCAAAGAAGTACAAATGTTTAAAAAATGTTTTTGCTGTTACAAGACCATTTTTCTTAAATGCTAAATACATACATTTTTTTTAACTGTCTTTACTGAGTTATCCTATCTTGATCAGTTAGTTTCAATTCCCTTTAGTTTCAAGCACCCTCTGTGGCTGCCACACGTCTTCAATTTCCCTTAGTCTCTAGCATGCACTGAGACACAGGACCTTGGTTTTGAGTCTCATCCTAAAGAATATTTAGTGTAACAAACTTTTTTACGACAAGAGACGAAAAATATTAAAAGAAAATAATCTTGTTCTGATTGAGGTTTGAACCCACAACCCTTTAATGAAAGCCAGTAACATAACAACTCATGTTACATCAACATAACATGCCCAATCCCTCTTTAACAACAATAAATGCTTACCAGTAGTTTGGCTTAAGCAATAGTCAATATAATTAGTGGCTACTATAAGAAAGTAGTAACTTATTTTTTACCAATATTGTTACAAGTATACCATTTTCTTTACTTTTATTTTATTTTTTAACTAATTATGGTTATAAAATAAAAACTTGTCAAATACAAGTACAAGAACACTTATATTTATTGATCCCCAAACAGAGGTTTCAACTCTTTATGTTCAAAAGTGATTTCAGAATATTTGAAGCTTTGTGGAGGTCTTAATGTTTGTTATACCCTGTGTGGTGCTTGATATTTACATGTAACAGATACCCTACAATGTCCATGTTTTACACCCTCTCTCTCAACAATTTATTATGTGTGTACACATGTTGATGTATTATTTTGATATCACTGTTGGCTTTTCTGTGTTTTTGTTTACCAAACAGTTTGTGTTGGCACTGTGTTCGACATATTAATTTTATGTTCACATGTTTCATCTTTAGACATTAACAAAAATTAAAATTCTAAAACTAGTGTGGAGTTTTCTTTCAATTTTTTTTTAGCTCAGAATCGACTAATTAATATATTACAAAACAGGTAGCCATTTGCTAAAGAATTCCATATCATAGAAAGACATGCATTGTCTGTAAGGTACATGAGAAGGCTATCTGTTAATAAAATGTTTCACTAATAGCCATGTTTGTGTATTTTAGGTCGGATATTGGAGAACAGCCCAGCAGAAAGATGTGGCCGTCTTCATGTAGGAGATAGAATTTTAGCAGTTAACGGGGTTGATATCTCACATATGCACCATGAAGATATAGTAAACCTGATCAAAGATGCTGGATATTCTGTTTCTTTAACTGTTGGACCACCACAAGGTGAACTTTTTTTTTGTATTTCTAGAAAAATTATCGCCTAGTTTGTGCCTGTCTTTCAGTCAGCCTTTCTATTGGTCTGATTTGTGTCTGAATATACATTGAAAGTTTGATCATGACCACCATATGTTTAGTCAGATTATTGCATATGAAGGTGTTTGGCAATAAATTAAGGAGGACGTAAGTTATAAAGAAAATTTAAAAGTAATAGACTTTGCAACTTCAAAATACTTAGACTAATATTGAGGTTGAAGTTTTCAAGGGGCATAATTATGAGGTTTTAATGTATTTTTGGAGATATTTGAAGAACTTTCATGCCTAGTGTACGTAGATGTAAATGATATAAAATTATATGGAGCATAAAACAATCGACTAGGGATCTCTAGGGAAATTTACTTACGGAGCATTGGATCATTTATCCCTGACAGAAATTTTAGTTATTAATAATTCTTGCAAGTATTTATCAAGGTTTTAAATAAAAGGATAATACATCCTGAGAGTGTATTTGAATTTTATTAGAATCATTCATTTGTTGCATTTTCTTGTTTCTGATCAAAGAACTCATGGAAGAAAAAAGCTACATTGTAATTTTATTTATAGTCATAAAATATGTAAAGCATTAAGTACGGTTGTGTTCTTTCCATCTTTAACATAGAGGAGTTGTAGCCCTTTACAATAGGGAAAAATGTGGAAAATGGAATCTTAGATCTATGAAATTGATATTTATTAAATCAAAACTAAATTTTGAAGTTTTATTTTTATATTTTTTATCCTCACTAGTTTATAAATATCATCAGATCAAACAAATAAACAATTTTGTAGTTGACTGTCTACTTACTTTTGTGTATTCCTTTTGTTTCAGATGATACATCAAGTAATGCTTCCACGTCACAAAGGGTAAGTCACATTTTACATTTTCAGTTGAAGTAAACAATACCAGATAAATTTTCTGTACTTGAACATGTTTTCTGCTCAGATTTCTTACCATTTTACACTCTCGGGTGAAACAAATATTACCAATTAAAATGTCTGGCTTGAACATGTTTTCTTGCCACTTTTAATATTTGGGTTAAGTGATATTGAGGCATTCAGTTTTTGGATGGTGGAGAACACCAGATTGCCTGTAGAAAAAACTGACCTATGGCAAGAGAACTAAAAAATTTCTCACACTAGGATCTTACACTGTGATCTATAAACACTCTCTTTCCACCACTCAGCCACTGAGGTGGGGGGGTTACTTTTTGATATCATTTAAGATTAGTCTAATGTTTTATCAAGTTAACTTGAACCCAGAATATTACAAATAGACAAAGTTTACTTTTGTTATATGCACACTTGCTTTAATTGATTTACAAGAAAATATACCATTATTATACTAACTTGGTTTCTCTTTTTTGCTTTTGAAAAATATCTATATTAAAACTCAAAATAGCATTTTTGCATGAAAGACCTTTTTCATAGCTTTAAGTAGAAATACATGTACTGCTCAAATAATTTTTAATCATGACTTTGAAGGGCACTTAAGTTTTATAAGGTTTTCAATTTTGTTTTTCAGAGTTCACAGGGTTCAATGGTAAATGCAATGGCTTACCCAGCACAAGGAGAGGGAGACGTAAGAAGGTAAAAAGTTATAATTATACATATTTTGTTAAAATCTTTGTACCTTTATTGTTGGCATTTTTAGGGTTAAGATTTTAATAAAAAAATATCACATTTGGGGATATCACATTTTTGCAATCAGAACTAGTGGTCTTTTCAGCTAATGATGATCACAACCTTTCAACATTTTCTGTAATCTAGATTTAAATTGTTATATATATTTTCATCTTTGATATTAATTTAAAACAAAAAAATCTTTTTGTCTGAAAAATATTTTGTATTACCTATTTTCAAGTGCTTTTTATGTAGGAATCAAATTTTCTAAGAAAATTCTTTAAAAATATTTTTTGAAAGTATTTGGTAATTTGGAACTAAATTGATTGATAAAATGAATTGTGTTGATCTCAAGAATATGCATTTTATCGTGTGTGTATCTTATGGTTTCATATATATATATATATATATATATATATATATATATATATATATATATATATATATATATATATATATCTGAAACTGAAAAATTAGGACATACATTGATTTTCACATTATAAATTTTTTCAGGTTTCCACCCCCACCTGTTCCCCCAGATAGGTTAAAAGACAGACAACGTGGGTTCTCTAACCATCAAGTAAGTATCATGATATCATAAAAAAAGATCAAAGTGTTTGTTGAAACTCTCATATGTAATTGACCAACATTTCATATATTTGTATTATTGTTGAAAACTAAAATTTTATACTTTCAAGAAAATTTTTCATCCATAGCTATGGCAGTTAATAAATTCTAACAAACATGCATCAAAATGTAAAAAAAAAAAAAAAAAAAAAAATCAATCAATCAATCAATAAAAAACTACATTACAAGAGAATTCAATCTTTTTTTATGTGCCATTAAGTAATCTTTAGTCAGGTTTACTGTTAAACTTAATTTGAACATGTGAAGTGTAGAAAATAAATAAAAAGAATTATTTAAATAATTTATCTGAAAATAACTGTAAAATATAAAAAAGTTAAGCCAGCCTCAGAGCTGTTAAAAAAGTCATCTTTATCTTCAATTTAAAATTATATCAGCTATCATTATAAATTGAAAACAGAATAGAAGTGACTAAATATTAAATAATTTTGTAACTGTTTTTGTTGTATAGGGTCCAGAAGAGGGAGAATACTATACTGTAGAACTACCAAGAGGAGCTCGAGGATTTGGCTTCTCCATACGTGGGGGAAAAGAATTTAACAATATGCCATTATTTGTACTTAGAATAGCTGAGGGAGGGTCAGCAGACTTAGATGGTCGATTACGGGTAAATATATTGTATCACACACACACACACACACACACACACACACCTTTGTATTAGTTGTATGTCTTTAAGTCTTGCAGATAAGATTAGTAAGAATATATATTGCACCATGCATTATAGGAACTTGCATATGATTGTTGATGTGTCATTGCAATAAAAACATCAATCTATTGAAAATAAGAATCTGCTTCTCTGAAACCAATGATGGGAGACTAAACCTTGTGTGATATATGAATAGGTCTTAATTCTGTATTTTGTTCAGTTCACAAATTTTGCCATTTGTCCACGGTTCAGTTACAGCTTAGAAACTTATGAAATATCTTATATTATAGGGTTATTAAACTGATATTGTGAAATAATGTCCCAAGTTGACTTGACATTTGCTCTAGCTTACAGTATTGGTTCAATAACTTTTTTTATTATATAGCAGAATATATTTCATTTGTTTCCCATTTTCCCATTTTGTATTTCATCAAAAAATACTATTTTTGTCTCAAAATACAAAAATATTGCACTAGTTTTATATATATATATATATTAATATCCTCTTCAGCCATGATTCAGGCGACATTGTCACGTGACAAAGGGTGCAATATGAAAAATGAATATGGGAGACCTCAGACTGGAACAAAGTTGGCATGCAAATATTGATATATACATATATTGCACACTAACACCTCGGAATTAATCATTTTATTTCAATGTGAAACTTTTATTGATATATAATATAAATATGATTATAAATACTATTGTATATTTCAGGTTGGTGATCATATTTTAGAGATTAATGGCTATAACACTGACAGTATAACTCACTCTGATGCCATAGATATTATACAGAATGGAGGACCTACTGTACAGATGTTGGTGAAGAGAACTGGAAAACCACCACCAATCTTTGGTAAATATGGATTTTGTTTTGAATTCAGAAAATAGATATTATTTTATTGATAGACAAAATGTCTTTAGTCTAAATACTTGTGTAATTAAGCATTGAATAAAACACAAGCATACCAGTCCTTGTCTGAAATCTGATTTTCATTCTGGTCATTGAGAAATATTTTCATTTGCCTTGTGAAATTCCCATAGCTGCAAGCTTGAGAGCCGTTGTAATTATTTCTGACAATGAATGCCAAAAAATTTTGTCACTCCGTGTATGAATACATGTAAAATGCAATACACAATCCGGAACTACATTATCGTAGGTAAACAAACGTGACTGTCACGTCACATTTGTTTACATTCGAGACGAGACTGAAAAACACATTTACGAGATATTACAAAGTAAAATCAAAGAAATTAATAAATTAATATTTTGATAACATATATAGGCACCTGGCTGACATTCACCGTAATATTGACATTGTGAGAGACAAAGTGGTGTTTTTGATGGCCTGTTGAAAGAACAGACAACAACAGATCGGTCAAAACCATCAAACCACAAAAAAATTTTGAACAATCGGATCTTTAAAAAATTCTTCCTACCTTGACAAAGCTGCTATATACCCTATTATTTTGAGACAATGTGTAATGGTACAACTTGTCAATCAATTTTGTGTCTCGAGGGATGTAAATTTCAAGTGATGTAAATTTTAATTGGAATTAGATTCACGCATGTATGCCACATCCAGTGAAAATTGTCCGTTTCACATGCTGTGTTTGTTGATCGGAAAAACTGAAAAATCACCTACATGCTTTTCATCAATTTACAAGGGATACAATAGGAACTCCTCAAAAGTACAATACATGGTTTAAGTACTACACAACTCCTTGCTAACCTAAAAACAATAATTTTCTAAACTTTGAGAGATATTTGCACCACACCAGGCGTAAAGAATAAGTATACTTCTTACTGCTTTGCTGTCTAAATTTGAATGATACCGAGTATGGAGCTCGGCACATTATGTTAGAGTGAATCTCAACCTAATAATGTGGACATTCCAGAAGAAATCTCTTGGTAAATCCCTGTCTACTCACATATCACAGATTCGAAACCCGAATGCTTGGCCATTGAAAATTATCCCTCAGCTACAGTTACCCCCTTCCCGTTTCAGATTCACAAATTTCACTTCCGACATTTAGCCAGCAATCTTTTACTCCAAACTTCTTTGCAAATTGAAATGGGGCCACACAAGTGCACCTGATTTTCGACTGGAATATAGTCCACAAATAACAACACATTTATCGTTGATATTCAATTTTTATAGATATTATTTATATCCAATATTCTAAAAAATTCATTATGTTAATGAAAAATCGAGAAAATACCATCAAAATACCTGATAACACTATAATTTTTCAAACCAAAACTCCCTGTTGTTATCCCACATTGAAAATATTGCGGAATAATGATGTGTCGTTCTCGGTCTTAAATTCAGCTGTTGCGTCTACTGGACTCCCCTGATGTGCATGTGTTATAGATGGGAATATTTTTTCTTACAATAAATGAATAATTTTTTTTAAAAAAATATTAAACGAAAATATAACAATTGAACTGTTTTAAAATGGTGTTCATTGTCAGTATGAAGGCAACAACTTTGCAAGCAAACTGTTCATAACGCGCTAAAGCGCGTTATTCCGTTTGCTTGCAAAGTTGTTGCCTTCATACTGACAATGAACACCATTTTAAAACAGTTCAATTGTTAAATATCCTGAATGGAGGCTGTGCACACTGTGTAATTCGCAAAGCAAATTACGCAAAAGTTTGCACAACGTCCATTTGGGTTATTTCTTAATGACCTGAATGAAAATCAGATTCAATGCTTATTCAGATTCAATTTTAAAGACAACTTAATCAAATGAGAGAATAATGTTATGCAATTTTTGCTTTTAATAACTTTAAAACAAGGTAAAATGACGCACATTAACAGTAACTCATTAATTACGTCACAAACACTTCGGCACGTGAGTTCCAGTCATTGAGAAATGACCTGAACATAAATTCGTTTTTTCAACTATTGAAATCGTTAGAAATTTGTCAAATTTAATATAACCTGATCACGAATCAAAAAACTGAAAGTTATCGTAGTGTACCAGAAGTGTACACATCTTTTTTAATAGCAATACATGTCATGTCTCTTTTTGTCTCAGTTGTTGGTTCCAGATTGTTGCTTAGATATGCGATCAATTTGTTACACCTCAGATTTTATAATTCATTAAAAAAAGGTGCTAGATACCCTTGTCTGGAACACCACCCCTACCCCCTACCACCAACCCAAAGATCAGGTCATCAGGCTACACACTTAATTTTCCACCAAGATTTGTCCATAAAATCAGGCAACTTTGGTATATGTGAGCTGTATATAACGATATCATTAAAAGATTTGATTTTTGTTATAAACATTGTTTGTTTATGATTCAATATTGTTGCATTTTATGAAGGTTAAAAAAATCACAAGAAAACATTGAAAAATCCCATGTTATTTGCACAAGTTATTTACTTGTTTTTTGTTGTGCAAAAAAAAAAAAATTAAAAAAATAAAATAATAAAAAAAATAATAATCACTGCTTATAGTGGTGCAAGCTTTGTTCTAGCAAAATATAGTAATCGTTTAGTAGTAATCTTACCTCTGGTTAAGGTTCTTCTTGGCACCACTAATAAGGATAAATTCTATTGCTATTCAACTGTAGTGAAAAGTGTAAAAAAAAAAAAAAAAAAAAAGTATTGATGTATGTTTCAAGAATGAAAACAAGTATGATATAAAATTAATTTATTAAATGTAATTTTTTTTAATTCTTAGAAGGAAATGGTGCTGGCATGAGATATGGAGGTTTACCAGTATCTAATGGGCCTATTGGACAAAGTTCACCATATCTAGGAAGGAGAAATATACCGGCAGCAGAACCACGCAACGATCAGTATTTCTACAATTATCAGACTGGAAGACAGTACACAAATTATTAGTTAGATATCTGAAGATGTTACTTTTTTAATTGTAAAATTATGTCATTTATTAAGGACTTAACCATTACAAATTCCATTAAAACATAAGATAAAACATGCGACAGATAACTTAATTACAAAGTGCATATTTAGTTTTATCATGTTTGTTACATATTCCAAAAATTTGTGTCTCTGAACAGAAAACATATTTTGTGTATCATTACTCATTTATTCATAAAAAATAATGAAATATATACATCATTTTAGATGTGGTAAACAATATTTTGTTCATTATTTCATCACATTCTGATAAATTATGTTTATATGGAGGAATGTGCAGTCAAGATGATATATGAAGGATACCAGTCTCTTAATTATTATATAAAGGGCAAAAAACATTAGAGAATTTATTTTGTGTTATAATTTGATTTAAATGAAGGAATTATTTATGATAGTATAATCAATGAAATGAAATTTCTAGCTTTTAAACAAGATGAAATATTACCAGTACAATTATTAATTGCCAGACCATTTAACTGATATATATATATATATATATATATATATATATATAGATTTATTACACGAGTATTACAGTGCTTGATATGGAAAATAATAAATCATACTTTAATGAAGAGATATAATATTAAACAGCAAAAATTTACTGTAAATCAAGAATTTATATTATGTAATCACAGGAAAAACCAGATTCAGCAATTATTCTTTTGAACATATCGGATGCCTTTTTATTTTATACTGATATTTCAATAAAGATTTTGGAAGTGGACTCTAAACTTCAAATTCTATTTCATTATTTTTTGAAAGCACCAAAATTGTATCATTTGGTTTGACATTTACTGCTGATCTGAATCTCCTAAAAGTTGCACTTTTAAGTTTCAATTGAGGTGTAAAACAGGATAATCATAATTTTTCCCTGATAAAAAAATGGTAACAACCTTTTTTGATTATATTACACAAAAGCCAATTAACTGCCAATGGTATATGACAAAAAGCACGTGTTAGTTTTAACAAACTAGCCAAAACAGAAAACTAGTCAAATGTTAATCATGATATTTATCTGTTTATTTAAAACTTGTTCTTTTTTAAATTAATTTTTTTTTTAAATTGCTTCTTTGCAGTTTTAGTGAAAGTTTTGTTGTGTTGTGATCCTTTTTTTTTTGCGAATCTTTTTTTTCCTTTATATTAGTTCAGGTATTTACTTTTTACCATTCTTTATATTCCTTTGTCTGCCTTTGGCTTTTATTTGTTTACTTTAGGCATACTTTCTATATATTGACTTTATACCAAAAACAAGAGATTAATGCATTTGTCTATTAACTATCTCTATTTTTGTACAGTGAAAAAACTGATCAGTGTTTTTTGTTGGTTGTTAATTGTTCAAAAATGTGACAAAACGTTTGCTACTTAATATTTAATTACAATGTAAATGTAAACAATATATGTAATAGATTATCTTTTACGACATTATTTTTTTGTGTTAATTACCTCCCTTTGGAGTGTAATTTGTGATACAGCTTTGGTTGTTGTTATATTTGTATCATTCTTTGGTTTTTGTGCATTTTCCTCAGATTTGTAATTTGTAAATGAGATACTGTAGAACTTCAATAAATTGTGTTTTTTTTTTTTTTTAAATCCAAGAATATAAAGTTTGAAGTCGGTATTTGGTCTTACCTATCCTTTAGAATTCAAATAAATAAATAAATAAATAAATAAATAAGTTGAAGATAAATTGGATGTCTACAATGTCCATCCAGTTTTGATTATTGAAGTTTTACTGTATACTTTTTCTTGTTTTCATTTTTTTTTCCATTTTTTTTTCTTTTTTCTGTTTTGTGTTTACAATCAGTGCCCCCATAAGAGATTTTGTGATCATTGTTGCGAATGTAAAACTTAACCATTCATATTAATGAACATTTTTATCATTACTCATGAATCAAAATATAATATAATTATATACAAATTTAATATCATATCATAGATTTAAAAGAGATTTATATATATTCATATTTTTATTAATCAAACTATGCATGCTTCAGTAATATTTTAAGTGTAGATTAAATGTTGCAAACAACTACCAACAAAAAACATCCACCTCAATAGCTTCATAATGTATTACAGTTACCTTTACCTGTATTTCCATTGTTGTTTAGAGCATTCATTCATAAAAAATACTTTCTCTCTCCTAGAAATATTTACAAATTATCTTCAGTGAATATTTTTCTTTGTTTAGTTGTTTGTTTCAACTACTTAAGCTGGGTAAAGTAAGCTGTCTTTAAAAAACGGCTAACATAATTATTTGGCAAACATGTACCTGGACTCTTTAACCGAAACTTGATTATAAGAAGGAATAACTTTTTTTTTGGCTTATGGCACAAAGCACAGAAGTGCTTACTGTGAATCAAGAAATTTTCATGAGTATCATCATTTGAAGATATTCACATCCCTTTTATTTTTGTGTCATCTGGTAATAATCAGTGTGAATGCAAGCAAAATATATCAAAACAAAATATTCACAATATTGTTTTTTTAACATCTAATTGCAAATGAAATGAGCTCAAAAATTTCCCGATTAACAGTATATTGTACTTTAAATGTTAGTATTAGTGTCCAGAAACTGTAAATATTTGATAGACTATATTTACAGGGGATGTAGGTTATTTCACTATTTCATATAACTAAAGACGAAGACTGATACAGGTTGTTAATTTTACAATATAGTATTATATACATGTTTAGCTGCTGTTTGTTACCAATGTTTTGTTTTTTGGTTGTTGGAACTATTGCATTGTGTTCTTCCACACAAAGACTAATCTAATACATGCTTTTTCAAATGCTCTGTTCAAGAAGCAAAAACATTTACTCCATAAAGAATAACATGTCTTTTTTATACATAGAACACGGTTTCTGCGATATTGCAAACATTTGGATGAAACAGTTTAACAACAAATATAATTTTTTTTAGTGTTTAAATACACATAAAAGAGGGAAAAAGATTATTTAGTCAGAAGAATATTTTGAACAGTTTAATGTTGCATTAGACAGTTTGCTATCTTAATAAGTCGAAGTAACGTTTATTAGGATGAACACTTTGATTAGTTCTGAATCATATTAAGTTATGTGAAAATCTCTATTATTAACCAGAAAGTACAAAAATATCAGAAATATTTAGATAAAAATAACCTTCCTTGCATGAACACTTTTGTGAAAGAACAAGTTAACAATACTTTCAAAAGTTAGGTAATTACATGGATTTAAAAGACTGGACACTGTAATGTTTCATTTCCCCCAAAATTATAACACTTTGACTAAAAGTTGTATTTCAAGACTGTCAGAGTTTGAATACTTTAGAGGATAATAATAGAGATTTTGACTATTGACTATTTTTTTGTGTTATTTAAGTATATAATCACTTGTTAACAATTTGATACACAGGGTGGTGTATGTATTATATGTTATTTGTTATATATAGATCTGACCTAAAACTTCTACAGTCAGGTTATATAGTTGTGTCAAAAAGTTGTTACAGTTTGGGTTATCAATTTGTCGTGCCAGTATTTAATTCTTAAGTAAAATCTCATTACACTTGAGAATTGACTTTAAAGCCCTTTTTAAGAATTTTTTTAAAAATAAATACAGGTTGTGTTAATACTGACCATATCAAAAATTTTATTTAAATATTGTTAAATTATTTGTCTTCAAAATGAAAATTAAATATGTTTTGTAAAACAAATCTCATAGGTTGAAGAACTGTTTCAATAGGTCTAGTTTTGGACTTAAATGATTACATATTGCACAAAAGGTTGTTTAATATTACTGCTTTTACCAAAATAATTTTTTGTTTTTTGGCTATAACTATCGGATCTATACTTCCAAAGATTTCATTATGGAAACTAAAAGCTTGTATATTTCTGCAACAAGTGAATGAGCTGACTAATTTAATATTCAGACTGATTTTTTTTTCTTTAAAAAAAGTCTTCTTAAATAAATAAGCAAACTAAAGTACTGTTAAAAGTTAAAATGATTTGGAAAAAAAAAATTTGTATGAAGTGAAGAAGTTTTTAGAGAAAAAACCGATTTGTTGTGGAATTTCACTACACTAACATCATAACAAAAAATTCACAATCATTTAAATAAAAAAAGCTGAGCTTATCACTTAATTTTAAGTTTAGCAAGCTTTGAACAACTGAACAAGCATTGGTTGTCTATGACCAAGGCTGGTATTTTAAAAAAGAAATGCATGTATTTAACACATTTCATGTTTGTTTGTATGACTCTTGCCATTTTATATTTGTTAAGAAAAACAATGTGATATTTAGTAGGGTAGAATTTTTATACCAAACTGATCAACATATCATGCATGGCCATTTATTATTTTATATCACTCTAGTATGCAATTGTATCATGGTGTGTTTTTGTTCTGTTGTTAAATAATTGTTTCACCCCTTAGTAGCATAGTGGTAAGGTCCATGCCTTGTTATTTGGACTAAACCATGTGTCCAGGGAGAAAGGTAGTTTTATTTATGTTTGAAATGGCAGCTTATTTTGTGCAATGGCAATATAACAACATAATTCAATAGCCTATTTGGTTTGTTTTTATTATTTACCAGCAATGCCTGATTTTTTAAAACAGTATTCCAGTTTCATACAGTTCACATTGCTCTTACAATTAAAGGAGATGCCTGCTAGGTTTTTTAAATGAGATTATGATATTACTTTTGATGAAAAACATCCTTGCCTGATGAACAAAACAACTTCAAATTTCCTTCTTTTTTATATCATTTTTGGTGGCTTTAGGCTAATATTTTAGAAATATATCATTAAAGGTTTTCCTTCCTTTTTTGTAATAAAAATAAAGTTCTTTTCATAAATTACAGTTACAATCTAGTAATTTTTGGCAATTAACAAGAAAACAGTGAAGCAAAAATAAGATATCATGATCAACATTAAATGTGACTGTATTTAAAAACAGGATATCTACAGTGTAAAAATTTAAATACTTAACTCAAAAATTAGAAAATGAACAATTCTTGGTGTTCAGTATTTGCAGTATTGTAATGCTTCTTGTCATGATCAAAAGGCCATTTTAAAAAACTTTTCATCATATTTATAGACCAATGATGTGATTTCATTCTTGTATTAACAGAACAATAATAACATGCATTACTGTTTGAACTTAAATCATTGTGGTGTTTATTGCAAGTTTTTCACAATCATTAAGTGCAAAGGTCATATTGAAAGTTCAAAGGTCATTGTTGATAGCAATGTAAATAGTTTTACAATACATTTCACCATGTGGTGTTTAATTTTGTACATTTATGCATTGTATATTTAACATGATAACATGACATTACTGCGATATTTTGGGGAGCTGTCCAAACACTGGGTTGAAATATCCAACCCAGTCATTTTGTGCTTATTATTGCCATTGTTGGGTTGGGTCACATTTTGTAGGGTAGGTTGGATGGGTGGGTTGATATAAATTTGGGAGGGATTTCTACTATAAGAACAAGTTGAGCACCATATTTTATACTAGGTGGTTGTTAACTTTGTAATGTAGCTGTATATAGTTGTATAATAAACTGATAGCATTTTGTATACTGTACAGAAAATATCAATAAAAATTAACAAATATATTTATATTTTTGATCAATTTTTATAAGTAAATGAACTTTGCCTAGTGCCAATTTTGCTAACTTTACGGTGTCAAGGATTTTTTGCTCAAACCATAGTGCTGCTTGGGAATTATGAAAGGTGATTTGCATTTCCTGTTCTTCCAGTGAGACAATAATCCAAGAAGACAAGGGGGTCCAACTTCACTGTTCATTGACATAAACACACAGCTGGTAACATCTTGAAATAAGTGAAATGATTCTTACCATGATATTTTATTTAACTCAAATCTCACCGAATTTTACAATTAATCTTGAAATAGTTCCAAGTTTTAACAAAATGCCTTGTCTCAAGTTTAAAACTGCTGTGAAAAGTTTTACACACACACACACACACACACACACACACACACACATATATATATATATATATATATATATATATATATATATATAAGTGAATAAATCTTAACCAGACATAAAACAATGTTAGCCGACTTGTATTCTAATGTTGCAAACGTCTTGTGCTGGCATTAGGTGGCAAAGTGTCGACTAGTTTATGCGGTGCGAAGATGATGTGACTGGTAAGGTGGTTTGCTTATCTGTGGCATACTGGTGCAATGTTAATCATTACAAATAAGCAGCCCTGAAAGCAAATAGGAACATATTCTAAATGGTAATAAACGAAAACCTGATAATTTAGTAGAAAACTCAATAATAAATCGAGATTCCATTTTAAAATATTTTGAAAGGAATGGTTCATTTGTGTAAGCTTTTTAAAAAATATGAGATGGCCAAGGCGCGCGCCTCTGGATCAGTGCTTCTCACCGCTTGGGTGTGAATCCCTCTTTGGCAGATCCTAATGTGATAAAGTTTGCTAGTTCGCTTGCCGAAGGTCGGTGGTTTTCTCTGAGTACTCGGGTTTCCTCCACCATTCCGGAACTGAATCCCTCGATATGTGAAAAAAGCTTGACTACCATTACTCCTTTTCACTTCATCCAGTAGAAAATTTAAAAGAACGAATTATCGAATAAAAATTCCTCAGGGATTGATCCGACATGCATGCTGATTGCTTACCTTAATAAAAGACTTACTTGTCTTGCGGCATAAAAACGGTGAGAATTATCTGAGTAACACCCCCCCCCCCCCGTTTTGAAAATTAACGAGGTATGTTAATGATGACAGACATGTAGATAAATTAAGTCAGGTATATAAATAACAAAGTAACAATACACAGGTAAACAAAAGGTATAAGATACGACCCTCGATCAGAGTTTATCAGTTATCACACTAATACAATTGTTATATCGCTATATACAATTAAATAGTATGATAATTTGCTGAGTGAAAATGAATTATTGTGTTTAATTGAAGTCGTAAATATGGAACACAACGCTTTTATTTTTGTTTTACTTTCCATAGGATTATTCTCTGTAAGTATCTTTTATATATATAAAAAAATTTCCAGACCATTTCAGTGATGCTTAATCAAAATCCAAAGTGTATTTTGATGATTTTGTTATTCACTTTTAGTTCAAATTTAAAAAAAATACTTAAACTTTAACTCCAACAATTTGAGGCTGTTGATTTGAATGTTAATTAAACAAAACAAAATAAACACAATTTATTTAGTTACACGACGGTCCATTTGTCGGTGCCAGACAGCTTGTGATTGCGAACTTATTCTTCATCATTTACAAAATTGTTGTTTTGCTAACAACTTTATATACGGTGGTGTTTAGAAAACATTTTATACCTTTGAATTATTTCATCATTCATAAAACTGCTTAAACTGTAGTGCTAGACGCTCCTAGTCACATGTGGTAAAAGGAATGTTTGCCACATAGAAAACTTCATCATAAATTTCAAGTCAAACCGGGATGGAAATAGTGTTTTCCGTATTTTTTGTGGTTTGTTGTTCTACGCTCATTTTTTCAAAACCCCATTTTTCTCCTTTATTTTAAAAAACCTAAATACACGCTGTCTAGAAGTAGTTGGTTTTTTAATGTGAGGGGCGATATATTTTTAATCAGCTTTCTTGTACATTAATTCAGACCAGAAATTGTTAAATAAATAGATTGGAAATAGTCTTTCCAAATAAAAACACCATATAAGGTACCATACTATGTACCATTTCACTTTTTTTTCCGATGGCAGGCCAAAGTTGAGAGGTTTGCAATTAGATCAACAGCAGTCACTTACTAATCAGTTGTGTGTAATTTGATTTTTTTGGTTTTTAAAATCAGTTTTTGTCATGTATTCAAGATTTTGATATTATAAAGTATATTATTCAGCAACATTTATTTAAAATCTAAACAAAGTTGTGATGTTGGAAGTCTTGACGGCTATGTGCAGTTTGACTGTCTTTGTATCAGGTGTTTCGGACCGTATGACAGTTTATGGACGGGTAGTCAACCAAAAAGCAATGCTGAGGTCCTTGTGCCATTTTTGGCCGACTACCCGGTCATAAACTGTCATATGGCCCAACGCACCCTGATATGTGTTATACAATACCGAATCTCCCATCAACATCTACATTTTTCAGCAGTGTTGTAACTGTATCACCGAAGTTGCGTTCAGAATAAAGAACTATGACAACAAAGACGGTTTCTCATACGCTGGTAGAAATCTAACAAGTACTCGAGCACTCTGTAAGACATTTGATTCCAGTAACAATGGTTCATGTAACACATATTTTTTATTCTGTTTTGGTGGGTAAGTCAAGTTACTTAGTTACTTAACAAAATAAAGAACCTATTTAATTTACTGATCTAACAGCAATGCAAGAAAACAACGAAAAACTGTTACACCTATCTAAATCAATTGCAATGGTAGTATTTGCTCTGTAAGACAAAGGACCTTGGTGGCCGAGTGGCAAACAGCTCACGATTACAGTTCACATTGCCTTTTACCGCCTAGGATCAAATCCAAGTTAAAAAAAATGTCAGTTCGCTTGACGAAGGTCGGTGATTTTCTTCGGGCTCTTCAGTTTCCTTCACCATCTCAGAACTCTCAACTCTAAAGAAACAATCCGTATTATATAAAAAGATGAAATGAATACAAATAAAAAACAACACCCGTTTTGTTGGTTTGTTTGTTTTTTCTGTGTTATTGTCAATACTCGGCAATCATTGCTCAAAACGTACAATAATTCTGTACCTGAAATTCCCTTGAGCTCCACGTGATACCCCATAGCGTTTGTGCGGGACAATTATTTCTATTGGCAATGGAATCGCATAAAGTGACGTTTTCCCGTGAAAACGACGGGTTTCTTTATTTATTTATTTATTTATCTATTTATTTATTTATTTATTATTATTTTTTATTGATTTAATTATTTATTTTATTTTATTTTTTTTTTTTTTTGGGGGGGGGGGGGAGGGGGAACATTTGATTTGACGTTCATTTCCGCATTCAAACGTTAAGAGGTAATGATCACGTGGTTCGCTGGCGAGTTCTATTAGATTTTTTTTGTGTTTTCTCTAAAATGGATAGATTCCAGTAAGTAACAAGATATTTAAAATCAACAAAATCCATAATTCACTTACCGGTATTATAATTAAATCTGATCATTAAAGTGTAATATATCTTCACGTATGTATTGATTTTGAAAGTATTATGTATAAATGTAAACCTCATTTTCGTAAAAGAACGCATTTTTGAAGAAGTAAAAACATGTGCAACAATGTTTGATCGTACGTAATGGACTTGATTAATTCGTAACGGATGTTTTCGCGATATCAATGAAACAACTTAGAATTGGAAGGTATTTTTTAATTTTATTTTATTATGTTTGTTTTGAATTTGATTATTGTAGCATTTTCAAAAACAATTCTTGTGCAGATTTCGTTAAAACAAGTAGTTATTATCACACAGATCACGTAAATTATACACAGACATACAGAGGAAACCTTACCAAATATATAAGTGGGGTAAGTCATAACATTTTTACATTTAGCCAGACACTTTAAATTAAAACCGTTTTGTATGTCAGATGCCTGCTACCAAGTAAGGAGATTCAAAATCGGGATACTCTGTATTGGTCAGATGCCATTATTTTCTTATCATTTTATTTATTTAATTATTTATTTACTTATTTATTTATTGTTTCGGTTGAAAATAGCAATAGCTGATTAAATAATTATCTATTGCAATAACCAGTTCCCTTCACTAAAGGGTGAAAAACTACTCGAATGCTGATTTAACCCCTTCCATCGATATTAAAGTCAGTTAATGTTAATTAAAGATGTTATAAAGATGATATAATGATTGTCGAGTTGAACATCTACAATACTAACGTAGTTATGCATCAATCAACATCTACAATACCGTAGTTATACCGAAATCAACACCTACAATACTACCTTATCAACATCTACAACACTACCGTAGTTATGCATAAGTCAACATCTATGTACAATGCTACCGTAGTTATGCCCAAATCAACATCTACACTACTACCTCAGCTATGCCCAAATCAACATCTACAATACTACTGTCAAGTGCTACTTTTGAATGTATTATTTCATAAAAATTCAAAACTTAATTTAAATAAATGTCATGTGCTACTTTTGAATGTATTATTTCATAAAAATTCAAAAGTAGCACATGACACTACCATAGTTATACCCAAATAAGCATCTAAAATGCTACCATAGTTATTATTTTTTTGACACTTCACAAGTGATTTTGGTCCATTTACCTTTCATGAACATCGTTAAAATACAGCATATGTTTTGTTTTATTCTACAGAAAACTCTATTGATTATTGACATATATAATCGGCATCTAAATGAAAATCAATTTGACGTCATCGATATATATTATGTCATACTAAATATGACAGCTGGTAGAAACTACACAGAAAAGAATACCGACGAATTCATGCTCCGCAATAGAACAAGGTAATTCGAGGCAGATGGCGAATCGTTATGTAATTGAGCTATTAAAAGCCTTGAAATGGCGTTTATTGTTAGTGCTTTAAATTTCACTGCAGTGCAAAGCAAACCGTATAAAGTGAGCTAGCGCATGGTGATTCGTTTATTTTGCACGGAGATGGAAGATATAGCAATATGAACACTATTAATGAATAGTTCAATGGATAAAGTTGTATTTACATTTCGCATTTTTAAACACCTAATTTTTTGTTGAAGGTAATCCAAATACTGCTTTAAACGACATGCATGTCCAAACACTGAAACAGCCAAAAAATGACATCACACGTTATATACATTATAATTTTTTTAAAATATTTTTTTTAATAATAAAAATAAATAAATTTAAAAAAAAGTTATGTGATCAGTGGTAATTTTTGCTAATAAAAATACATATGGTCTCAGTTTAATAGAACAAGATAATTGCCAATGTTTTAAAAATGAATAAATCACGTCCAAAACCATATTGTGGATGTCGAAAAGCATACGTCTGTCTGTTCACAGTCGAAATATTTGTTATACATTCTTTTAGATATAAACAAAAAACATTTCCATTAAGATGAGAAATGAAAGGAAAATGTTAATCAAAATGGCTTCAATTTTCGAAGTGACATGTAGTATCTTCTATTCATATTAGAGTTACCTTATATCTTTATTGAACTTGTACACGGACATTCTAAATTGATACGAGTATTATATGCTTTAGCTTGACTTTAGAAGTATCTCTGTGGTGTTCAGTAAATTATTATGGACCGGACTGCTCTGTATTCTGTGTGCCTGATAATACATTTACCTCTTGTGATCCCGACACTGGTCAGCTGATATCTACCTGTACTAACGAAGGTAGGAAGTTACGACTAAGGTCATATATAGTCACGGATTAGTTTGATGTTTTTTTTTTTTTTTTGTTTTTTTTTAACTATTTTAAAGTACTTTACTTTGCGTTTTAAGTTAGTTTAAATGTTTTTATGTTTTGTCTTTTTATAAATAAATAAATAAATAAATAAATAAAGTGAAAAATAGTAATCAGGCCCTTTGTTTAAACCTTTTAATAGAAAAGCTTGAGAAAGTTTACAAACACCTTTAACAACCAAGATGAAATTGCATGGAATTTTATCCATCGAATCCCGCCTAGAGAGCGGAAGGTCGTGGGTTCGAATTCTTCCCGGTAATTCATAATACTTTAAAGTTTGAGATACTAGTTCCTCGCCTATCGCTGACAAATAGAAGACAGAGTATCGACTTGTTCACCCGATGCCGAGACATTGTGTCTGGGAGCGTGATATCTTAAGAGGTTAATAAACTTGCTCACGTCGCGAATAGCTGAAAAATTGCTGATGCGACGTAAAACATTATAAAAACCAAACAATCATTAAAGCCATGTACATTTGTACCTTACCATGGTGACACTGTAAATGTACAAAAATAACAATTAGCTCGATACATTATGCATGTAAATAAAAATGTGATGAGATGAAATAGTCTTCGTTTATCCAAATTAAGAAAAAGTGTTGTTGCACATTTTTGTAGTCAACAATTTTAAATTTCTGTGTTTATTTCCAGGCCTGATGACCTTGCTGTTTAATAATATATTATTGCAAATGAGAACAAATTATGAAAACCACTTGAAGACGTTTATACAAAAATATATATGTAGAAATAAAAATACTTCACTTCATGTTGACCACTGGGACAAAGAGCAGTAAGTGACCAAATTATAGCTTATTAAACATACATATAGGTAGGAGGATCGATGTTACTACTTATTAAAAAAATTGGAAAAAAATAGCTTAGTGATTGCCGTTGTATATTGAGTATACCCTCTTTAGTTTAAAATTACTGTTTTTTATCTTTAATTACCAAAAGTGACCTGTCTTATTCATTTCATTCACTGTAAAATATTTTTGGTTGCATTTAACTTTTTTTATAATAATTAAAATAAAATAATATTAAAACTATACCAAATAAATGCAAATAAGTTACAGCTGTTATTGTCTGATTTTCATTTTTGTACCTAAAAAGAAAATGGAAAAAATCAGTAAATATCTTCAGTTATTTGTATGTTTTAGAAGTAATTCCAGAGTTTGGTTCTCGGGATTCTGTGATTCTGAAGTCATCCTTCCATCAACACTCAGACCAATATTAGCCACGGCTGTTTTAGATCCGGACAACACAGTATTTCCTTCTCCACCTTTAAATGTTCTGGATATTTTTCAGATAAAAGACAAAACAGTACGCTTCTTTTTACTTTTTTTTCGACTCTTGATGTTTCAGGTGTATACCATATTTAACATAATTTTTCACCCCACCTGCACGTGCAAACATGTCAATGAATCAATGCGCATTCCGTTTGCATTTCCACTGAAGTGTTTTTCCCTTAACCAACAAGTTTTTCTGATTAATCAAACACCACTTTAAAGTTTATTATATACCTATACAATACCGAAAACAAATTTGCGATTTCTCAAACGAAATTGTCATATGCAAAATTTTGAAAATATTTTTATAAAAAATTTAGATAAGACAACTAAAATAAAATATTTAAAATTTTGTATAAGAGACCTGCATGCGGAACCGTTTGTACTTTATCAATACCCAATAGCCGTATTCGATTGGTCGTTTTCCGTTGAGCAAGAGGCTCTTCTATTAAACGATATTTTCCCACCTTTATTTTTGACCAATCAGACTATAGACAACAACTTTACGTTTGTTATTTGACTGGTAAATTGTTAAAACGCGATCTTCATGAACAACGGTTTTTTTTTTTAGAAATGACAAGTCTGTTGAGTACTTCACCAGTCGAATGGCAAATACAAAACTATATTCTGTGATCTGATTGGTCACAAACAAAGGAGGGGAAATTCAGGTTAACGAAAGAGCCTCATGCTCGACGGAAAACAACTGGTCGAGTACAGCTATTGTATGGCTGTTGTATCTTCAAGCACTTCCACGTATTCGGGTTGCAGACTTTTACATCAGGATAGTTTCACTGGTTAAAGAGTCAGAAAACACTGGTTTTCTCACAATCAGACAGGGGTTCCGTCCATTTTCATGCTCTCTGTTGGTAGTAGAATTCTAACTGATCGTACAACGTACGCGTGTTTTCATAATATCTTAGAAGTTGTGTTAGTTGTGTGAACGATACCCTTTTCTTACAAACCCTATGTACAGTCGCAAAGCGGCTACTCGAAAAAATGTATTTTTAACAGAAATTACATATACGTTTGCTAAGACTTATACAACTTACTTCCCTTTATCTAGCACCGTATTGTTTCAACTAAGTATAATATAGTCCTTCTGGGTTATTGGCATGTGCAGATTTTTTATTTTTACTAAAAGAAATACTCAAAATTCTGCAGATGGAAATAAGAATATTTTATTGTTTTTGTTCTTTTCTGATTCTAATCCCTGATAAAAATAGGATCCTGTGCTAAAACGCGTAAAAAACCTTAATCAAAAATCGCTGTATTCCTGTCCAAAGTACATTTGTACCTGTAGATGTAACAAGAATTAAACCTTATCACTTAGGGAAATTGATCTTACGAGGGAATGGCTTGTTTACTTAATTTTCCGATGAAATGCACAATGTGTTTATAAAACAGACTCAATTTACGTTACAGATTTACGCAAAACGGCAATATTCTGGCATTCCTTATCAAGTTGCATCGAAGAAAAAAGTCATTACTGCTATATTTGTGCGAGATCGATTTAATTCTTTCCCATTCACATTGTGAATAATAATACCCAAAAAAGAACTTTAAGCTATGCACAATTTGGTATTTAGTTTATCAAATAATATTATTTATTTCCGCGCGCTGAAAGTATCCAATAGTTTAGATTAGAAAGATATTTTATGTATTCCTGAAGAAAAAATAATAAAAAGACAAAAAATCGACATGTCACCTAATATAAAAAATAGATCACCAAATTCGGTATAAAATTTTCAACTGGCGTTTTTTCGCTATATAATCATTATTGTTTAATTTGATTTCATAATGTTGAACTATGTTTTGTTTTTTTTTTCTGGATATCAGACATTTGTCAAAAAAGTAACCCAAATTTTCAATACTACCAGGGAAAAAATTAAGGGAAAAAACCGAAACACAATTTTTCAAAAATTGCTGTTTTTGTGCTTACACACTATGCTTTACTTTTGTTTTGCAGAAGGTCAAAGTCATGTTCGCTCTCCAGATTACATATTACAAAAACTTTTATGGTAAATCGTATAATCATGTTTCTGGACCTAAACGGTGTTGTGACGAATATAAAACTAACTGTACCACGGGAGATACATGTGATCCGGTATTTACATTCTGCATAGGAAGGTAATCTCTCTCTCTCTCTCTCTCTCTCTCTCTCTCTCTCTCTCTCTCTCTCTCTCTCTCTCTCTCTCTCTCTCATTTTTTTTTCATTTTGTTTGTTTAGGAATAAGCTAGTTGCCAAAGAGTGTTGATTGCTAGGAATGTATTATTAATTTCAGTATGTTGTGAATCATCGCGCTTCCATTAAACCGGTCATTTTGAGCCTTTTTAGCTCACCTGAGCACAAAGAGCTCATGTGAGCTATTGGTATCAATAGAGGCAGACCCTCCGTCGTCCGTCCGTCCGTCAAAATTGCTTCAAACGACTTCTTCTCAGAAACCTTTGGTCACATTTTGTTTAAACTTGGTCAAAAGCATCTATAGAACATTGCCGTTCAGATTTGTGTTTTTGGTTGCCATAGCTACCAATAGTGGGTCACAATGACCTACATAGTTAAAAACCTAAAAAAATCTTCTTCTCCAAAACCACTTCACTGAGATAAAATCTGATGTGATATTTGGCATCTACGGCATCTTATATACCAAGTTTGTGAATTTCAATAATTTTTGTGAAAAATTAGGTTACACGTTTTTGCGTATATTTTTTGTATTTTGTTAAAAGTACTTTTTTTTTTTTTTTACAAAAATTACAATAATGAATAAATTTAGGTCGAACTCTTTTCCCAAACATCATTTTCTTATGTGCAGAAACATATGTTTGACAATTTTCATGAAATTCTGTAAAATAGAAGTCGCTTTTTTCGGCCTTTTTCATTTTCAATTCTAGCAACCCAAGGGTCGAGGGTTCAAATTCCAGTGGGGCCACTTTTTTTCTGAATATTTTGACTTACAATGGTGCATGGAAAAGATGTTATGAATTTTTACTTTTTAGTGTATTTTTTTTTTTTTTTTTTGAAATACGTGTGATACTGCAACCCAAGGGTCGAGGGTTCAAATCCCAGTGGAGCCACTTTTTTTTTTTCCTATTTTTTTTTTTTTTTTTTTTTTTTTTTTTTTTTTTTTTTAATTTCTGAATTTTATGACTTACAATGGGGCATGGAAGAGATGTTATGAATTTGTACTTTTTAGTAAATTATTATTTTTGAAATACATGTGATATTGATATGTAGATTTAGCTAAAACCTTGAATTTTTTTTTTTTTTTTTTTTTTTATTTTACAAAATCATTGTTATGTGACATTATTTAAATTAATTGAACAATTTTTTAAAAATAATTTGCAGTTGAATTTTTTTTTTTAATTTTTTTTTCAATTAATATGTCAAATCTGTAAAGTATTTAATCCGGGTCTGAAAATTGCTCATGTGAGCTTTTGTTATGGATAGGAACTTTGCCATCCATCCATACATCCATCAAAAGACCTATTCTCAGACACTACTGGTCACATTTCATTCATATAAGTCAATAGCACCTTTAGACCATCGCCATTCTCATTTGTGTTTCTGGTCGCTTTGGCTACCAAAAGTAGGTCACAGTGACATATATAGCTAAAAACCAAAACAATAAAAATAATGTTATATGAAACCACTTATATTGAGGCAACATGTTATGACTTAACCAGGTATTATCAAGACATACCAGTTACATTTAAACTCAGGTGAGCAAATCAGGGCCATCTTGGGCCTCTTGTTTAAAAATGTTCTTTTAATTTTTACAAGCCCAATCCAGATTAAAGAGGGTCATAATCTTTGCATTCTATATTGATAACATGCTATTATAACAGCAATTTTTTTTCCACAGAATTCTTTTTAAAAGAATTTAAACCCAAGTTTTTTTCCTTATAAAGCAATGAATTCGCTGTCATCTTATTCCGAAGAAAAGCTACACAATCATATCATTTATATGAATCTTTTCATTATTGGAAATTCTGCACCAGAGAAAATATTCTTACAAAATATAATAAGATTGATAAGAGCCAGGGTTGATTCTACTTTCACGATCAGTTTACATTCAAATTTCACACGTCAATTCGAGTTGTACATTTCAACTGGACATGCATATAGAATCATGACAGTTGACGTTTTTCGTAAAGACGACAATGTTACGAGAATTAGTGACATCAACGTTTACGGTGGCATTGCGCACAAACTATGTGAGTATTTATTACGAGATACCTGTTTCGAATCAAATTGTAACTAGTCTATTTTTTCTAAACAGACTGGTTGGAAAGAAATGTATCGGTGGTTTACTAACAACAAAAGCTTTACAAGATACAAACATTGTACGGAAACCTTGTGGTGACTTCTTTAGAGATGACGGTGGTATTGAAGTCATAAACCATCTACACGTATTTGTTGCGGATCAGTGGACATCAGTATGTAATCAGAATGACTGAAATTGATAATGTATGATTTTACATGTACAAGTCTAATCCTTACTAAGTCGAAGCATAAGTATTACTATTATTATTAAATCGAGTCGTTAACAGTTTTTTTTAACTTAACATGTTAAATGGAGAACTTCACCAAAGAATGTATTTATCTTCATCAGATACTGCTGTTATTGTTGTAAGCTATTGAGGATAAAATCATGTACGATAAAAAATTATATTTGTACTATTTAAAATTGGACCTCTATGGTTGTTTTCCTTTTCAAGAAGTATGTTCAATTTTCTGAATAATTATCTCAACGTTTAAAATTGAAATATTGATATCCTTATGATACGTATCATCAAATTATTATTATTATTATTATATTCTGGCCTCAAAAGATCGACTTTATTTCATTGCTCGCTGTTTATTTTATTTCATTTTATTTCATTTTTTATGTTTGAACGATTTACTTATTTTTAAATTTTCCCTGCACACTAAACTCCATTTGGTCATTAACAATGACCATCCTTTAGCGTAGATACTCTCAATATGTGAAAATCTCGTACTTTGCTCTTTGTTTTTTGCCAGGTTCTCTGTTTGAATTAAGAAACTATAGTCATGTAAACGTTTCCACGTTTTATTTCAGGGCAATACCACTATCTATGCTGAAATTAAAGATGAAGATCATTATAGTAACAGAGTGGACTATGATTTGATAGATAATATCACAATAACAAGAATGATAGAACCAAATCTAATTTTTAATAAATCTGATATTAATACAGTTATACTTCATAACAATGATGTTCGGTAAGTTAATACTTGAAAGATATTAAAAAGTGTCACGTATTATGTATAAAAATTTCATTTTCTTCAAAAATTATCTTGTTCGCTTCTGTGTGCTTCAACAGCCAAGTAAAGTAAAGACTTTTATATATATTGACACTTCATTGTCCATTGGGCACATCATAATGCCCTGCTGAATATATATAATATATATATATATATATAGATATTATATATATATCATATATATATATATATATATATATATATATATATATATATATATATATATATATATATAATGTTTTATAATGACTGTAGTTAGATAAGGCCTATAACAAAAATAGCTGCATGTATAAAAACACGAAGATTTCGTAGACCAATACATCTGTATAATCAATACCTAAAAGTAGTACTTTAACCACTTTTTTAGGGCTTTTAAATATATGCTAAGAGTTCATTTTCTCTATCTCGATTGTTTATTTTTGGGGCGATAGTTCATTTTTGGGGCCATTACGTAGAATTATGCTGATTTGTTTCAAGTGATTTTGATGTGTAAAAGTTAACTTAATTGCATTACTTTGAAATTTAAGCTTCGAATTCGAATTCTGGACATGGTGTGCGCCGAACTTCTATGGTAAAAGCTGTCAGAAGTACTGCAAACCAAGCTTTCCACCTTACCAAACGTGCACAGAAAATGGTACTTTGGAATGTGCGACTGGTGAGGACTACTTAAACATCACATTATAAAATGCTTGTATTACCACAGTTTTGCGTACGTTTCACGAAATTATGGCACATTGCTTTTATGCGTCTTTTATAGCGGTAAACATGTTTTTGCGCTTATTTTCCTTTAAAGGCTTCACGTACCGTCGCCAAAGGTAACTTGAGAACATATGGATTGATAATGTCTTGATCATAGGTATATGGAAGTAGGCCAACTCCCTTTCAGACACTTTCCCTAATGAACGAAAACTTGGATCTCACGGAATTTTTGTGACTTGTTATATTCAACAAATTTGCATTTAAAAATTAAGATTCGTTATGTTTGAAATGTTAAATCGGTATTATTAATTAAAGTCAGGGATTACCAATTGCTATATATATTCAATTACGTTTGAATTCTAGCGAAAACAAAAAAATTTATCTAAAGAAGGTAGTGTTAATATAAACTAGTAGTTCAAATGTATTTCATGAATCGACCTCCTTTGACAGGTTGGACTGGAGAAAGATGTGCCATAAACACCAATTTTAATTGTGCCAATGGTGGTAGCGCAATTCGGAATGATAACGGAACAACAACCTGTCATTGTCCAGTAGGTTGGTCTGGACCAAAATGCAACTCCGATGTCAATGAATGCACTTGTTCCCCATGTTTCAACGGAGGGACCTGTATCAACATACCTGGAAATTTTACCTGCACATGTGGTCAAGGCTGGACTGGCAAACTATGCGAAAAGGACATCAACGAGTGCTTAACTCGTCCATGCTCAAGTAATCACAGTACAGATTGTGAGAATACAAATGGATCTTATCAATGTCATTGTAAAACAGGATGGGGCGGGCAAAACTGTGATAATGATATTGACGAATGTGGACAACAAGTATGTTCTCTTAATAACACAAATACTTGCGTAAACCTAAATGGGTCATTTTCGTGTAAATGTAAATCTGGTTGGGCTGGTCTAACATGTGCTAATGACATTAATGAATGTTTGAACAAACCTTGCAGCCCTAACGGTAACTGTACGAATGTATCAGGTAGCTACAAATGTGCCTGTTATAAGGGCTGGACAGGCGTTAATTGCAGTAAGGATATAAATGAATGTAAGAATAACCCGTGCCAAAATGGTGGTGTCTGTAATAACACTCTAGGCAGTTTTACGTGTGGATGCACGCAAGGGTGGTCCGGTGATGACTGTGGCACAGATATAAATGAATGTATTGATACACCATGCAGTAACGGAGGAACCTGTGCTAACAACGCTGGAAGTTACAATTGCAGTTGCATTAACGGATGGTCAGGTCCTACGTGCGAGATGGATGTCAATGAATGTGACCACAATCCTTGTAATAATGATGGAAACTGTTCGAATACAGTCGGAAGTTTCCTTTGTAGTTGTACTTCAGGGTGGTTTGGACCTACGTGTGCGACGGATGTTGATGAATGCAAAAACTATCCATGCAAAAACGGTGGCTCTTGCATTAATTCTGCCGGTAGCTATGTTTGCAACTGTACCTCGGGGTGGTATGGTCCAACTTGTGGCAATGATTTTAATGAATGTGATGTATATCCGTGTATAAATGACGGGAATTGTATGAACACTGCAGGGAGCTTCTATTGTAACTGCACAGCTGGCTGGTCTGGGCCTACCTGTATAGACGATGTTGATGAATGTCGATTCCTTCCATGTAAAAATGGCGGGACATGTAGTAATACATTTGGTAGCTTTAACTGTAACTGTACGGTAGGGTGGTCTGGTTTAACATGTAATAATGACATAAATGAGTGTAGTCAGAATCCCTGTATAAACGGCGGAACTTGTAAAAATTCTGACGGTAGTTATACATGCACATGTGCACAAGGTTGGTCTGGTCGTTTTTGTAATGTAGATGTCAACGAATGTTTAAAAAATCGATGTAGAAATGGCGGGAAATGCCAAAATAATGCCGGAAGTTATGTATGTAATTGCACAAAAGGATGGACTGGCTTTAACTGTAACAGCGACATTAATGAATGCAGTCGAAAACCCTGTATAAATGGCGGAATATGTGAAAACACAATGGGTAGTTACACATGTAATTGCACTGAAGGTTGGGAAGGTAATAATTGCGAAAGGGACATCAATGAGTGCTTAGTACGAAGCCCATGCTATAATTTAGCAACTTGTCATAATACAGTTGGCGGTTATTACTGTGCGTGTGCACAGGGTTGGACAGGAGTTCTGTGTGAACATAATGTTAACGAATGCAATGATCCTAACCCTTGCTTGCACAATTCCACTTGCAGAGACATCAATGGCGGATATCTTTGTTCCTGCGTCTCTGGTTGGTCCGGCAAGAACTGTGATTCTGACATAAATGAATGCAACAATGATCGCTGTTTAAATCAAGGTTCCTGTGTCAATACTGCCGGAAGTTATAAATGCAACTGTAAGTTGGGATGGACAGGATCTTCGTGTGGAATCAATGTAAATGAATGTAAGTATAATGGCTCTTGTCTCAACGGCGGTGTTTGTTATGATACAGATGGTGGTTACAACTGTCAATGTCCTAGTGGATGGACAGGTCAGCATTGTGAAATGGACGTTAATGAGTGCTCAAATAAACCTTGTATGAACAATGCAGGATGTGTTAATATGAATGGAAGCTATAAATGTCTTTGCGCGGATGGATTTACCGGTATGAACTGTGAGAGCGATGTTAATCAATGTTCTGTAATCAACTGCGTTAATGGTGGTGTTTGTCATAAGAACAGTGCTGGGTATTACTGTAAATGTTTAGATGGATATACAGGTCAATTCTGTGATGGCGTTTTGAACGCTTGTGTAAACAACCCATGTCAAAACGATGGATCTTGTATCAACTTAAAGAGTAGTTACAAATGCGCATGTCAATTTGGCTGGACAGGACAAAATTGTGAACAAGATATCAATGAATGCGAAAAATTAGTTTGTCTAAATAACGGGACTTGTTTAAATTTACTCGGTGGCTATAAATGCGATTGTTTGAAAGAATGGCATGGACGCAATTGTGAAGATGATATAGACGAATGTGCTGCACATAAGTGTAGCAAATATAGTGACTGTCAAAATCTTCCTGGAAGTTATAAATGCCATTGTATACCGGGATATACTGGACGTGATTGTAGTAGAAAAGTTCCACATACTGAAATAACACACATAACTAACACAGTACTGAAACCAAGTAAGTTTTGCTTATTACTTATTCTATAAAACATAGAATTTTAGGTAACAAGATGACTACAACAGTGTTCAATAACTGAGGTTTGAATAAACATCGAAAAAGTTTTTTGAATCCGTATATCATACCTAAACAATTACAAAATATAAATTTATACTGTGTGTTGTGTTGAAAACTTCTAAACGACTAAACATTTGTTCTATCGTGCTTAGGAGCCTCGGTGGCCGAGTGGTCTAAGCGCGCGCTAACGGATCACAGTGCCTCTCACCGCCTGGTTCGAATCCCACTCGGGACAGATCCTAGTGTGAGAAAGTTTGTCAGTTCGCTCGCCGAAGGTCTGTGGCTTTCTCCGGGCACTCCGGTTTCCTCCACCATCACAGAACTGACCGCCTCGAAATAATTGAAAGAATCTTGACTGGGACGTAAAACACCATTACTCCACTCTCCACTCCACTCCACTCTTTATCGTACTTGAATAGCTTTGTACTTACAACATTTTCAATTTTATTATTTTAAGAAAAACTGGTTTTTGATTCCCGTTTTTGCCCTTATATCTGATGGGCATGAAAATCACGAGTTAATAAAAATATTCGACATGGCCATCGTAACTAAATAAAACACATGAAAAACATTGCAGTTTAAATTTTGTCTCGATTAAATCTAAACTTGATATATGGAAAGTACATGTGAAACCAATTTACAAGCATAACGATCTTATGGCTTGACATACTCTTTGTTTACCAACGTTTTGCGTATTATGGAAATGTTTTGTTATTTCTAGCCAATTTGTTGAAAATCTTCACATTTAAAACCGGAAGAGAAACCTATTTAGTAAGGAAGATGCTTGGATGACGCAGATTCCGTTTGTTTTGAATATAGCGGTCAAAATTATAGGCTGGCCTCAGGTTTATTAGTTTAAATTTAAAAACTAAAAGTCATTTTAGGTTTATAATGGACTAAATAATTCATTTTAAAAATAGAGAGTAGATTTATAGTCATTAAACATACGTTATTGTCACGAATTTTGAACAGAGTTATAATTTTTAGCACGAAATTGTAGGGAATACCTTTGGAAAATCACTGCAATTAGCATTTGCATATTTAAAATTTTAAAATTGTGTCTGTTTTGATTAACTAGAAAATAAGTGCAAGTGTGCGACATAAACTTTAAATTGTTGTAACGCTGTTTGTTTAAAATTAATTGAAACGAATTCTTGATTATAAATTTATTGAAATAAAAATACATATATAGTTGATCTTATTTTCTTTCTTTTCTTGAAGTGACTGTGTTATAGGTGTATGAATTATATCAACGACTAGTAACCTTATTTTTTATTAATTAAAGAAGGAACGAGGATATATATCTTTTAAAACTTGAAAAACAATAAATTTTTCAAACAAATTCACCATAATCAATATTCTTAAGTAATGGTACTTTTTAATTGTAGCACCTCATACAGCACAACACGGAACACAAGCAGCATCTAAAACGGCACCTAAGGTAAGATATATTGTTCTTCAGAATTAATTCTTTAAATGGCTTTTTTAAAATATTGAGTTATCAAGTACGGTTTGGAAGCTCCTTTTGTCACCTTTTCACTAATATGTCTTTTAAATTCATACTAAGGGTTTTACTGTTTTAGAATCTACCTTGATCAGCTTCAACTAAGGAAGGATTTTTCCTTACCGTCAGCTTCTACTGGTTAAGTTGTTACAAGTACAATAGGCTGAGTGGCCTGATGTTGATCTAAATATATTGTCAGCCAGTGTACTAGCATTCAAACACTTGCCATTATAGTACAAAAGTACAAAGCATATCAGAAATATTTTTTCGAACCCATGCACAACAAGAACTTGTGATTACATTTATTGTATTGATTAATAAGAAAAGATTGTGATTACCTGCAAAATGTAATGTTAAAGGAATTTGTAATGTAAACAAAGCCAAATTATGATTAACATGACTGTTGTCTTTTTCAGAATAACACGGTTATGTATGCAGGCGGTGCAGCAGGTGGAGCGGTGGTCCTAATCATCGTATTAATAATCATAGTGGTATATAGGTAAATAAAATTTATATACAACCATTCAAATTTTTGAAAAAGATATATAATCTTATTAAATGATTACTAAAGATTCATCTTTTTAACTCTGGAAATTATTTAATGTAAAAATCAACTAAGTTTCTAACTCATTTTAAAAACGGAACCTTAGTAGTCGGATGGTCTTAAGCGTCGATATAAAGACCCAAACGCCTAAATCTTCAATGGGGAGTTAAATACCATTTCTTCATTCTTCTTTGTAGTACATATACAACACCAATGATTGAAAAATCCAGAAAAATGGACGTACTAAATTTTATTATCATTACTAAAAATGCTGGAAAATATATATTATTGCAACTTTAAAAGAAAGCGATAACAGCACATAGAATTTTAGGAATAATACATTTTAACAAGCACGTCTCCCCTTTTTATTGCGACATATAAAAGAGGTTCATTATTATTACAAAAGACAGTAACAAAAAAATCATTTAATAGTTATGAAAGTGTGAAGTGGAGTAGATAAATTTTATACCCCAATCGGGTTATCTGTTCGTGGATGGTGAGTACCTTGAAATATTCAAATACGTTTGACAAGAGCACTGAGAAACTGTTTACACTAGAATCAAGTGGAGTGTAAGCCGATGGTTGAGACCCCTCGGTCACCGAGGATCGAGTTTTCTTAAGAGAGATATAACCATATTTTGTTTTCACTTCAGGAAAAAGAGAAGTAAAGATGGACCTAAATACATAGAAGAGAGAGAACTATCAGAGACAACCCTAGAACAACAATCAATAAGACTAAACAACCCATTGTACGAGATCGACGCTTAAATATCGTATAAATGTGTACCGAAACAATCATTTATTTATATTTTGTATTGCATTGTACATGTATCAATTCTCATAATTCTTATACATTTTTCATTGTTGTCCGATGTTCTTATTATGTATTGTTCACAAGTAAGAGTGTTGCGCACAAAGAATGTGTGTAACTAAAGACATTCTACGCGACATTGTTACCTCCTCTTTAATTGTTATGGTATATTAGAGTCCTTTGAACCAGTTTGACGATTTAAGAATCATTTTGTACAGCAAATGATGTCAAACAAAAAACCACAATACTAAAAACCATATTCCATAATGAAAATATAATATTTTATTATTTCATAGCTTCAGAATAGGGTTTGAAATTATAAAAAATCCTGAAATCATAATGATATGAAATGAATCCTTGCAGGTTCTTGCCAACTCTAAAAAATATTTATAATAATGTAAACCTGTCACGTCATTATCAAAGTAACATCATAATCGAGATAATCTCATAAATAAATTCGTATTTATACAAGCCGTGATTACGATCAATGTGTCTTTACCGATTTTAATCACTGCACTGGTTACTTGTATCTGTTACCTGTATTGTTTTTAGGAACAATATCACACAATGCATTCAAAATTTCACAGTTCGCAAAATGGTTGTTTTAAATTTTTTTCAAGTGTTAATCAAGGCTTCAACTGACCAGTTTAGACATTAGAGATATTTAATACTGTAAACCGCTTTATATTAGCGCATAGAAATTTTAGCGATTTCAAAATGCCAGTTGTATTAGCGCAGGTTTATTTTAGCGCTAGTGATTACCCTGTTTAGGACCCCAAAATTTACACCTGTACCCGACTGTATAATCATCTTAATTAGGCTCACTGTATCGATACAATGAATACTATTGATATACTTGCGTAATTACCTGCGAACAAGTAATGAGTAGTAATAATTAAATAAATGAAGCCATACATTTATTCTTAGTCATTCTGTACATGGAGACATATTTATAAAAATGTGGCCGTTTGTCCAGAGTAAAACTCAAGAGTCCCCGATTGTTTTTAATTTTGTGGATTTTTAATGCTTTTTTAAACTGTTTTTTTTTTTGAATTACTGATTTTCAGGAATTATCGTGATTTAATTCGGATTTTATTCAATTTTAATTTTGTGTGCGTGCGCATATCGTTCTATCAGCTGAAACGGAAAATGGACTTTTTGGACTGATTGATAAAAACTATTATTGATTTTTATGCATGTGAAAGTCGATATAACTTCTCATTGATTAAATGTTTAAAAAACAATTTTTTTCTTTGATCATTAATATAATTATATGACGGGTATAATATTCAACAATTATAGCACTGAAACATCATCAAAGACGACGGTTAGTATTTGCCTTTTAAGTTTTATAAAATTTTAGCGACAATTTTATTTTAGCGGTTGCATTCTTACGCCAATTGCGCTAAAATAAAACTGCCGCTAAATTTTCACGGTTTACAGAAGTTATCTTTAGTAACTTACGTTCATAGAACAATCAATATTTAATATAAACTTTTTGTCAGTTTCGGATCCATTTTACAAAACAAAGTGATTTTTTTCAGAATTTAAAAGCCTTTTTTCGAGATGCCATTTTCGTTTAACTAGTTTGATTATAATTTTTCAAGGAAGTGTTTCTAAAATTAACCGCATAGACACATCTAGTGGTTTGCAGTTAATTTACCTTGTAATCAATTATATGCGAGTTCGTTTCACGTGTATGTGTGTGTGAATAAGACTGATTTTGAAGAAGAATAAAAAGTCTAAATGCTTCACAATTAGTTTATATATACATATACAATTGTTACATTCTAGGAATACAGAAGTAAGTTTTTTTAACCTGGGTGTTTGAAAAGTGAATTTTCTAACACAGATACGCCGATTTCATAATTGAACGCAACCAACAAATACATACACACACACACACACACACACACACACATACACTATATATATATATATATATATATATATATATATATATATATATATATATATATATATATATATATATATTTGCATTACAATATAAGAACTGAACTGTAGAGTTTAAGGATCCATTAGCTTTTACTATTCTTTCATGCCAAGTAAACACTAACATTAATCCGATTTCAGTACTAACATTTTAACATCGAATAAAGTTGAGAACTGAACAATATTGATTTTGAAATGTCCATTCTTGCTTCTATTTTATGAAGATTTTTTCAATTCTTCTCGACGCCTTAAAATTAACCGCATTAAAAGTCCGAAATCCCCGATATCTTTATACGGTTCAAAGTCGTCGTTTTCATTTTGCTTTTGCTCTTTTCGCACTATTTGTAGTTGGACATTTTTAACTGTTCCCTAAAAACAATTGTCAATAATGTTCATCATGAAAGGAAATCGTTAAAAATCTAGCATTTTTAAATAGACTATAATTTTAACATGTTTCAACCAGTATAAATTATGTTTGGAATTAAATCATTAACTAAAAAGCAATTTTCTTCTACATTTAGACATCATTTTAAAGTAGATCTAGAGAAAGAAAAATCTGTGATAGTTATTTTTATGACGTATCACTAAATTATGTATGCTATGGTTTATAATCAGGTTAATGGACTAAACAATAACTTTAATATTGAATAATTTGAAAACATAATGCAAACAAAAGGGGGATTTTTTAAAATGTGTAAATTGGTGAAAGATAAGTTCTTGTAAAGTCTTCGAGTCATATCAGTGGATATCTTGTCTACTTCTGTATATCTGTTAATTGCCAATAGTTTATGTTAGCCTCTGTATTAAAGTGTACCCATTTTATTCCCAAACTTTTTATATTATTTCTAAAAATCGTCCTTAGTTTATCTTATAGAAAACTGACTGTTTCTTATTGTTCATATTTGTGTTCATAATCTTCTATTTATAATTAAACATAAAATTGGCATGAAAAATTATAATAAAAATAAAACAATAGTTACCTCCTTCTGTAAATGGACAAGTACAGTTTGACTTGATACAGCTCCATGTGTTACCGGGATTTCATGCAGCAATTGAAGTGCGCTTGCTAATTTTGTTGCAATCAAATATATATCAGATACTTGAAGTGTTAACGACTTTTGCATTAGGTATTTACTTAATGGATAATCATCGTCACGTTTACCAAAACATATTGTTTTACCCTCACAAATATTTATAAGTGTATTAGTTTTGCCAAATTCTGAAAATGGAAAAGATTTTGCGATAACATCAAACTTAATACTTTTCAAACCTCATTGGATATAAATATATTGTGTTTTAAAAAAACAGATATGAAAATGAAAAGTTTCTTAAAGCATTGTTTTACATTTTCAAATAATTTAATATACCTCAAAACTATATATTATGCCTCTGTCATATACCAAAAATTTAATCATAAATTACATTCAAAAATGTTATATGACACCATTATAACATCAGCTGCTCGAGTTGTGTAAAGCGCTATTTTACGAATCACAACGCCTTTTTTCGCCTCTTGCTTGATATCGGTTTTGCAGATATTCCCGATTACCCCACTGAAATGACCGCCTTTAAAACCAAAATAATCTCGACTTTGGCGTATATTTGATAATGAATTAAAAATGAAATATAAAATTTACAAATATCAAAAACGAGAAAATTTATTAAACCTATATTAATAATAATGATTATAATAACCTGTTGTGTAGCGTGCCGACATTCGTCTGTCTGTTGTAGCTTCCGTCTGAAACTAACAAATAAAAAAATTAGTAAACCTACTAGAAAGTAAACAAATCTGTAAACACAAAACAGAAATTCTTAGAGTTGACTTGCACGTGACGGGTGTAGCTAGCTAGACAGGAGGTGCTTACCCTTCCGGAGCACCCGGCCTCACTTCCTTGGTGGAAGTTCACGTGTATAACACATTTTGCCAGTTTGCAAAGTTTTTACTTTGTTTTTGGGATTGTGATATGGACAAGGACTCGTATGTTTGTTTTATTTAATCAAAACTTTATTAACCCTGGAGAAAAATGATATTGAAGCTGAATATTACGATAATAAATGGTCAAAAGTCATAATAATTTTGTAAAAAAAAAAAAATAAAAAAACATAAAAAAAAAAAATTAAAAAAAAAACTTCGATATTAACGGAAAGAATGTAGAAAGTTTTGAAAAAAGTTTGATGAAACAAAACCGAACATATAGATCATGTATACTAGTACAGTCTACCTCGAGAAAAACGAAGTTTCAAACAACGAATTTTTGTATACAATTGCCGAACTTTTTTCCTTCAAATATCTTTTTAAAAATTATTGCTATTACCAAGTCGGAGGGAAGGAAAAATCTTAAATAACGAACCCAATGCGTATTCCCTGTAGCCATCTCCATCGCTTATAACTAAGTGTTGACCATGAGTCGGTTCAGTGAGTCATGGAATGTACAATGTTGTGGATAAATTTGATTTTGGACATGTAGCTTATTGCCGTCGGTTAATCTAGGATGCATTGTTGCTTTTAGAAATTTAGTGTTTTATAAACGAATATTTTTAACTCTGAGTAGTGTTAGTTTTCAGCGCGTTTAAAGACATTAAAAAAACAATAGCGAACTGTTTTCCGAAAGCCGGGTTTGTGAAATCAAACACTCCCAAATGTTTAAGTCTGACAATGATACTGACGAAGACGTCATTAGACCACTCTCTCACCTCGCTGATGACACACATTTATCAGAGCTTGTTCAATTGAGGAATGAATTAAAAACAAATGGTGTTTTTTTCCGATGATATGAGGACGATATCGTAACAAGTGAGATTATCACTGATGAGGATATCATACAGGAGGTATGTAACGGTCCCGATGTTACTGACACCGGCATTGAGTGTGATGACGATGAGGAAATACAAATTACCGGAATTTCTGTTTAAATAACAAACTTTGTACGGTTAAATGGATATGCATACCATTTAACATATTTTAAAACCATTTAATATTAACTAACTACATCTTACATATAGTCTTGAATGTTTAAAGCAAAAGCGATGCCTTGATTGTTTTCTCATTAAAAAGAGAAGACAGAAATGCTTAAAGACGAAATTGACAAACACAGAAAAAAATGTGTAAATAAAGTGTTAGTAAATTTGCGTAAAGCTTTGAAATGTCAAATATAGAGTACTGACCCAACAAGCATACTTCAAATTAAACAATTGAATTTTAAAGTAATTCACATGTTCAACTGTTTTCCCTACTGTATTTTGCTCGAAACAAAATGTCTTTCACTGCCTAAATTTAAATCCCTAATTTGCTCGCAAAGATCCTGATGTGAGAAGGTTTGCGATGTTGCTTGCCAAAGAAGGTAAATTCTCCTGACATTCAAAAACGAACTGTCTTGATATTACTGATATAATTTTGACTTGGGAGAAAAAACATCACTTCACTTCTAAATGTATATATAAATGAGTATTTGAAAAATTCGTTAACGATTCAAGATCAGTTGTGCTGTATTTCGTTATTAAGGTTACGGATATGCACAAGTCAAGTTTTATTTGTGCTTCATATATATCACCCCAATATTCACTCACCCTTTTTCTTTTAAGAATTGATGAAAATGTATACAGAAACGGGTTTAAAGCCGAGTTTATCGGAATGACGAAAACTGTCACCCATACGTAGACATCAGCTGAAATTTGGTGTCCGGACATAGCCATTATTCCTAACAACAAACAAATAATAAAATATGTTTCAAAGTATACTTATTTTAGAAGTATCCCCGCTTTTGCTGCATATGGTGTATGTATGTCACAGTTATTTTGAAATGTTAGAGCTTTTTTCCACTACGGCAACTTTCAACAACGAAGCAAGCTGCTTAAAATTTAACCAAGGATATTGCAAGCCTAGGCTAATTAAGGCCCTTAAAAAGTTTTATGGCCGTCATAACAATATTGTTGATAAGTATGAAGTCACTGTATCCATTCATTCTTAAATTTTGACTTTATACGTGACGGGTGAAGCTTGCTAGAAACGAGGTGCTTAACCTTCCGGAGACACTGGCTTACTTCCTTGATGAAAGGTATGACTACATTGGCCAGTTTTCAAAGTTTTTTTTTTTTTTTTTTTTTTTTTTTTTTTATTTTATGATGGGGGGGGGGGATTGTAATTTGGACATGGACTTGTATGTTTGTGTTTATTCTTTTAGAACAATTCCTTTTTATAATTTATACTTTTCAGACAATATATAACACCTGTACATAAATAAGGAATCAGCATGCCAAATCTAATGTTCAATTTTGCAGATTGCTTTCGTTACTTATATTTTGAGTTAAATTATATCAAATTAATTATTATTTTAAGCATTATAAACTACAAACGTGTAATATATGTTTATATACAGTTTTTGTACAATTTGTACAATTTCATGCAAGAAAATATAAAGGCGAAATAAAGTAGCTTACCCATTATTCCCACAGGAAACCAGCAAAGGAAGTCCGTTAAAACAACCATGAATAATGATCTGGCAACTGCAGCTTCCTTCTTCTGTCTGGATCCAAGCTGCAATATTGAACCCGAGGCTACTTTTCGTATTTCAAGATATATAATCAACTGCCCAACAGCAATGGCCATAAAGACAACGAAATTAAAGAAGATAAAAACAGAAACGGAGTATAACGCCTTCGTCGAATCAGCTTTAACAAGAGGAAGCGCCAAACATACTCCAGATTTAGAATAGAAATTTTCATCGAAGACTAAAACTGGAATCAACGCTAAAGATGCAGCAATGCACCAAACAATAAAACAACAGAAGAAAGTTACTCTTGGAGAAAACCTGAAATTGCCGAAAGGAAATTTAACTACTAAAAGACGATCAATGGTTATTAAGAAAATAAAAAGCACTGATGCTTCACTTGACATCACTGATAAGACTCCTGCTGTTTTACAACCTATGCTATTTTTCCAATTTTCCGCACTAACAGCATAAGTGCCTTTATATATCATGTCAACTATTCCTATTATAGTTAGATATATTCCCATAAGAAGATCAGAAACACTTAAATTACTAACCCATATCGGAAACGACCTTTTGACAATATTTGACCTATCAATAATAACCCTGACTATAATCACCAAAATATTTCCCAGTAATGCTGCCATTCCGATGATCCATATAAATACACGTAGTACACTGTATTTCATCAGATACTTACATGATGAAAATTCATCTTCTGGGGGGAAACAACGGTTCCTTGACACACCTGGGGGTTTCAAGCAACAAAATACATAAAAATCAGTATATAATGTTTCAAGAGATGTCAGAGAATCAAACATGGACGCTTTTGGGGGTATACCTGATTGTCTTATATCAAGTATCTCTAGCCGATCAAGTCCTTTTGATATATCAGTATTGAATTCATGTATTTTATTATAACTCAGGTTTAGGAATTTCAGTGCAACAAGACCCTTGAATGCGTCATTTGGAAAATCATTTATGTTCTTTCTACTAAGATCCAAACTAACTAACGAAGACAAACCATCAAAAGATGATTCACTGATAGTCTGAAGTAACGGATTACCCTTTAATAACAAAATCTGAAGGTATTTAAGACCTTTAAACGCATGGGATTGAATTGTCTTAATAGCATTGTCTCGCAAATCAAGAAAATATAGATTTATCAAATTTTCGAACATTCCCCTAAAAACCTCTGTCAATGAAGTATCTTTTAAAACCAATTCACCCAGAAATAGCAGAGAACGAAAGACTCTTCCGTCCCATGGCCAAAATTGATGACTAAAATCTAGGCGATTAACTCGTAAATCGAGTTCTGCTAAATTTACCACTCTATTGCAGGTAAAATCAAGGTCGGAACATAAACAGCCATTTGGACATGTAACGTTACAAAGGCGTTCGTCATCTCCCAGCGGACAATCCCGAATGCCATCACAAACAGAATTTATAGGAATACAGATGCTTTGTTTTTCGTAACTGTGGCACTTGAGGCTTCCTGGACACTGAAGACCTACTGTAAATGATAGAAATTAAATTTGGGATTTTAGGATTTTTTTAAACCACAGATTCTATCATTACTTTCTATTGATATTACAATTACATCTTTCTAAAATCACCACGATTTTCAACTTTTTTATAAATGATGTCTACTGCTTTAAAACTTGACCATCTTGTTCTAGCTTTTTAAGGCAATATAAATATGCTAAAAATTTTCAATTGTTATCAACAGTACCATTTTTTTTTTACAGAAACCGACTGTCATCGTAGAACTAAAACACAGGTAGCAATTTAAAGTACATGTTATTCTAAAAAAGGAATATATAAAAAATATTGTAGATATGTTAAGTTTTTTTAAGCTTAATCAAACACATCAAAAATTCAAATCTGTTAAATTATTTAATTATATTGTAATGCTGTAGAGATTATCAGTATACTGGAAAAATTCATATAATTAAAGTCTTTTGGATTTATTAATTCTTTAAATATTTGGCTTATTTTTTTATCTATCAAACCTTTCGTACCCTATTGTGACTAATGAGGAATAATTATCTAAAATGTGGATACACGGCACATCAAAATTTATCAGGTTTTTTTGTTAAATATTTACTATCCCTGAGCACCGCTGCTGGTGTAATCAAAGTCCCCCGGGGTATCTTTAACTCAGTAAGCCATACTTTGTGCTGACAGAAAATATATGCCATGAAGAAAAGTTTCATTCGTCTAAATTTTGAAAGAAGTTTAAAACTAAGGTTTGTTTACTCATGTAAAGCATTTCTTAGCTGAATTTGGATTTATATTGTTTCAAAACATTGCATTTTTAAAAATTTTCAACTTTTTGTCTTTTGTTTATTATCTATCAAACTTTTCGCCTCCTGGTGTGTCACGGGTGAGGAATAATTTTCTGAAATGGGCACATCTGGCACAACAAAATTTAACATCAATTTCTTTCTTTCTTTCTTTCTTTCTTTCTTTTTTTTTGTAGAATTTATTTTAAATATATACATATGAAATTTTGAATGTACAATCCATAAGTAAAAATGATAAATAATTTATTGGATCTTGTTTTCCTAATTTTTTTAAAAAAACTTCAAAGTGTTCGACCATTTACAATTCGATTCAAAATAGAGCTGGCAACCTGTTTGATTAAGAGTAAAAGCTTTGATTCTTGTCCAAATATTTAAAAAGATATATTTTGGTAGACTAATGTGAATACAGCAATCTAAAAAAAAAATGATAAATTATAATGAACATTATTCTATTTTTACCGCAATCAATCTCGTCTTCACCATTCGGACAATGATTTACGCCATCACACAGTAAACTCATATGAATGCAGTAACTGTCATGGCATTTCAAGTAGTCAGCGGGGCAATTATAGTCACCTAATAAATAAAAAGTCTTTTTTGTTCAATAAACTTTATTTTGAAAATTAAAATAAAAGTTACAGTAAAACCTGTATAAAGATACAACGCATATGATCTAAGGTATGGACTATACAGACAAGTGTTATCACAAAGAGGTTTTTGTAGTTGAAATATGAGGTATAAGAACAAACAAACGCAGTTTAACACAGATAGTCTTCGTTTAGAAGTAGTTACTAAAACAAGGTATAGTATTGATAAAATTTTTGTTTGCAAACTCATTTTTTAACAAATACAACATTTTTGATAAATTTAAATGTCGAACATATGAATATAAAATTTCTTTTTTATGAGGAGTCGGCTTGTAATATAATGGTCGATTATAAAGCGACTTAATTATGATTTTTTCCATCAAACTTTTCGTCCCCTAGTGTCACTGATGAGAAATGATTTTCCGAAATGTGCACATATCGCACATCAAAATTGAACAGGTATTTATGCTATATATTTACAATTTTTCACCGAGTTTACTCTTAGTGTACTTACTGCAACCTTGAAGATGTGATAAATCTCTGCATCCAATAACATCACCATGGGTATCAATACGTAACAAACAATGGAAATGCATCAGGTATAACTGTCCATTTTTGCAATTTAGATTGATACTTTGCTTTTTAATGTCTAAAATACAAAGAAAATGAAAAAATAATACTGTTTTAATCAATCTGAGAAACTTCATATGTTATTGTTTGTTTATTTTCATACTTTAAAAAACTTACGGTTTTGTTTAATGTAGACATATCAAATATTGAGAGAGAACGATTTCTGAAAGGTTTTGAAATTTAGAGCCAATCATATAATAAAACATTTTTACAGATTTTTCATTATTCGTAATACCTCGTCGATTAATAGTGAAAATTTCAATTGGTGTTTTATTCATAATTCTTTATTCTGCACCTATATTTTGACTGTCTTTTTAAACAGTAAATGTTGGTTTTGTGGAAAAGGAAAAGCTTTAATTTCTTTTAAAAAAATGAAAAAAAAAGAAAGTTAAGAAATATTAAGCGTTTCAAAAACAAAAACGCTTATATTAGTATTAATGAAAGGTTGTTAAATATTTGTTTTGGACTTCTCAAAGTTACTTTAAAAAAATTTTACATTGTCAAATAAACCAAAATGCTCATCTGTGATGTGATTTGATATTGTAATATACAATTATATAATGATTATCAAAACAAAAAGAATAACTTAAATTAAAAATCAACGGGAGTTTGTTTGGGTTGCATTTATAGTTTTAATATGTTATTTACTCGTTTGCTTAACATATATATCCTTTAATTTAACTTATGACAATTTTGACAAAAAGGACAATAAGAAATCATTAAACAATAACATTTATGGTAATTTAGCATTTTCGCAATATTTGCTTTTTTCATGGGCCATAATCTTAAAATATGACTTAAATTGACATTTAGAAGGGACCCAGTAAACTAAATATTGTATCTTATCACTTTATGCAGTATTTCATTGATAACTCAGATCATACATTTTACTTTGAACAAATTAAAAATTAAAACAATGAGTATCATGAAATTACTGAGTAAAATATATATGGTTGCTTGGGACATTTTAAAATTGTTTTGAAATCATGAGCTAGGCAATTATTTAGGTGTCTTAGAAATCATGATTTGGTATTCGTTTTAAGAGGTTGTCAATACTAACATGTCGGGCCTTTAATCACTACAAATCACATTCAGCTGGAAATAGTAAAAAAAGTGACTACAATATAGCATTTAAAAAGTCGGATTCGGCAAATAAATTTAATTAGTTGTTTTCAAATTTAGGAGATCATCTTTTTTATATAGCATAGGCTTCAAAAAGAACAGATTTAACCAAAGCCTTCTGTGAAATTGATTATTTTTAACTGTTTGACTTATATATTTTTTATGTATCAAACTTTTCGGTCTTAGTGTCACTGATGAGGAATTGATTTCCGAAATGTGGACATCTGGCACATCAAAATTTAACTGGTATGTGTATTATATATTGACCAATACTTTAGAGGAAATGTCAAAAATGTTTGTTACAGATGCAGTGACGCATCTGATATACGGACAACCGTTTTATTTTTCTTTGATCGGTTTAAAAGATAACGAACATATTCCTACTTAAATGATACTACAATGCGTTAAACTACACCGTTCAAAACATGTATGACACGTATATATGGAATACGAGTCATTTCCAACAGTAAAGGTAAGACCTGATTTTTGAGCCGTAGTGCCTGCCAAATCACATAAAACGATAGTCTATTTAAAAACAAAAAGTAGTACTGACCTTCAACACATTTCACATCCTGTACATGTACCCGTAAGTCTGAATTAGTTGCTGTAGAATTTACTGCACTTACACGCACAATAGGTACGTATCTCTTATCCGTTATTTCTCCTTGATCTACGTCAGTGGAGCTACCAATATACCCTTCACAGTTACACCTATATATATATCGTATGTAAAATATAAAACAGTTATTTTCGCATAAATATAAAGCACCAATAGCAGTTAAATTATGATGTGACAGATTTGCACATTTAGGAAATTCATTCCTCATCAGTGACAAGTATATGTATATAACTTTTTACTAAATATAAAATAAATTGATTTGTCAAGAAAATGATTTGGATATTTTACATACTCCAGATATTTACATACGTGGAAGTAAAAGAGTAAACAAAGGTTGTTTATATATAAGGATAGGATTACAATTTATTATATATTTTTCTAAAAACACGAGAAGTGAATATAAAAGTCGTGAATTTTATAAAATGAATATGTTTTATTTTTCAGATGAACATTTTCATAACCTGTGTAAATTAAGTTCAGCATATTTTGTAGATGCTATATCTATACTGTTTAAGGATAAACTATTTTATGCAAGCCAGAACAAAAGTATTGTTAAAAACTAATTGTGGCTCTGACGAAGTTCCAAAATTACGGCTACAAAATTAACCTCATGACAAATTGAAAACCCTTTGCAATTGAGATAAAAGACATAAAAAGGTCTTTAAGAATGTTTGCGACGGTAGCTTTTTCAGATGATTTTGGAAAAAATTACACATTTAAAATCAATTAATAAACAGTGATTTTAATTTGTATTTGTATTTTGTATAGTTTCATTGTTTATTCATTCACATGTTTTATTGTTTTCTTTTGTTTTTGTCAAATTCAGCTGCTAATTCTTTTTTTCTTATTAAAAATATTCTGATATTGCGTGTAAAGTTTGTACGATTACAACAATACTTACCGACTTGTTTTGTTGATTTTACATACACTATCAAGAAAGCAATTACAATTAGAATATTTTCCACTCAGACTGAAATGTTCGTTTAATGTATTTTCGAAAAAAATACTTGAATTCCATTGTACATTGCCACTGCCACATTCAACAATTATATGTTGAGAGCAATTTGAAACTTGTTTCAATTTGGATATGACCATCTTGGAGACGTCATAAGTTATTTCACGTGAGATGGCAACACCATTTTCTTTAACTGTCAACCAATTGTCATTCAGACTTCTTATGATTGTAGTCGCTTTTGTTCCATAAAATTTGCAATCAACATCTATTGATTCTTTAAATGATAAAAAAGAAATATTGAGAAACAATTTGTCGAAAAAAATCGTTAAACTTCATATTACGATTATTAGGTTATGATAAAAATTCCAAAATCAGTATTCAGTTTTGCAACATAAATCTAATGCTCTGTAGAAAAAAAAAGTCATACGATTTTTCATTTTATTTTCTTTCTTTTTAATTCGAAATGCTTACCTGGTTAGCAACTGAAGCATATTTAATAAAATGGTACGTGGAATCTTCATAAGCTAAACAAAGCATTTTTGTTAAAATTTCATATATGTTAAAACTCAGTGTTTCATTATGTGAAACATTACGAGTGTAAACTCTGCTTTTTCTGATAATAACAATAAGAAACATATTTTTTTTATGTTTGGCCAATCGACAAAAAGCATTCGTTAATAGATTATTTTTGGTATAGTACAATATTTCTGTTTTATATAAATGTATTACACAACAAATGAAGTATTTAAAACACGTAGATTTTGATAAGTCCATTTTTGAAACTTCAATTTAAATTTTAAATTAATTAGTTTTTAACTGTTTGACGTTTTGTTTTTTCTATTTTTTTCGTATCTATCAACTTTCGATCCCTATTGCGACTGATGAACATAAAAATTTAACAGGTAGTTTGTTAGATATTTGGTACCGATAAGATGATTGGAAATACGATGCAAAGCGAATTTAAAAACATAATTCTAATTGTTTAACATCGCTTTTCATTTTTTAACTAGATCATAAAACAAAGAATGAGGCTTTTGAATTCTGTAAATCAGTGTTCGCATTTACATTTATGCTTGTTTGATATTTTTACTACAAAGGTCATTATTGACAACCTAAATGAAAAGTAGCAGGAAAATAGACAAGTTTTGGTCTGTATGAAGTTGTTATGACAGCGATTATCATTTATTTCTCCTTTTTTCTTATTGAAACTTCTCGGTGAAAAAATTTTCATGACATGATTCTGTAAACAGACTTTGTAATCCTTCAAATGAATAAGCTCAATGACATATAAACGAATTCTTGAATTCTGTATTGTTTATGCTTTTAATTTTTCAGTGCAAGGAAACAGTTTAAATATTTAACTTACTTTCAAAGCCAAGACCTATCTTATAAGTTCCGTTTTGTACATTTGACCTCTTTAACCATGCACCACAAGAAAATACTGGCTCAAAACCACACCGTATTTGGTCCTCATCCTCATGATAGTTTCCTCGACAATCATAAAAATTGTCACATATTCTTGATGAAGGTGTACATTTTAAATCGTAACAATACTCCAATCCATCATGACATTCCGCTTAAAAGACACAATGATTAAGTAAAAATTTGTATTTTCACATAATTATATAATCAAATGCAAACCAACAAGTCCAAGCTCATTAAAATATCTTTCACACTTGTATTTTTACCTAGAAAGTGAGGTTGGGGGTTCCGGATGGCAAACTGCCTCAGATCTAGCGGAAAAGACAAAACTGATCAACTTATAAAAAATAAAAATTATTAAAACAACCATAAAAAAGCAGACAGTAATTATTAAATAAACAAGAGGCCCATGGGCCTTAACGCTCACCTGAAGATATGTCCAATATTGTTTGCAAAGTGCAGTAGACAATATATTACGTACAGAAACTTTAAAAAAGTTTTCTCAAGTTAAGAACTCCCACAAAACTTAATCAGAAATATATCCACTCACATTTCATTCATAAGTAGCTTATATATTATGCATGAAGTAACTGTAGTGCAATGAATAATTTCCAAATCATTAATCAATTTCAGTATACTAATGCAGCTATGTCCTTGATCTTTCAACATATATGACCTTGAACCATATTTGATTGTCATGTCAATACCTATAATATTCTAATATATATGCCTATACATGAAATTAAAAGCTTTTAAGATAATTAATAATATTAGTATTCCTATGTTTATATGACCTTGACCTTTGAACATATAACCTTGAACCATATATCAAAATGATAATTGTCGTAATACCTACAATATTCTAATATACATGCCTATATTAAAAGTTATTAATTTTCAAGATAATTAGTGATTTAAGTCTTCTTTTGCAGCTGTGACCTTTACCTTTCTACAAATGACCTTGAACCCTATATCAAAATGATCATTGTCGCAATACCTACAATATTCTAATATGCATGCATTTAAAAAAAGTTATTTGTTTTTAAGATAATTAGCAATTTCAGTCTTTTTTGCAGCTGTGTCCTTGCCCTTTCAATATATGACCTTGAACCATAAATCAAAATGAACATTGTCGCAATATCAACAATATTCTAAAATACATGCTAATACAAAAAGTTAATAGTTTTCAAGATAATTAGCAATTTAAGACTCTTTTGCAGCTGTGCCCTTGACCTTTCAACATATGACCTTGAACCATATATCAAAATGATCATCATGTCAATACCTACAATATTCTAATATACATGCTTATACAAAATATTTTAGTTTTCAAGATAATTAGAAATTTAAGTCTTCTTTTGCAGCTGTGACCTTGACCTTTCAACATATGACCTTTAACCATGTATCAAAATGATCGTTTTCGCAATACCTACAATTTTAATATACATACCTATACAAAAAGTTAATAGTTTGTCAAGATAATTAGCAATTTAATTCTTTTTTTGCAGCTGTGACCTTGACCTTTCAACATATGACCTTGAACCATATATCATAATGATCGTTGTTGCAATACCTACAATATTCTAATATACATGCCTTTACAAAATATTAAAAGTTTTTAAGATAATTAGCAATTTCAGTCTTTTTTGCAGCTGTGACCTTGACCTTTCAATATATGACCTTTAACCATATATCAAAATGAACGTTGTCGCAATACCTACAATATTCTAATATACATGCCTATACAAAAGTTAATAGTTTTCAAGATATAGTGACAAATATATATTTTTAGCAATTTCCCCACTCAGTGCCTTACAATTTCCCCATTTTGAGCCCCATAACTACCATTTGTGTAAATCTGAAAATAGGTGACCTAAGGATGTTATGAATGAAATAACTTATTTTCATAGATTTTCAAAGTTTTTCTTTCTTTCCCCTTATGGTACCCCAAGGAGACATAACTCCTTCATTTGTGCAAATCTGAAAGGGCTTCACCCAGGCATGATGGTAACCAAGTTTCATTCAATTTGGCCCAGTGGTTTTGGAGAAGATTAAAATGTTAAAAGTTAACGCACGACGCACGACGGACGACGCACGACAGACAACGGACGGTGAACCATCGCAATAGCTCATCTGAGCTTTCAGCTCAAGTGAGCTAAAAATATTTATGCATTGATTCCTCCAAAAAAACTTTAGCTTTAGTGAAGGCATAATTTACTACTTTTTGTCAACAGCCGCTCGATTATTTCTGTACCGTAAACACTGTATTTCAAGACAACATATTAAACCTATCAATTATAAATATTAAAGTTTAAAACGCCTTTCATGTTAAATGAAAGTTTTTAAACCTTCTTAATTTCTTCCTGGTCTTATTTTCTTTCTTTAGTCCCAGAACGATTTTTACTTTTTGATTGTATGACATAAATTCAAATGCACATTTTAACACACACACACACACACACACACACACACGCGCGCGCGCGCGCATATATATACTTGTCATTTATGTTTCATTTGCCGTTTCTTTGAAATTCAACCATGCAAACTTAATGCACATGTTTTTGATTTTACAAGTACATTTGCATTATAAGTAGTCAAGGAAAAAATATGTGATATGTTTTAAAGAAGATGGAATTAAGTTGTAACATGAAAGAGATTTTAGTAAATAAATATAATTATTGCACACTAAATTGAATAAGTCATTCTTGTTTGATATTTACAAAATTCTTATAATATGTCAAGATTGTTTTAATCTACTTACATCCCTGACAGTCCTTTTCATCTGACAAATCACTGCAGTCAACTTTTCCATCACATCTTCCTGTCTTTGCAATACAATGTCCATTTTCACACCGCCATTCTGTCGAGTTGCAAGAATCTTTTGTTCCTTTTTCAAATATAAGCAAATTTGTATACGTTAATAGGTGTATGGTTGTCTACACTTATTAAATGTTAACTAGTTTAAATCATAAAAAGATTATTTTATCCCATTTTAAACTGGTAACGACTAAATGAAAAATTAGTTAATGGTCCTTAAAAGATATTGTTTTAAGTCTACATGCGCGTTGTAACTGTATGCGTTCAATGGAAACTTTTTTTAATCATGTTCACAATTGTCATTTGAAGTTCATCTAAACATAGAATGATTAAAACAACTAGGCACCTCTATTCTTAGTAAGCTGATGGACGACAATATTGTCAAACATGATTTAATCATATAATTTGTAATCTATTAAACTTTTCTGCCCCTAGTTTCACTGATGATGAATGATTTTCCGAAATGTGCACATCATCTGGCACTTCAAAATTTAAAAGGTATTTGTGTCAACATACTTACTACACCGACTTTCATCACTTTCATCTGGACAATCATCATAACCATCACAGTAAACAATCAGTGGCACAAAAGATCCATCATCACATTGATATAATGTTATACGGGTTCCATTTACTTTGACCATAAAAATAAATAAATAAATAAATAAATAAGAAAGATTTTGACAGCATAGATGTAAGCAATAATACTTTCTTAAACTGTAACAATTAGACAATTTATATATTATGGGATAGCCATATTAAGTGGCTGGTATATTGATCATTAGATAAATGTTTAGACGTATGTCTGCAATTTATGGTTGAATGCTATAATATTTGCCATCCTTGCTCTGCTGAAGGCATGCATTATCTAATTTTCAGAAATGCATCACTCTATCTAATACGTCCTTAAATAAAACCAATTACATTTCAGGGATGGTAACACAAAAACATTTATCAACACCCTTATTAGCAAAATTATCCTTATTTGTACCTGTTTTGGACGATCACACATTATGAGATTTCTGAGATTATCTTTAAATTAGCAATTTTGTCACATACTGTATGTAATGTTTACATATTTCTATATAATTCGAACGAAAGGCAAAAAAAAAAAAATCATTGGGTAAATTGATTTTAAACGATTAGAAAATAGGAAAAAATGAAAATAAGTGGGATTCACTGTTACATGGGTAACAATTAAGTTTAACACCAGCCTTGTATGACGAGTACCTTTAAATAAAGGTCAAGATATTATCAATGATTTCTTGCAATAAAATCAATGTCTATAAAACGTCATGTTATAATGCCATTTCACTTCCATAACACACACTAATCCCGTTTTGTTCCAGCATTTATAAAATTCAATTTAGTTGATTTTAAATGGCCATTTAGTTGTGTTATGTAAAAAAGTGTTGGTAAATAAATTAACCCACCTTCATTATCTAGACTGTCAAGTGAAGCATTACCACACGACTTTTCATCAGATCCATCTCCACAATCAGCAATACCATTACATAAATATAATCTAGATATAAACTCTTCATTGTCACAGATATACACATTTTTTAGTTGGTGTTTTCTCTCCGTTTCTTGAACTTTTGTTTGCAGATATTTTAAACCTGTTATTGATAAAAACATAAAGACATCCGGTTATGAAAATATTTGTTAACCAGACTGCTTACAATATCCAGTTTTATTTTAATTATTTTTGTCATAATTTAATTTTCAGTACTCATAAATGAATGCAACATAAAGCGACTTGACGAATTGTAGCATCGTTACATGGGCAGTATTGGTGGTTGGTTGGTCATTTGTTAGTTAACTTGCAACAGCAATTGTTAAGCTTTTCGTGACGAGTCAATTTCATATTGTGTGTAATTGTACAAGTGTTTTGCTTTTTCCTGTTTAATGCGCACTCATGGCGGCATTTAGAGTGATAGTAAACTTACTCACAATGTTCGATACAAAAATCGCATACCATGTAAAGTCCAGTGAATGGTACCATAAACAGATAAAAAACTACAAAAGTATCAACCTTTCTTACTTGTGGTTGACCAGGGTAAAACCAACAACCATGAGACTTAATAGTGTTTTAACTTTTAATATCATTTTTATATAATCTATATTTAGCTCATAAGTAACTTTGTAATTATCCTCAATATGTTTTCACAGTATTTCACAGTTCGTTTATAGTTGATAGTTCACTGAAGGGAAGATCGAACAGAGTAGAAAAAAGAATTTCGGATTTAATCAGTTTAAATATTAACCGTCACAGTACCATTTTAACAATAACAAAACATATAAAGAATACCTGTTACATTAACGTATTCCTTATTCTCACAAATTATATTATTTATGTCTTTCTTTAAGCAAGGTATATCATGCCAAGTATTTATGTCATCACCCGACAACTCAATAGCCGTGCACCTTTCGTCAATTAATCCATTTGGTTGTACATTCTTCTTGTCTGATTTCCTAACATTGAATAATAAAATATGAAACTATGTTTCTGAAACAGTTTTTTGTCTAAGTAAAATCAATTTGGGAAATAAAAACAAACGAGTCCTTGATTTTGTATATCCAAACTTTTTCCAGACGTATTGAAAGCGCAAATTCATTTATCGGCAAGGTTCGAATTGCATTCGAGACAAATGTTACTTAGAGAATATCATTCGACAAAGGCTGGAATTTTTTTTCAGGTGCTTCTGCTTCTTTGTTAACTTAAACAAACCGTCTAGATATAATTAAAGAGTCTTGATTGCAGCGTAAAATTATTTTTTTTCTATTTGACTCTAGATCGTAGGAAAAGTCTGCCAACTAGCAAAAATGAATCATTCATCTTAAATCTCTAAGATAACATTATAAATGGTCTATAAACACTGCATTTAAACAAGAGCTATGTTGGGAATAAAATCATTGCACTCACTTGCAATGTTTTTATGGGTTTTGTTGATCTGTATAGTGGTCACTAAGATTTAATATGTGCCTAAGGAAAATACCTGTACTTGCTAGGGTTAAAATTACTTGCTCCCGTTTTGAATCTCACCAAGGTATTATACAGTCAGGGAATTAAATGACCGAGTGATTAGAGGAACCTGGTTTCATCAAGGTAATTAATTGTTTATTCTTTAATACCTGGGATGTCACTAAGAATTTTATATCATCCTTAAGTTGTTTGTTCAACGGGTGAAGTAAGCGTGCGAACTGGGATGATAGCAGTTTTAAAGTGTTAAACAAAAAATCAGTTGATCAGCTTTTCAAAATTAACATAAATATTTATTAACAAAGTTCCTGTTGCAGATTTTCAGCAACAATTTGCATTTAAATTTAAATTTATATTTAAATTGATTTACTGCCTCTGGCACATCTTAATATTAAATTACAATCAGACAAACGGCACGCCTGCATTGCAAGAAAACCAAATTTCAATTAATAGTAATTGTTACCTTGACCTTCGAGCTAATGACCTGGTTTGCAACCTACATGCCATGTCTCATCTATGAAAATAAGTTGACGGATTTCAAAATAATCGTACAAACGGATCGTCTTTACATGCACGGAAACCAAATTTATATTTATAATAACCGCTATTTCGACCTTTCTCCTAGTGACGCGATTTGCAAACTCATGCAAAGTCTAATAACAAAGAAAATGTTGACCGAGTTTTAGATCAATCCGACAAATGCACGGAAACCCAATTTCAATTTATAGAAACTGTTACCTTGACCTTTGACATAGTGATCTAATTTGGAATCCCATGCGATGTCTCATCGCATGGAATAAGTTGACCGATATTGAGAGCAATCGGGCAAGTGTGTGTCTTTAAATGCCGGAAACCAAATTTCTATTTTTAGTAACTATTAATATTTATAGTATCTGCTACCTTAACCTTTGACCTACGGGTATGATTTAGAATTCAGTGCTTTGCATCATCACAAAGAAAAGGTCTTTAAAAATCTTTAAAAATCTTTAAAAATAGGAATAAATAAATGAACTCTTTCGGTTTCTAATAGTTAAAAGGAAAGAATAAGACGTTTTGAGAGATTTTGCCTCGTTAATAAGTAAAAATATAAGGAGGCTAAAAAAGACAGAACAAAATAATTTCTTAGCGAGGCTTTAAAGGTTAACTATTTATTTACAAAGTCATTGACATAAATATTTTACCATGCTGTATAAGTCAGCGGGCTGCCGTCAGTCCATTGATAGTCAGCGTAGGTCCCATTACCAGTTACTTTTCGCAAACCTTCGAAAAATAAATAATAATAATAATAATAAACCAATGACGTATTTATATAAGCACTAGTAGTTAACGCTAAAACATCACAAGGTAAAGTATGTTAGGCATTATTTCGATTAAATTATTAATCAAAGATGATATCCCTTTTAAAATCAATTATAGTTTTGCGAACAACTTTTGTAACAAAACATAAATTCACTTATTTACATTTTATAATTTACATAAAACTTCTCAAACATAAATCTGTAAAGACATGCCAAATAATTCGAATCTAGAAATTGAAACATTTCCAAATCAAATGCTCATTTTTACATAGAAGAGCCTGTCTTACCTTCATATTTCCATCGATACTGTCGTAATTCGTAGCAATTGTTAGTCGTTAACAATAATGACTGTTGTCAAGCAGTAAGATAGTCATTTTTAAAAAATTACTCGTTATCGAGTGTTTTTTACATGTTCCGCCTAAAACTTTTGCAAAATTGATTTTTTAACATTTATGTTAGCTTTTCTCATAACAATCTTAAATGTACATCTGTGCGTATAGACATTTAACTCTCTGCTCATTAAATGTAAATCAGTATTCGTCATTTAAAAGCAACTTTGTTTATTTATACAGTGAAATAAGTAAATGGAGTGGAGTCTGTTTATAACAAAGTGCTAAGGGACAAGCATATTTAATTCTTTATAGCCATGATTAAATAAGCATTCCAAAAGGCACTTTCATTTCTAGCATGGGGTAATTTTGTGTCTTCTTATAAGCCAGATTTTATTATAACAGACTTTGTTATAACCAGACTCTGTTATGATAAAAATTAAAATGATTTTTATTCCATGCAGAGAGAGAACATATTTTTCTTACCTATATGTGCTTCCTTTATGCTAAAAACTACTCTCATTAAATATTGAACAGCTTCCATTTTCGACTGCGAGTTTATAGATACCAAATTGCCACCTTTTGTTTCACATTCCTTTTGGGCATCAAAGGACGTTATCCCAACTGTTCCATTGAGGACAAATAAACAACTAGAACCAAATCGATACCAACCCTTGCTGCATTCTTCTGGAACTGAAAAATCATAAATGGCATATCTGTTTTCTTAAAATAAAAGATGTATAATAGTTGAAGAAGGTCCACGAAAAATGCATTTTACATTATTAAAGAAAAAGAAAAACATACAGTTGGTTTTTACACATACATGAGATTCTAAGCAAAAACATATGTTGAATTGGTTAAATCGCTGTATCGATATAATTAATATATTTTTTTAATTTTAGTTTTTGTTAACTTACAACACGGCGGAACGGTACAATATTCAAATTCAACACTCGAAGATGTAGTAAAACACCACTGTCTTGGTTTTCCGTTAGGATTTCTACAGTAGTTCTGTTCACTTGATAAGCTTTCAAAATTATGAGAGTGGGGAATCTGTGAATCCCATCGCTGACAAAGAAGACCATTTTCTGTAACTTTTACTTTTCCTTTGTAATCTACACCACTGACAGTTCTCCTACATTCTCCAGAACCTAAAATGAAGAACAGAATAGCACCATAAGAAAAAAAGTTATTAAAAAACAAGGTTTTAAAATATCGACCTAAAATTACTTTATCATCCATCAATCAGACAGCAAGCATTAAGAACTGCATTTTTGCAATTTAAAAATTGAATTTTTTCTAGCAATAAGTGCAGGCATGGCAAAAAGTTACATTAGGTTTTAGAACACTGCTAGTAACATATAGTGACATTTCATGACATTAACAGAATGTAACGCAATGTATCAATTTCAATCCTTAACACGTGTCATTTGTGAAAAACATTTGTCCAGGATTTGCCGTAGATGTTCACCAACTCCCTTATGAGGAAGTGTAGGAAGAGTAGTTAAATACGTGAATAGTTTTCTGGCCCTTAAATGTCTTTGCAATACAGTATTGCGATTTATTCTTCCAGCCGTCACAATCAGACACTTTTTAAACATTTTCCAATATATGTGTCGTTGATGTATTTCTTAACGGTTTTTAGGTTGTGTCTTGTCGTATTTTTCGATAGCTGATTGTTTTTAAATCAAAGAATAAAAAAAATGTAGGTTTTGTGTCAACGGCTGTTGAGATTTATTAAGTTTTATAGTTCTTCACAAACACATTCGTAGATTAACTCAATCGCACTTCAAAGAAGCCCTTTAGTTATCTCGAAATATGCGTTTCATTCCAACCTGTTGTGATTATTTCTTAAGCCTGCACTGGATATTGTTTAAATACTGTTTTCCAGCTAAAAATCAATTAAACATGTTTTTAGCATATTGATTCGCAAGATGTGTTCTTATACATCTGTATCGAAGAATATGTTATGACGTGATTCTGTAATCAACACCAAACAAAATAATTTGTATTCATGCTACACAGTGAGGTAATTTTTTTTACTTATTAGATTTGCATATTATTGTATACGTCAAATACAATGTATGTAAATTAAGTTTAAGAAAAATCCAATGTATTTGTTATGAACAAATTAAAAAAGTAAACGAGTTACTATTTAAAATTCGATACATAATAAATGTATATATTCCATTTTAATTACAGAAAGTCGTCGAAAGTACAAAACACATTGACTTTTGAGTCAATAATTAGATAATCGAACAAATACTCCATGTAAGAAAACATACAATGATATGCTATTTTTTATCAGTATATGGGGAACGTAACACTTACTGCATTCAGGTAAATCGCAATAATTCCATCGCATTGTTGGATCCGTTGTGTAACACCACGGTTTAGGACTTCCGCTTGGATTCCTACAATAATTTTCATGTTCCCTCAGATGAGAAAAATAATGTACATGAGGACTTTGTGTGTCCCATCTCTGACATGTTCTTCCGTTTTTAGTTATATTCTTCCTCCCTAGATAATCAATACCTTCATCCCTTATACATTCCTCTTTATCTAAAATGCAGAGAGTAAAAAATTTATATCAAAGTTCAATAGATGTGAGAAAAAAAAAGAAAAATAATAAACTTTAAACTATCTGATTATCTTTTTTCGCTAAAGGAGATGTCTCTATACAAGATATTCAGCTTTGTTTATATGTATGGCAAAGAATTGGTAAATATTGACTTTATTGTTTAGAAATTGGGGTTTAATATGATTTTGAAAATTAAAATTAAAATGTATTTTTGTTAAATGTTTGAAACTGAGTCAGATGACCTCATCGAACAATTAATTGACGTGACTGACGGAAAAAATTGTTCTTTGACTTCACATAGTGTTAAACACTTCATTTCAGAGTACAATTTCCATACAAACTTAGCTAATACTGCAAAATTGTTTCGGAAGTTTATCAAACAAGAGCAAACCGGTCCGTATTCAAACCCCATTAATAAAACTATAAAATATTGCAATTTAAGTTACACACGTACCTTCCGCCAGGGAAGTGAGGCAGGGACCTCCGACAGGTTAAGTAATTCAAATATGAAGCAGAACTTGAAGAATCCATTAAATCTTATTTCAAGCTCAAAAAGATAGATAACAATTAACATGTTCTGAAAATTTTGAATTATTTAGAGATAAAAGTCATATTTATATCTGTATGGTGAGTTTAAATGATTAAGCGAAAGTCGTCTCTGTAGTTCAACAGGGTTCAGACTAATTTCTGCTTCGTAGGAATAAGGAAATAAATCAGCAAGAAGTGGTGCTCTATATTATTCAGTTCTTGAATTTTGATTTCGGTTAATATAATGATTTCCCAACGCAACAAAAATTATATAACCTGTTGGGTTAAGATATTAAAGTATTAAGCGAAATCAAAAGTCAACAGGTGACTAGAGAAAAACATTTCAAAAAAAAGTTTTGGACGGACGGCTGTAGCTGTCATCACGTCAAAACAATTCTGTTTTCAAACTGTCCTTCAATAAAGGTCATTATATAGATTTGAAACGATTACGCTGATTGGTCGAAGTTTCAAGTTTTAGTTCTACTTAAACCCAAGGAATCACCATCTCGCGACTTCACGCTCGGTGATTATAATGATTCTAATAAAATTTATAGTCATATAATAATAGCTTTTATTGTAATAAACTTTATTGCGGTGGTTCAAAGTGATTGCTATTTTTCATGAAAGTATTTGTCTGGTTTTGAAATATAATTTTACATCTCATAACAAATAAAAATCAAATGTAAATAACAAGAAATGCACCGATTGTTTCTTTTCATACGTTGTTTATGGAGTGTAAAAAAAGATTTAGTTTTCAGTGTTGTTTATATAAATAAAGAAGAATATTTACCACACATTGGTATATTACAATATTCACGTTCAATGCACGGATTTGTTGTATAACACCATGGTCTTTCAGAATGATCTGGGTTTCTACAGAAATTTTTCTGGTTACTGAGGCGTGTGTATATATGAGGGTGTGGTAATTGATCACTCCACATTTGACACACATTTCCATGTTCTGTCTCTCCAAGTAACCCTTGATACTCTGTTCCTTTTTCTGTAAGTCGACAGTTTGGTGTTCCTTTGAAAATTAGACATGAAAGCATTACAACAACTTATATATTTATATGATTAAATGCAACTTGTTCCCTCATGCAAAGCATTCCTTAGCTGGATTTATATAATTTTGGAACTTTAGATTCATTATTTTCAACTGTTTGGCTTATGTTTTTTATCCATCAAACTTTTCGGTTTTAGTGTCACTAATGGGAATGAATTTCCGAAATGTGCACATCTGGCACATTAAAATTTAACTGGTATTTGTTTTATATATGAATTAAAAATATTCCATATATCAATAAGCTCCATTTACCTTCTATTACTCCACCACAAGATATAAAATTTAACACCCGTTCGAAGTCGGAGAATGTAACTCAGTTGTTCAACCATATATTTTTTCTTTTCTGTCTTGTTTTATGAATTTTATCTGTTCTTTATTGTGACCTTTGTTGGTTTCGTTGATTGTTGCCAAGTATAATTTCAAGTTACAAATTTCTTTTTTTAAAAGTTAAATAATCTTATTGTGATTCATTCAATCTAACCGCTGAGCCAGCATAAAGCAAAAACAGTTGATCATTTTGTACAAAACATTGGTTTAACTAATACAATACAAATTAACTTCGGTAAAATTTTATGTTTGCAGTTCAATTTGGATCAATTATGCTAAGTTTTTTTTCAGTATGCAGTTCCAATACAATAAGAAAATCTGAAATTTTAAAAAAAGTATAGCGTGAAATTATGAACAAAAAATGGAAATACCTACCGCACAGCGGTATATAACAATACTCCCATAAAACATTAGGGTCTGTCGTTAAACATCTAGGTCTCGATTCTCCGCCATAGCCAAGTGTACGACAAAAGTTTCTATCGAGATATGTAAAGGGGTGTCTATGTGGTTTCTGTGAATTCCAGTTTTGACATTGTTTGCCAGTCTCTGTAATACTTGTAGTCCCTGCATATGATATATCTGTTATAGTTTGTAAGCAATTCAAAACTCCTGTAAAAATTGAAACGATTGTAAATTTTATACTGAGTTATAAAAAATTAAATGCTGTCAATAGATCTCAAGAATAAAATTTACAGGACTAATACGACATTTGATCTCCTGCCATCGGAAAACATCATCACCTTATGTGAAAAATAAGACGATTTTCATAACTGATTTCATGAAGATTAACAAGCTTATTTGTGTAGTTTTAAAATTATTTTTTCCATTGTGATGAGAAGAGTTTCAAAATGGGAAGAGTTTCATTCTATTATAGCATTTTTCGTGATTCCTAAACAATCTTATCGATAAAATTGAATAAAGAATTTCATGTTGAAAACAGACTTGAGTAATCTACACAGTCTTCAATCTTAGAAAATCAAAAACCTCGCACATTAAACAATATTCATTATTACTAAAACCCCCTTTTAAAGGTTTAAACATAATTTTACAATTTACTCTAGTGACAATGTTTTACTGAAAGGTGATCTAATGTACAATGTCAGTACCTGCTCAAAATCTTATTTTAAAAAGTCTGCACACTGTAAAATTTTCAATTTTTCTTTACTGTCTAACAACTCCGATAATAGTAATGCAGATGCATCACATATGACTTAACAAAATTATCAAAACAACAGAAAAAAAAGTTGAATACACATGAACTGTGAGCATGGGACTATTCCAAGCCATGTTTACTGAAATAGCCTGAGGGACATTTTCAAAACATTTTAAAGAGTAAAATCAGAAATTATTTATATAGTTTTTCTTTCAAATTTCTATTGCTTGCTTGCTTAATAATATCCTTTTTAAGTTGTTCAAACTTGGTTAAGCAATTATAAACAACTAATTTTTTTATTTCATTTCCTAGACAAGTCATAATTCAAGACAAACCCCCTTAAGACAGAAAATGTTACAAGAATGATATGCATTTCAAAACACACATAATGCACTCCAGAAATCAAAATATTTATGTTTTGTTTTGTGATTTATAATTTCTCAAAATGCTTACGACATTTTGGTATATCGCAGTATTCCCATTGTTCGGTAACATTACCACCAATATTGTCTATTGCAATATAGCACCATGGGGACTGTTCATTATTAGGATTACGACAGTAGTTCTTCTGGTGACGAAGGTAGTCCATTTTATCTCCTTCTGCTATATACTTCTTCCACATTTCGCAGAGTTTTCCTGATTTTGTAATTTCCTTTTCTCCCTCATAATGTATTCCATTGTTAGATGTCAAACATTCATCTGACAAAAAAAAGAAGGTATGCTAAAATATATATTTCGCTAATACAGTTATTTTTCCTCTCAATAATCTTTAATTGATCAGTGCCATCAACATTTCCTAAGTACATTTCATATTCTGAAAGTATTTTGGTTTGTTCTAAAAATTAAAGCGTTCTTCACGTATTGCCACCATAGGACCTCGTACTTTTCAACATTTAAAGCATTAAAATCATTTTTTCTAGTCTTACGAAAAAGATTTTATATAAGATGAAAATTTAAGTTGATCTTTAAACAAAACTTATCTATAGTATAACAAAGAAATTTTAAAAAATGGTTAAAATAATTAGAAAACACTTTGCATTTCATATTTTAAACTGTTATTTGAGTGAGTCTATTGCACATTAAACTTTGCTTTTATAATGAATGATATTGAGCAATTTTAGAGCAAACGCCCAATATGTACAATAATAATTAGATTATAAAGTCACCGTGATGACTAAAATTTAATACTTTTATATGAAATTCATACACAATTACACTACAATAAACAATAATAATGATGATTGTTTAAATATTTAAAACATATCATCACTTACTACATAATGGAATTTTACAAAACTCTTTAGTTCCTTTTAAGTCGACATAACACCATGGCTTCGCGGAATTATCCGGATTTCTACAATAATTCTCGTGATTTTTAAGGAAACTTATATTTGCTGGTAAACTCTCAACGCTCTTCCATTTAACACAAGTTTTTCCGGATGCAGTTTTCTTCCACGATCCATCAAAATTTCTGCCATTTAATAACCGCAAACAATTCTCTAAAATTATATTTATTATTTTTTTTACATAAATCAATGTATAAATGAAGGAAAAACTTTTTACTAGCAAATATAATCAATCTAAACTACTTTGTAGACGCTATGTCACCAAGTTCCAACACTAAGGTAAGATTCACGATTTTCGTTATTGTATTATATTGTCGACGTTATCCTAATCTCAGACGTTCAATAGACAGCGTTTTTGAAAGATCTAATCTTATCAAATAGGTAAAATCCAAAAATGAATAAATGACAACAAAAAAGGCATTCCAATTAACGACATGGTAAGTTACTTACCACATGTTGGGACAAAACAATACTCCCAACGTGTGCTAGGATCAATTGTATAACACCATGGCTTCGAATTCCCCTGGTCTGGAGTTCTACAATAATTTTCATCATTGCCTAGCATGTCAACATAACCGTGACGATGTGGAGTCTCACTCTTCCATTTCTGACAAGATTTCCCAGAGACTGTTATATTGACGTTTCCACGATAGTCAATTCCGTTATCAGTATTTTTACAGTGAAGTGGGTCTGCACATATTAAAGTAAAGAAATATCTAAAATACTAATTATTGAGAAAAACAACCTATTTATTTAAATGTTGTTATTTGGTGGTATTAAAAAATTCATGGCTTTTTTGTTTGTAATTACGTTAGATTTATCACTTAAGGAGCAAAGGACATTATCTTGCCAGTAAAGAAACTTTGTTAGAACAGTATCTTTTCAATAAATAGAAAAGGACATACTAATCATTTCACAACTTAAGGTTTCGGGAACAATTGATGAGACTTTTATATAAACCAATCTCCCTGAATATAACATATAATGATTAAGTGAGTTAGAAATAAATTAAAGTAAAGCTACAAATATAAAATAATAATTACGCTACGAAAATGTTGCATGTTACTAAATTATCCCGTGAAACGTTTTGGGTGTATAATAAATTCTTTATTCTGTTGTTTTGATAATTCCATAAGTTCCAAGATAAAAGTTATCTGGTAATATTAATTAAACGTAAGACAGAGTTTTATGATTTCCTATTAAAACACACACATACCAGTAGTTCATGTCCAAATCACAATTTGAATAACAAAGTAAACACCTTGAAAACTTGCCAATTCATATGGAAATTTATATATGGGGTGCAAGACAGCTACATCCGTCATGTTCAAATTCAAATGTGAGAATAAAGGAAACGCAGAACAACAGGACACCAAATATGCCTAGTATAAGTTTTAACATAGCAAATTCATACTCATCACCAATTTTGTGATGGTCATTACAATTTTAGCCTTGAATAGCTTAGGCCTGCAATATCCCTTACATGACTGTAAGGCTGAGAAAATGAAATGTTTTGAATCTGCAGCGAATCCACAGCGACAATAAGAAACAATAATTAATATTTATGGTATAAACAACATTTTTAAAAACTAACAGTTCATATATATATTTTTCAAATTCCAGTTCAACAATTATAATAATAATGATGCACAACATTGCTGTTTTCAACTACATGTACTTAAGTAACCTAGAATCTACTATGGCCATAAACCGGGTCTTAGATTTTTCAAATATAGACCTGTATTTGCCCCCACAATTTAAGCGTTTTTATATTAATTTCAATTGAAATAAATTTGAAAATAGTTTTTAATAGTAAATAGTTTTTTAGAGTAAATTGTTCAATGGAGGAATAATACAGTGAATATATATTTACTGATATCTATCGGAATGGCAAAATCTGAGATGGATAGGGTGTGCTCTGAGAAACCACCTACCTTCAACAAGCAAAGTTACAAAATTTGAATTATCTAACCCGAGATGAATATGAACCTATAACAGGAGACGCTGTGAAACAGTAATCAGTGCTTAAGATCACTAGGTAAACAAATTCTCTAAATATTTGTTAACTGAAATTAAGGTAATGTTTATCGAAACGAAATCATAAAAATGTGTTACTTAGTTACTAAACATTTATAATCTTTAGTTTTTTAATTGAGAAGTTCGTCTAGTTTTTCCACCATCATAACAGTTATACATTACCAATAAAGATTAGAAATTAATTAATTAATCCAACATACGTCGGCGTCATTAAAATACATTGTTATCTGTGTTACCGGCACAAATAACCACATGTGAGTTATTTTGACTAATTGTTTTAATTTTTATTCGATTTCAAATGTTTATTGAAATAAAAATTTTCCTTTACAGCACAAACCACGAGTGTAAAAAAATCAAGCTAATATTATAGACAACGATAAGAATAAGTGAAAGAAATACATAGCTAGAAACAATACCTACAGCAATCAGGGATATGGCAATATTCCCAAATCCTTGCTTTATGAAGTGTGTAACACCACGGCATCTCTGCGTCATTTGGATTTCTGCAGTAATTTGCTTCAGAGCTTAGACTTGTAAAATTGTGCTTATGTGGAAATTGATGGTTCCAGTTTTGGCAAGATTTACCAGTTAAAGTGACATTATTAGTGCCTCTGTATTCTGTGCCTTTTTCTGTTATTTTACAATTATCCATCTCTTGTAAATACAAAACAAAACAAAATTTTATAAAGTACTTTTAAAAATGTCAAGTTAAATTACAATAATGGGATTTTTCTTCCCGATTGCCAGGATTTACCTTTTTCCTTTTCCTTCATTTTTATGTTTGAAAGATAAATCATAAAAATACATGTTTATTACAGAGGTACTTTGTAAACAACTGCACCATTCCATTCGATACAATATTTACCAAATGTGGCTTGTATTCCAGACGCTTTAGATGAATATAATATATAATAATTATAAACTGCGCGTGATGTCCATTTATTTGTGTTTTGATTGGTCGATGTATTCCGTATGACGTCATTTTTGACGATTTTTTTTTCGTATAATTTTGCACTTTTGCCGAACTACTTTCGGTGATTCCCACTGTTATTAATCGACCAATGTTTACAATGGCGACATCGAAACAGCAAAGCAGCTTAACACTAGCGGCATTTTAAAAACGACTTGAAATGATCAAACAATAAAAGAACTGAACGAATATCATTTATATTTCACAATAATATGTAAAAATTAGTTAATAATAATAATATGCAATTAGTAAAATTAAATGAATAACCTTAAATTTGTTCGTCTGCAACTTACTGCTGGCAAGCATAGCTGCTTACGGCGAACAAATTCGACAATTTTTTGTTAGATGCTTCGCCATTCCTCATAGCAATAGATGTGCCATCCGATGATAGCCTTCTACGATGTTAAATACGAACTGTTTACTTGCAAGCATTTCGGTTTTCGGCAGACTTTTTTAGTAACTTGACACGGTGTCTCATTATTATCTATCAAAAATTGTTCGTTGACCTTATTTGTGTAATGTTGTACGTAACAGATGTTACCTCATTTGGCGGCCATCAAAGTGTGTCAGCCAACGTAAACAATGTCACATTGTATCAATGCGCCACTGTACATAAATTAGTTCGTTGTTTCGATATTGATTATAATAATAATAATAAAGATACAACGTTTGAAATTATAAGGATTGTTTTTCAATTCTTGCAAAGTTACTGAAGTATAACACGTCGATGACGAAAAGAAACTGTATAAAAATTATTTTATACAATTTCTTATCCGACATCGTCGTGATATACTTCAATAAATTTGCAAAAAATGAAAAACAATCCTTAAAAACTACGTCTAAAAGTTAAATTTGAAATTCAGTCTTCTTGTTACTCTGGAATCATACATGTTTGTGTAAGATTAAATTTAACCGTTTCCGTGGATAAATAAAAACCACCAAATTTAATTACATTGAACAACTGCAGTTACCAAAGACACCAATGTTCATTTTTTTCAAAACACAATTCTCTACCTACATTTTTTTTCAAATTGCAAAACTACGAATTTTTAACACATCGAATTTTAATGATTCTTCAGTATCTGTTTCATTTGATTTGTATGTCGATTGATAAAAAAAGAGGATTGACAGTTGCCTAACTGCTTGAAATCATCAATTTTCATGGTGGCCCAATTATCGTTGTTTTCGTGAACACCTCGACCCATGAATTTACAAGACAACGAAATAGTTTAGTATATGTTTATAACAAATTACTTTTTGACTTTTTGAGTGAAATAAGTAGAGTAATGCGGTAACACTGAACACATAAGACGAGGTTTTTAACAACATGCTATTCACTTTATTAACTACGTTCATAACCACGAATTCATCTCCCCACAAAATGATAATTTTTCTTAGAACCACGAAAATTGATGATTTCACAGTAGATAATCAACGTAAATAGGTAAAATTAGTAGTGGAATTAAGTAGATAAATAATTATTTACGCTTTACGTATATCGAGGAAGTCAGTTCTTGAAGGATAAAAAACAGGAGTGTCTGTTGCCAGTTATTGACCTTCGACAAGCTGATAAACTTTCTAACACTAGAAACTTCCCGAGTGGAATTCGAACATAGACATTGAAAGGCGATCAGTTAAGATCAGATCAGTAAGCGTGCTTTAGATTACTCAGTCAACGAGGACCCAAAATAAACTGAAAGCAATATGAAGGAAAATTGAAATAAATCTCATATCCAATTAACCATTCTTAAATTGCTAAATCTGTGTAAATCATACAATATTTTATTTCTGTATATTTACCACAAACTTTAATTTCACAGTATTCTCTTTCAGTTTTGTTGAATCCAACATAACACCAGGGACCGCCAGGTGATTTGTCGGGATTTCGACAATAATTTGTTTGTTTTCTCAATGATTCATATTGTTCTCCTGGTTTTATGTTTTCGTCCCATCTTCCGCAAGTTCTATTTGTTGCTGTCACGCTGACACTGCCCTCGTATGTTTCTCCAATATAAGTTTTCAGACAGGTTTCTAGAAATAAACGAGATATATAAAAACTACACTGCAATTTTTCTTTTAATGAAATTATTTAAATAATAGACTAACAAATGATCTTAAAAATACAAAGCAGGATAATTTTACATGACTGACCGGAAGTAACCATTTCCCATTTCTTACAACTTTTGTCAATAATGCTGAAGTGTTTCATACCTCGTGTAAACAATCAGCCTACTTGGATCATTGATTGAGATATAATCTTGAATCTTACATTAGACTCAAAAACTTAAGGAAACGGTTTTTTCTCCTGACGTCCGGCATTATGAAAAGAGTAACAATTTTCACGCGGTTTCAGCATAACTAATTAGGGATCTATGGCATATTTTTCGGCGAGATAAAACTAAAATCGCCATGCGTGCTCGCTAATTCAAGGCAGTTTAAGATACACACTTATACACAAAATTATTTAAATATCAATCTTAGTGATAAATAACATTTTTGTCGTGAATAAATGAAAAATGCAGATGTGATGTTTAATAACATTACAACTTCCAACTTTAAACTCCTGATAACGTTGCGACATACTTAAACGCAAGATGCTATATAACCCTCATAGCAACCGATCATTCGTCAACTCCTTTAAAAGCAAAAGAAGATTCAGATCGGATTTTAAAAAAAATTCTCATTAATTTTCAACAGACTCATCTTGATAAATACTTTCACTTATGAAAATGAAATTTACTTTATCTTTAACTTGGACTCGTTTTATTAAATATCTTTAAATTCATTTTATACCTGGCGTTCAGTAAAACCTTTTTTCATTAGATTCACTTGAAAAATTTAATAATTTTTAATTTTTGAGAAAGACTTACCGCACATTGGGATATAGCAGTATTCCATGGTTTTATTTGATATGTCTGTAAAACACCAAGGCATATCTCTCACGATATTTCCATGTTTAAAATTTCTGCAGTAATTATTTGACTCTTTTTCATTTACATATAACGGATGCTGGTCCCATCGCTTACACTCTATTCCTGATTGAGATGTACTGATTGTGCCCTTATAATCAGTCCCTTTTTCCGTTTCTCTACAAGTCTCTGAAGATAAAAAAGAGACAATTAAATTCTTTATTGAAAATGCTTACTACGCAACTGAAAAAACAACACAAGTAAATGATAAAGCCAAACGGGAAAAGAAAAAAAATACAGATATTGTGATTATTATTCATAAAGACCCTCTTTTGACGAAAGCTCCGTAATATAGGTATTGTTGGGTTTTGTTTTTGTACAAAAAGAGAGATTAGAGATATCCTTAACCAAATTATTTTGCAATCAGCGGTAAAAAAATTAATTGGTTCTTTTTTTAACAAAAAGATTAATCACAACCGTTACATGTGTATGTTATCCATACGAATTCAATAGGAACAAACATGAAAAGAAAAAAAATACAACGACGACATCACTTGGTTAAAATCATATATGTAGTGATATTTGTCAAAAGAATAACCACGAAAAAAAATATGTAGACAAGCCATTTGGTAAGATTTAAATTTATGGCAGGACACACACACACGCACACGCACACACACATATATATAGTGCAACTTCTGAATACCGACCTCGTGTGGGACCGAAGTATTTGGCCGGTTTTCACTAACTTTTCAGAGGGGCCGGTATTTAGAGGGCTTATAAATCTGGTAGTCCGATCCGGTCTCTTCCATTTCAGAATATTATCAAATGGTGCATTGACAAAATACGTAAATGTCAATACATACACGTAAGCATTGATCTTAGATGTTATTCTTGAACTCAAAGGGTATTTGTAACGATTTTCAGTTTTGACATATTTTATTTGTCGTACTAAAATATGGCTGTAGCGACAATTCCATAAAATTCCATTCCATAATAAGGTAGAAATCGTTGATGTTTTAATACATCTCTAGAAATCCAAATCAAAAAGGTCGATATCGGGGCTCCTGTGTTGTGACGTCATACCAGTAACACATCTCCACAGAATATTATTTACCAACTACTAAGATAAGTCAAATTCGAACTCGTAGTTTGACTTTTTATGATTGTTTTACGGGAAAACTATTTAATGAAGTGGAATTAACATCCGTCTGAAATGTACCGATAATTAAGATTATTATTAATCCTTTTGTTTATTAGACACGTTCCTTAGATTCAGACCCACACCTGTAATTAACAGGATGTAACTTATAATTTGCAAAATTTATTTGCAGGTTGATAAAGTTATCTTACGACCTGTAATATACAATAATATATTTATAGTTCGAGTAAATTAAATAATTTTATTTGATAAGCGTTATTTGTCATATACAGTATAAAGATTTCACTCCGGAAACTGAATGGATATTTCATTTTTTGAATTTTAAAAAATTTTAAAAAGTAAGAAAAAGAAATTTTTCATTAGTTTTCATGTCAATAATAATAATAATAATAATAATAATAATAATAATAATAATAATAATAATAATAATAACTTTTAGGCAAAATTGAAAATTAAAAAATGACGACCAGAATAGTCTATTTAAAACATGTTTATTGATGTTATTACAGGTTTGATTTTATTAGATTTTAGTTTTCACTTTTTCTTTGGCATGCTTTTAGCCGTGATATTTTAAATTCTTTATTCTATATATACAAATCCATAAAATTATTATTATTATTGTTCTTGTTGTTGTTGTTATTATTATTATTATTATCTGTTTTTTAATGTGGTCTCATTCTTAAATCCTTGTCATTTCATTTTAAACAATTATAATATATTTAGTGTAAAATAATTTGAGATGGAATATCTTGGTTTTCTTTTTTAATTACCCTAACATTAATAAGCCATAGGACAGTTGGAAAAAACTATGTACCAAACTCAAAATCTTTCAATTATCGATGAAATATGATGCCGCCAGACTACTTAAAAAGTTTCCTACATCACGATCATTTAATTTCAACTGTCAATAAACATTGCACAAAAGATTGGATTTTTATGTATTGTTTTTAGCCGGTGCCACTGTCTGTGGTGATTTTGAATTTTTATTAAAATCAGCACATGACACCACAGTAAGATTCATAATATTCATCCGGTAGTCTGTACAGTCCTACTTGATATTCAATTCGTTTTAAAATGTCGACGATAAAGTTAATTTTTTCGTGTATTTGACAAATTAAAACTAATCGCAATTTTTAGCTTATAGCTATGCAACTTATCGTAATTCTCGAGTCTGTCGAGTACGACTTAATTAAATAATTTATTAAAAAAAATATATATAATAAATTTTCGTGTTATTGACCAGCTAACACTCGTCGCGTATTTTCAACAGCTATGCAACCAAATGCAGTCATAATTTTCGAGTAGGTCGGGATTCGATTCAATATGTTCATCAGATTCGTCCGTTTCTGGTTCGAATAAATAACGGTCATACTCCAAATTCATCACTTATAAGATTGTCTTCTGCTTCCCCAAATAATGACGAACTATTTGATATAAAAAGGTATATGTCAGAGTCCTTACTTTCTTCTACATACGGCAATATATCATCATTGTTACTACTGTCTATTATGTTAGACACTACTTCTAATACCGCAATGACATCACACGCTAAGAACTGAAAACAAGGCGTTTCCCTTTGCGATAAAAAGAAAGTTATAAAATGTGGATTTCAAACCGCTATAACTTTTTTTATTTCGTCACCAATTATGATGCGGTTTTCAATATTGTTATATTTAAATTATATATAAGAAATTTGTAGATAAGCCATTTGGTAAGTTTTAAAATAATGGACACACACACACACAGATATAGAGTGCAACTTCCTAATACCGACCTCGTGTGGGACCGAAGAATTTGGTCGGTTTTCAGAGCGGCCGGTATTTAGAGGGCCTTATAAATCCGGTAGTCCGATCTGGTCTGAATCTCTTATATTTCAGAATATTATCAAATGGTACATTGACAAAATACGTAAATGTCAATACATACACGTAAGCATTCATCTTACATGTTATTCTTGAACTTAAAGGGTACCTGTAACAATTTTCAGTTTTGACATATTCGTAACTTAAAAAACATGACAATTGAAAACAGCACACAGCAGCAAAAACACAACACAAGTCACTTAATTAATAGGCAAAAAAGACTGGCAAAAGCACATAATTTATATATACTGATTTAACAGTTTACACATTAGAAATAAAATAAGATAATTTTGAAACGGTTTCTTATCATTAATAAAATTTTGTCAAATTACAGAGAGATATCAGTTAAGAACCGGGATGGATGTCATTTTTTGAAGAGAGAGGGTGTCATTAAAAAGATGAAAAAATGTGCAGAGCAATAGTAAAAACAACTAGAAACATTAAAGATGGGGTAAAGAGGGGACACTTAAAACATTTACCTTTCAAAAATTAAGAAAAATAAACAAGACATTTTTGTTAAATATTTACATAAAAAACTCATTTTTTACAATAAACTATCTTTAAAATACGAAAAATTATTTTCAAATCACATACGTAATTCAGACGAACAACATTGAAAATAAAATTAGGATAATTACCTTTGATAGCAATTATACCTGACGAAAGTAATATTAGCAAAATAGAACTATCCATCCCTCAATGTTACGTAGACTATGTGGCTTTATTTCAATATTAATTGTCATTTATAAAGGTTACCTGTATGGATACTAATGGTAATTTTGCAGACTCCCCAGGGAACTTGTTTGCTTAAATCATTTTGTTGACTATCAGGTATTGGATAGTTATTCGTTATCTTATATGGAGATTCTGCAGCACTTAACAAATGTTCAGAAAACAGCCATTACTCTATTTGATGAAATTTTAATTTCAAACAAAATTATTTCAGTCGGTCTGTTCCATTTAAATTGTAAAAATATCTAATAGGTTTATCGCCAATGGATATTAAACATTCATTTGAATCAACTTAAATATGCGTATATTTACTCTGATTCATCTCATAGGTCCCTCGGTAAACACCTTTCAATATTTCTGTTATAAATACAATGGACTATCTAAAGGAATCGTGTTAGTTAATAGATTTTATAATGGAATTTTGTAACAAATGATTTACGAAACGAAATACATATATTTTTCTTCAATATTTAATACAGATTAAACAACAGAGGAATACGTAAATTATGTTGAAATTTCTATTTTAAGTTGATTGTGGGTGAAGTAAAGCCCCTAGACAATTAATTGTTGTTACTTTTTCGAAAACATACATTAATACTTTAATAAGACGAATATTAACAAAAATAATGTATATATTGCATATGTCCCTTATATTTGGTGGAGCCTAGATTCAAATCTCAACCGGTCAGATCCTAGACTGAGAAAGTTTGTCAGTTTGCTTGCCGAAAGTCGGTGGTTTTCTCTAGCGTAAATTTCGTTGATGTCATATTTAAGGTATAAGTCCAAATATAAATATGAAGCAAAACATTTAATGCATTTTATGCGAAACATTTTGATAATGGTTACGTTGCAAATTTCCGGAAAAGGAATCTTTTGCGGAAAGCACAAATTTCTACCTATTTTTGTTTAATAAATAGATCTAAATGTATCTAAATGTTCTACAAAAATTATGGGTGTCACGAGGTACACTGGTGAACATTATTTATTGGGACTACTTTAAAACTTGCAAATAAACAGTTATTTTCTTACAATAGATGCATCTTTAGAACGTATGGTAATTTCACCCGTTTAAAAGATAAATATCTAACAAAAATTGATGTGCTACATGTGCACATTTCAGAAATTTGTTCGTCATCATTGACATATAACGCCGAAAAAATTGAGATATAAAAACATAAGCCAAACAATTTATCATTATTAAATCTAAAAGTTTGAAAGCTATAAGAATCCAAATTCAACTAAGAAATTTAGAAGTTTTGGTAAACGAAGGGCATTACTTACTACATAATGGAATATTGCAAAACTCTTTAGTTCCTGTGACATTCACATAACACCATGGATTTTTTGAGTTATCTGGATTTCTACAGTAATTCTCGTGGTTTTTAAGGAAACTAATATTTTTTGGAAGTTGATCAACACTGCCCCACTTCACACACAATCTCCCAGATGAAGAAATTCCCAATGTACCTTCGTAATTTCTACCATTTGATTGTTGCAAACAATTTCCTGTAAAAGTCAGAAATATACTATCACCTGTTTAGCCTACATTTAAATCCAAAATATTCAGATATTTATGTTCATGATAAACTTACAGATCCCGGAAATGCAGTTGGCAAAATTGAAGATTCATGAATTGGTTAGTGGTCATTTTACAATAAGTAAATTATTCATCTCGCAAAATACTTCTTGGTTTTAACTCACAAAAAAGTTTTTGCAAACAAATATAATAAATGATAATGGTTCTCTAAATCTCTCAGATCTCGGAAATGCAGTTCGCAAAATTGAAGATGTATGAAATGGTTAGTGGTCATTTTGCAATAAGTAAATTATTCATCTCGCAAAATACTTCTTGGTTTTAACTCAAAAAAATGTTTTTGGAAACAAATATAATAAATGATAATGGTTCTCTAAAAACCTTACATGTATCAGAACTGTAGACAACAGTATAATTTAAAATGGCGTCAAATTTGTCATCATTTCCTATTCATTAGTCAAATTGGATAAATGATATACTATAAGAATTAAAATATGTGTTGTCCTATTTTTCTTTGTTATTGTGGATAACCTAACCTACGAATTTCACTGTAAATGCGTTTGTTTTAAACTTACCTTATACGAACATCAAAAATCATGAATTTACCGCCCTACAAAATGTTTCTTTTTTTTGGGGGGGGGGGCAATAAAAAGAAATGATATAGTCAGTAACTATAAAAACACAATGCACATAAACTGATTTCACAGTAGGCAACTAAATGTCGCTAGTTTTGCGAGGGAAGTAGGATTGTCAACAACATATGAAAAGCCAACGTGGATAATCTATGAGCACAATCGTTCAATAAACTGTAAATATAATAAAAAAGGTATCTCACACAACAGAGTTTAAAAGTTTTGGTTGTATATAGGGCAAAGTTAAATACGAAAACAATTTAAAAAAATTCAACATGCTCAGTCTTATACTCGCATATTTCGTTTGCCAGTTGTCAAAATTATAAATGGACAGCATTATTTTTTTATAAGCGGCATTCCGGATGTAACTACCCCGGTTCAATTAGCTTTCAAGTGCTATGTTTACACCTGTGGTGTATTAGACTGAGAACCAGGCAAGATGTAAACAACTTTTAAGAGCATTTGTTAAAGTTGTAAATGTAAAATACAATGCATAAACCGGATGAAAAGGTCTTTCATGGGACTGACAAATGGTCCGTTGAATAAACTTCGTTAATATATAACAAAAATACCAGTTCAATTTTGATGTGCCAGATGTGCACATTTCGGAAATTCAATCCTCATCAGTGACACTAAGACCAAAAAGTTTGATAGATTAAAAACATAAGCCAAACAGTTAAAAATAATGAATCTAAAGTTCCAAAATTATATAAACCAAATCCAGCTGAGGAATGCTTTGCATGAGGGAACAAACCTTAGTTTTAAATAAATTTCAAATTTAGAAGGCTGAAAATTTTGCTTAATAGTACATTTTCTGACAGAACAAATTACTGCCTTCTGAGTTATGGATACCCTCGGGGAATTTTACTACACCAGCAGCGGTACCCGCTCAGGGGTACTAAATATATAACACAAATACGAGTTAAATTTTGATGTTCCAGATGTGCACATTTCGGAAATCCATTCCTAATATTGTTCATAGAAAACGAATTTATTACTAACTACATTGTGGAATATCGCAGACATCCCATCGTTTATTGGGATCCATTGTAAAACACCAGGGCAGAAAACTGCCTGTACTTCTACAGTAATTTTCCTGATCGGCCAACTCGACAGTAAAGGAGTGAAAATGAGGTTCCACACTTTTCCATTTCTGACATGGTATTCCTTTGACCGTTACATTGATTCTTCCTTTGTAGTCGGCCCCGGTAGGAGTATTTCTGCAGTTAAGAGGGTCTGCAAAGAATTAAAGTCTTATTCTTTAGAACAGGTAGATAAAAGAAGAACTTTGGTGTTTATTTTCTGAAAGTTTTGCGTCGACATTGTTAATAATATGATAGAATTTTAACGTTCATTTTTTACTGCATTACTTTTTATCATTGCAGGGAATTCGAGAAAAACAGATAAGAAAGATGAAGAAGAAAATAGAAAAAATTGCATAAAAGTACATAACTTGTTTTTAGTAATATACGTACAGCAAGATGGAATATGACAGTACTCCCATCTCATTGACGGATCAAGTGTATAACACCATGGCATCTCTGCATTATCTAGATTTCTGCAGTAATTGTCTTTGAAGTTCCGATATGCATAATGGTGTTTATGTGGTGTTTGTTGGTTCCAGTGTTGACATGGTATACCAGAAACTGTATGGTTTATTGTTCCGAGGTAATCCGATCCATCTTCTGACAATCTACAGTTTAAGTTGCTCTCTACAGTTTATAAAAACCAGATAAACTTTATTTTATTTATTTAATTATTATTATTATTTTTTTTAACTTTTTTGAGTCCTGACGTAATTTTAAATTCATATGTGCATACCCGATTACCATAGAATAATTCTAAACACAAACACAGAAAAAGTGTCGGTGAAGATTTTGCATGTAAAAAACAAGGTACAACATGGAGACGTAAACAAGTCCGTTTATGTTTAAAAAAACATTTGTACATATTGCATAATAAGTCGAATGTCAATTCTTTAATCTTTCATTTCTATTGTTAATTATATTGATTTTGATTACAAAATAAGAAGCAAAGTGCAAGAAAGAGCATCATAATGATTAGCTTATCATCAATCTGTTACTAACGTTCGATAAAATAAAATTTTCTTCCATCGGCCATTATTATTTTTATTTTTATTATTATTATTGCAACAAACTTTATATGTGCCAATGTTGCCTAATTCTTCACTACACTATTGTCTATACTTTACGAAAACGCCAGGCCCAGGCTGAGATATACTGTAGTTATTACACTGTCAAAGGTGCTAAATATATAACCGTTTATACTTACCACATTGGTGTATATTGCAGTATTCCTTTTCAGTTTTGTTGTAACCAACATAACACCAAGGACCTCCGACTGATTTATCCGGATTCCGACAATAATTTCCCTGAAGTCTCAAGTGACCGTATTGCTCTCCGGGTTCAATGTTTTCATCCCATCTTCCGCATGTTTTACCCATTTCTGTTACACTAATCATGCCATTGTATTCTTTACCAAAAATAGTTTTCAAACAGGTCTCTAAAAGAACAAATACATTAATATTATTATTCCATACGATGAAAGCACTGTAACAAGAAGTAGAGAAAAATACACAATTTGACTTCAGTCATCATTGCGTTTCGCTTGGTCCTATGGGGAATCCCACCATATATTCTCTCGGATTGACTTTATATGGTCCACAATTGCCGGTTAATCAATTCCAAGGGCTACACTAGCCACCAAACTGTCACAAATGAAGGGTTGGATCTGGGTTCGAATACACTTAGGTGAGTGGTCTACCAGCTGAGCATTACAGACCGCTTTAATACTCGTACTATACGTATAGTATTCAGTTATATTCTCAGTATTTTTGTTTCTCGTCAGCAGATTTTTCTATGACAGTCTACATAAGGCTTTATGTTTTGCCAAGATTATGTTTGTATTTTATATATTCATGTGTCTCAATCGTCATGAAAATGCTATAAAGCTGTTATTGACTATCAAAACAATATAAATGTGGAAGTCTTCTTTTTTTTTTTTTTAAATGGCAAGAGAGGAACATCACCTACCGCAAGCCGGAACATAGCAAAACTCGTACCGAGTTTCGTTATCAGTTGTATAACACCACGGTCTACTATTAGGAGAGGCATCTGATCGACAATAGTTTTCTTGATCCCCAAGATTTGCATATTTATGTTGATGAGGAAACTGTTCATCCCACCTTTGGCAGACTTTTCCTGTTTCAGTTATGTTAACAAAGCCTTTATAAGCAGTTTCTTCCGTTTTATTCCGACATGGTTCTGGATCTATAAAAACAAAAATATAAAGACAAGCAATGCATTTTTGTTGCTGGCTTCTGTCTAATGGTTTTACCTATAATAGTGACCAGACATAAACATAGATATTTATTTTTGCATTCTTATTCTATCTATCTATCTATCTATCTATTTATTTATTTGTTACTTAAAAGCAGTCGTGATTTAATTTTAAACCGTTTTGCTTTCATAAACACACCACAGTAAAATTCATTGGATAGATATGGAACATGTATGAAAACAAAACATCACCCTGGAGAGAGAGAGAGAGAGAGAGAGAGAGAGAGAGAGAGAGAGAGAGAGAGAGAGGAGAAATACTTGCCACACATAGGTACATTGCAGTTTTCGATGATGTTATTTGATACGTTTGTAAAACACCATGGCATATCACGTATATATTGACCATATCTGAAATTCCTGCAGTAATTACTTGAGGTACTTTCATTAATGTATGAGGTATGCAGTTCCCATCTCACACAAGATGCCCCAGATTGTGTGATGTTAATAGTTCCTTTATAATCAGTCCCTCTAACTGTTGTTCTGCACGTAGGTACTTCAGTAGCTACAAAATATTTTAAAGCAAACACTTTAACGATTGCTTAACCTTTTCTAGTGCTGATTTGTTTTCACATTTTCTTGCAAAATGTACATTTGAAAAAACAATTTTCTCTCTTGTTATTCAAGAATGTTTCATGCTATAATTATGACATTTTATAATAATTTATTACATCTAAATAGGCGTTCCAGCTACCTTGATTAAAGCATCTCTCTCTCTCTCTCTCTCTCTCTCTCTCTCTCTCTCTCTCTCTCTCTCAATGTTGTTGTGACGTTGCGGTAAGATAATACGTTGTAGACCACAATTAATGTGACTCTATTTATTCTGTCTGTGCGTTTGAAAAATATCAATTTGCATTAACACTAGAACTTCGTAATCTTAACCGTTTAATAAACGCTCTTTTATCGAAATAACACTGACATATACATTTGCGTTTTTGATTAAAGAGATGGTTGTATTGGAAAATGTTAACCCTTAGTCATAAAGCGGTTTAATTGATTATTTTTAAAGTTTTCATATTAATCAAATTTAGTTTGACCAAAATGGTTATACGTGTATTACAAATCGATTGCTTGGTAATGAATTATTAACTAATGAAATATTCAATGCTTTAATATAAATAATATCATTATAAACACCATGAAGTAATTCAGGTTTGGTCAATAATCCCGCACTTACAATTAACTGAGGTAAGTTAATATATAACACAGATACAAATTAGTTTTGATGTGCCAGATGTGCACATTTCGGAAAATCATTCCTCATCAGTGACACCAAGACCGAAAAGTTTGATAAATAAAAAAAAAACATCAGCCAAACAGTTGAAAATGATGAATCTAAATTTCCAAAATTATATTAATCCACATCCAGCTAAGGAATGCTTTGCATGAGGGGACAAACCTTAGTTTTAAATAATTTTACTGTTATTACAAGGGCTTAGTTATTTCAGTCATTTATTTATTAGTAACTATTCATTCCCGCTTATATATGCAGAGTATGGGGGAAATTCACAATCAGTACAAAGATAATAGTGATAACAGTAAGTTTTTGTTGTATCGATGCACGATGAGGTACTTAATTAGCCACATTTTTATTTTAAGTTTCTCTTATATTTTCAGGAACAGTCGCTGATTAATTGAAACGTTTCTATTTGTAGAAATATTAATTACTTGACATATTGAAAAAAGACAAAAGTATATTACTGAACACAGGGAAAATGCCAAGCTTTATGACAGCTCTTTTTTAAGTATTTACTACTACTACTACTACTACTATTATTATTATTATTCAATAATCTTTTTTTTCAATTTTAGCATTTTTAAAGAGAGAAAAATGCGTAATCATCATTTAAGTACATTCCGGTAAAAACACAATTTAGAAGAAATTAATTTCTTGAAAAAAACTTATTTCAATTATATAGCAAATATTCTTAATTAATATATAGTTGTAATAACTTTATCATTTGTTAATAATCGCACTTGTTTTTTTTAATTAAGTGTTGCCTTAATACAAAATTTCTGATATGATTTGAACAATTAATACAAAAAAGTTCAATTTCTAAAATATAATTTATTTGGAAAAAATCATTTTTATTTCATGAATGACAAAATTTCGTTAATAGATTACAAACAGTGAAAAAAACATGAGATTTACTGTATGATATACCGACGCGTAAAGTGGGTTTTTTTAGAATCTACGCGTAATTAATTCCGCTTTTCAATTTGTTTTTGTTCTTGTTTTTATTATAATTATTATTCTGCTTAAGATAGAAAAAAACACAGTACTTACATGTAGTCACATTTATAAACATATCTTCTAAATCAAACAAACAATCATCATCATCATCATCGTCATCATCATCGTTACTTGTAGCTAAAATTTAACATTTTCTTTTTCCTTATTAAAATGAATCAATTCGTTTAAAAATTAGAAATAAAAAACAAATATTACCTGTGATCGTTGACATTAATACCAAGATTAAGTTTTAACGGACTGCTGAAAAGCTTCCTGATAATCATTGTTTTAAACATGATAATTAGCACGGGCATCACTTATATGGTAATAAATATATTGTACCTATATCATATATATTCAAATTTAAACTAGGTTTTGTTTTTGGAATAACTGTTAGCAATACCCGAGGCTATTATTTTCGATTGATCAAGTCAATGTTAACATGTTTATTTTATAGACTGACAATAATACCTCCAATAAACTATTGCACTGAAGAGTTCTCCAAGGTAAATGCAAAAATAATAAAATGTCGTTTTTTTATTTTCATCGACTTTTTGCCTATGTCTATCAATTCTGAGTAATAACTATTTCAAGCCTTAATGAGTATATATGTTTAGGTCCCTTAGGTTTTTTAACTTACGTTTTTAAATTATAAAAGTCACTGGTGTGTGAACTATTTTTGACAAGAAACATAGGTCATTACCACACAACATGATCACATGATCATAAATAATAATTTTCTCTAGTTGGTTTCAATACAAAATGGATTATAAATGGTATGTGAATAAAAATCAAAATATTCAAATTTACTTTTAAGATCAGTAATAAGAGACTCTCATATTATTAAAAATTAATGTATAAATTGTTCAAATTATATCCAGAAAATGTTCTTAATAGTTTAAAAAGCGTCTGGTTGTTTTGCAAATAAATTAACCATTAATATTAATTTACACGCAGTTTTTCTTTGAAATATCTAATCTATCTTGTATTTCTAAACAAAAACAGTGGTAAATATGTTTTATTGATTCTGTTAATATTTTATATTTTATTTCTTACTCAAATACCTGTGTATTTAGTATCCGATATAAACAATTATCATTGATGCATACTAGGTGTGAGAAATTAAAATTGTTTTTATTCTAACAAAGTAGTACATTACTGTTTACCTTGCAAAGGTAAAACGTTCTTAAAATTTGTTTTAGTTTTCTACCAATGACTTTTCGAAATACATCGTTAACTGAGTCATGCAAAAAAAAAAAAAAAAAACGATAAAGAATTAGCCCAAATCAACTAACTAATCGTTGACTTAGGATGGCGTTTTTTTCAAAATCAAAATGAAAAGGTCACTTTTCTTACTATGATTTATCAAAAAAAAAAAATAATAATAACAATAATAAATAATAAAGATGAAATAAATAGATAAATAAAATTATTGTCGGGTCGGACTATTTCTGTATTATTTTGTTTTGCAGAACATTTTAACTCGATGGATGTGAAAGAAATATTTCTTGGTACCGGTAAATAAACATAAAGCATTTCCCTAGAATATAGCCTGGTAATGTTAATTTTCTTAATTAACGAATAAATACATTAGACAATTTAGTTAATTTGTTCATATTAATAATTTTATTTATTGTTAATCAACTTGTTTTTTAATCACTGCAAAGTTCTATTTTGATAGGCATTATACACGCACAAGATATTGTTTGAAATCAAGCTTATTTTACAAAATAAAATATTTTAGATAGAGATTTAATGAAATGGTTATTGATCGAAAATGTATAAAAGAATAAACGTTACCTCTTCAGTTAAAAACTTACATTGAACTAAAACAGATACCTAGATATCATAGATGATTTATTTGTCACTTAAAAATTGGTTTTGTTGACATTGCGGTAGAAACTACTAGATTTTTACTTAAACCCGTTTATTGCTGTTGGGGTAACATCTATTATTTTTATGCCAGTAGATGTTGGCAAGTGTTAGATATATATCTAGCAAGCCAAAAAATTATTTAAAATAACTTTTACATACATTAATTTTATATATACAAAAATATTTCAAAGATGTGACACAAACTTCTAGCACTAGATGACAAACTTGGACAATGTTCATGCAATTGTTGATAACCATGTAACTAATGAAAATAGTAATAAGTAAATTTAAAAAAACTAAAATAATTGGAAAAATTAATGAAAAACAAACCTACCACTAAATAAGAAATATGGTTACATAAGAGACAAACAAATCAACAAGTTATCAAATTGATAACAAGTTATCAAACCTGTGAAGATTGCAAAGAGAGAAGGGACTGGGGACGTGCCGGCAGTGCAGGGACTATGGCGTGTGACTAGTAAGCATGCGAAGAGAGAGTTGAAAGACTTATGAATTTTTTCTGTATTCTGGAGCATTCACGATTGTAACTGCGCACATAGCTTTCACTCCTGTGAACACTCATATATATGATGTGGCGTGCTTCAAAGCCGGAGTCAATCATGCGCTGGATGGCAGTTGCCCTCAAGGAATGGACAGTGAAACGTTGCACGGCTTTTTAATTTCTAAAGTATCTGGTAAATATGAACGAAACAGATATGGTTTTACCGGTTTATTATAGAGTGCCAAATCTCCTCATTTTTGTTTTTAGGGATGTTGGTGCCAGTGATTGAATAATGTCATGGCTGATTGATCGGTTTTGTTTAAAAATAGTTTCAGTGACGTCACGGGACATCGCCATCAGTTGATTCATTAACGTACATTCTTTTTTCAGAATCATTGTCTGGATTATCTAGTCCACCTTGCACAGAAAGTGTGACATATTCTTTAACGTTCTCATCTTTTTGGAATAGATAAGAATTTGTTTTTAACTGCTAGTGGAACTCTAAAGCCCTGGAGACGAAATGCAAGCTCAATGAATACTAAACTCGAAATTGAAGGATAACCGGTGTATCATCAGACCAAATGTAAGTGTATATTTTAACTACATTTGATTGAGGGATAATTGGTTTGTGTGTAACAGGGCGAGAAAGTCCATTTTGTAAATTGAATTTTAATTTTCCGTCCAAGTTTTCATTTGCAGTTTCAGTAAACTCTTTTCCACGAGCAATGTCCAGATCTATGTCAATGTCTAAGATGTCTGTTAAGTTCTGGTTTGATTGATTTATAGGAATTTGTTTTGGTATTCAGCAGCCTGTTCCAGTTAAATCTCCTAATCGTTTTTCAGGGTTCTTTCGCGTTGCCTACAGATAAAATTTACCAAGATATTCGTTCAGTGTTTCTGCTGAACCAAAATCCACTAATGTGCCGATAACTTCTAAACACCAGTCTTAAATAAAATTTAAAAAACACTAAATCTTATGACATTTTATAAGATTATGTTTAATATTATTTTTTAATTATTCAGTTTTATTAACTGATTTATTTAGTTATTCATTTTTTATTTATTTTATGTAAGAAATTCTTGTTGCTTTATTGTTTAGCAAATTGGTCCAGATACACCCAGATAGCTCAACGTAGAGCAAGTCGGCATTCAGTTGAGTGTTCAGGTTCAAGTCCTGATCTGGAAAACGACCAACTTGATTTTTTAAGCGTTTTAAACACAAAAAATTGCTAATTTATTTAAATAATGTCTATGATATAATTTTTGATACTTCATTTTTTTTCTAATCTTTATACTTTAATTTTTTTTTTCTCATTTACTTTTTGTTGGTAGTCTTTTAATACATTTTTTGATATTTTTCTTTTTAAAAAAATTTATAAATTTACCTTGAAAAATTTTCACGCCTCATTTTGTATTTCGTTTTGTTGAGTCAGAAGTTCTGCACACTCTTATTTCTGCCATTTCCTCTTCTGAAATTGTTTTGAACCCCTTTCTTGGTGGTACCGGTATGGGTTCCTTCATTGCCTGAACCATTTCTCTGTTCGCTTCTGACACTGATGTTGCATTTGAACCAAATGTAATTGGTTCCCACTCCTGATCAAAAATTTAATTCAACAATTCATCGTCATTATTGTCCAAGGACAGGAGTACCTAGTCAAACGGATTTCCAAGATTGAAATTTCCAATTTCCTTATTCTGGCTCCATTTTGAGAACCTGATACTGGAAAGCAGACGACTTTCTTTCAAAGATATCCAAAATTCCGCTTATTTATTAGTTTTATTATTCATTTAAAAAAAAATAAAAGCATCAATATTTCAGTTATAATTCTACTTTATTAAAATTTACACATAAAAAACACACAGAGAAATATCAAAATAATTTTATTAGCGATAGCGTTTGGAATTAATTTTCTTTTAGAATCTGCGGTTGTTTTTTATGTATGTATATTTGTTTGTTTGTTTACATTGCGGGAGAAACGTTCACTTCTGGTTTACCAAAAAAGTAGTTCCGTCCAATTTTTATCCATCGGAAATTTGATGCAAAATTCTGATCAATGAAATTATTGTAAATCAAGGAAATTTAATTATGTGTACATAATTTAATTTTGAAACAGTCCAGCATTATAAATTGTTTTAAGTCTATGATCTCATAGACGTAATTTTTTTGACCGCATACGTCACCCGTCGAACGTCATTACCCTAAGGAAACCGCTGACGTCGATTTCCTGTACAACAAGGGCAAATATTCAGTCTGCCGCCTTATTTGTCTTACTTGACGTAAACGATGTCATTTTTTTTTTTTTTTTTATTTTTTTTTTTTTTTTTTTGTTAAAAACGCGAAAGTTGTTAAATATGTAGTTTAGTCTTAAGATCTGCAATCATAATGATGTCAGCAGCGAATTTGAGTGTTGTTAACCTTGTCACATTTGATATGTTAAATTTTATGTTTTATATTGGTACATATATTTTGAAAGATTAGTATTTTTAATGCCCTTTACATAACCTCTCATATACCCTTTACATAACTATATAGATACATAGTTCATTGACACATGTTCACCTATGCTTGAGCAGTCATGTGGAAAAATCTCATGCTCTCACTGAAGCATATTTGTGCATGTTTTAAGTATTGAGTCAGTTTTCTCCAGAGACAGCAGGGTGTAAACATCTTGGTGTTATTCATATGCAGTCACGTTCTAACATTAACTTATCCGCTTTAAGTGGGCAGTTGAAGTGTTCCCTCTGGGGTAAGTACAATTTCTTTTTCTTTTTTTTCTTTTTTTTTGCATTATCTTTACTAGTAACTGCTTAAAATGTTAAGTTTGACATTCTCCGTGTCTTTATGACATTTATTCTGTGCAAAATTATGTATAAAGGTATATGTGTATCTTTTATTTAATCCAATATATATATATATATATATATATATATATATATATATATATATATATATATATATATATATATATATATATATATATGTATATATATATATATATATATATATATATATATATATATATTATGTTTTGTAAATAGTTAAATTTTTTAGTGTAATATATATTTAGCATTTGTGCAGTTTTAGGTTAAAAATATTTTCATAATAGATTTTGGCGTATACTGAAACTATTAATACCAAAACTGCGTAAAATGTAGTGAAACAGGTCAAATACCAGTACATCACAAATTAACAGTGTGTTATGGAAAATTTGTACCTGTAAATAATTTGTTGATAGGAATAAATATAAGTTGTATTATGATCTGTTTCTGAGATTTGTTTGTTTGCCAGTAGTTTAGTTAACATAAATCTGTTAATTGTCTACAGGTTCATGTTGTGGAGAAATGAAGTATTGAACAGTATAGTAATAAAAGTATGTGAAAGGTATATGAACAGTATAGTAAAAACAGTACAGCAGTGAAGCAATAGTATATGAACAGTATAGTAAAAAACAGTAGAGTAACAATATATAAACAGTATATGTACAGTAACAGTATAAAAAGGGTTACATTGTATAAGAATAGACAATCATGTTTCCGTGTGTCTTCATGACTAAGTTAAAGTTGTTAATAATGTACTATATTGTGATAAATGTAAATTATTATAATTAATTTGTAAATATGTGATAATCTTTAATTCATTTATTTTAAAAAATTAAGATAAAAATAATTACATCTTGCAAGCAATAGCTGCGTGGATCATTCTGTGACATTTGGTGTCAGAAGTGGGATAAATATTGCTTGTTTAATAAAGTGAAGAACTTGAATATTCAAAAAAAAAATAATAATAATAATTAAATAATTAGGTAAAAAAATGTGTATAAACTGTAAAATAATTTTTGTAAGAGAAATGTATGTTTAAATTTTGTTTTCTTTGTTTCAGGTCAATTATCTGTGATTATGAAAGTATTCTGAAAATTTGAGTAAGGGTTACAGTAAACACCGCCCATCAGTTTAACCCTCTCCCACAACTTAACCCTAGAGAGATCACTATCTGCTTGCTCTGAATTATGTAAGTAGTAATTTTTAAAAGTTTTTGTTTGAGGTGACCGTGAATGTGGCATTGCACTGAGGAGTTCAGTATTATACATTCAGTATAAATGTCAAAAACATCTTATAATCGTTATGGAGGGTTTAGAAAGTCTTAAACAATCAGGTATTTCTCTTGGCTATGAAGGGGGAGATTTAAGGGCCTTTATAAAAGAGCAACGAGCTATTCAGCGTGATGAAAGAAATGCTCTGAGACTAAAAGAAAAGGAGAAATTTGAATTAGAGTTGAACAGAAATGCTCTTGAAAAAGAGAGATTAGAGCATGAAAGGAAGAAGATAGAACATGAAAAGATAGAACATGAAATAAAGTGAAAGCAACTGTTGCATACACAGCAGCTAGGGTTATTAGACAAACAAGCCGAGTTGAAGGTAAGTAGTGATTCAGTTCCTCATGCTTCAGGGCTAAGTCACCCAAAAACCCCTAAAATACCAGCTTTTGAAGAGCATAAAGATGAAATGGACAGTTATCTACAGAGATTTGAAAGTATGCCATTGCTCAAAAACGGGACACAACAGTGCATTGTTGAAAGGAAGAGCTTTAGAAGTTTATGCTGTTATGCATCCAGATCAGGCTAATGATTATGAATTATTGAGGTCAGCTTTATTGAAAAGATATGATTTGACTGAGGATGGGTTTAAGCGCAAATTTCGTAATTCACGTCCAGAGCAAGGGGAGACTTTTGCTCAATTTGCTGTTAGGCTTGGAATTTATTTAAACAGGTGGGTTGATATGTCAAGGATAGAGAAAACATATGATGGTTTGTATGATCTTGTCTTACGAGATCAATTTGTTTATATCTGTAATAGGGAATTGGCATTATTTCTGAAAGAACGGGTTCCCAAGTCTATTAATGAAATGGCAAGTTTAGCCGAACAGTTCCGTGAAGCAAGATATACCAGTTCATCAGATCTGGTTGCTAAAGGTAACATATCTCATACAGCACATCATTTGTTAACATCCAGTCAAGGTCAACCAAAACAATTTAACAAAGGTAGGACAGAAAGCTTTGGTGGTGGTCAAAGTGGAAATCAACAAAATCAGGGATCAACCCAACGTAAACCATTTGTTCCAAAAAATGAACACAATAGTACTGTTGAGTTAAATAACAATAATTATAGAAATGGAGATGATTTGTCTAGCTTGTGTGGTGCCTGTATTGTTCCAAATATATAAAACAAATACCAGTTAAATTTTGATGTGCCAGATGTGCACATTTCGGAAATTCATCCCTCATCAATGACACTAAGACCAAAAAGTTTGATAGATAAAAAACATTTGCAAAATAGTTGAAAATGATGAATCTAAAGTTCCAAATTTTAAATTATATAAATCCAAATCCAGCTAAGGAATGCTTTGCATGAGGGAACAAACTTTTGTTTGAAATAAATTTCAAATTTTAGACGGCTGAAAATTTTGCTTAATGGTACATTGTCTGACAGCACAAAGTTCTGCCTACTGAGTTAAGGATACCCTCGGGGAGTTTTACTCCACCAGCAGCGGTACCCGCTCAGGGATAGTAAATGTATAAAAGAAATACCAGTTAAATTTTGATGTGCCAGATGTGCACATTTAGGAAATTCATTCCTCATCAGGGACACTAAGACCGAAAAGTTTGATAGATAAAAAACATATGCAAAATAGTTGGAAATTAATGAATCCAAAGTTCCAAAATTATATAAATATTAATCCAAATCCAGGTAAGGAATGCTTTGCATGAGTGAACAAACCTTTGTTTTAAATAAATTTCAAATTTTAGACGCCTGAAAATTTTGCTTAATGGTACATTGTCTGACAGCACAAAGTACTGCCTACTGAGTAAAGGATACCCTCGGGGAGTTTTACTCCACCAGCAGCGGTACCCGCTGAGGGATAGTAAATGTATAAAAGAAATACCAGTAAAATTTTGATGTGCCAGATGTGCACATTTAGGAAATTCATTCCTCATCAGTGACACTAAGACCGAAAAGTTTGATAGATAAAAAACATATGCAAAATAGTTGGAAATTAATGAATCCAAAGTTCCAAAATTATATAAATATTAATCCAAATCCAGGTAAGGAATGCTTTGCATGAGGGAACAAACTTTTGTTTGAAATAAATTTCAAATTTTAGACGGCTGAAAATTTTGCTTAATGGAACATTGTCTGACAGCACAAAGTACTGCCTACTGAGTTAAAGATACCCTCGGGGAGTTTTACTTCACCAGCAGCGGTACCCGCTCAGGGGTAGTAAATATATAAAAGAAATACCAGTTAAATTTTGATTTGCCAGATTTGCACATTTAGGAAATTCATTCTTCATCAGTGACACTAAGACTGAAGAGATTAATAGATAAAAAGCATATGTAAAATAGTTGAAAATAATGAATCTAAAGTTCCAAAATTATAAAAATCAAAATCCAGGTAAGGAATGCTTTGCATGAGGGAACAAACTTTTGTTTGAAATAAATGTCAAATTTTAGACGGCTGAAAATTTTGCTTAATGATACATTGTCTGACAGTACAAAGTACTGCCTTCTGAGTTAAGGATACCCTCGGGGAGTTTTACTCCACCAGCAGCCGTACCCGCTCGGGGGTAGTAAATATATAAAACAAATACCAGTTAAATTTTGATGTGCCAGATGTGCACATTTCGGAAATTCATTCCTCACCAGTGACACTAAGACCGAAAAGTTTGATAGATAAAAAACATATGCAAAATAGTTGGAAATTAATGAATCTAAAGTTCCAAAATTATATAAATATTAATCCAAATCCAGCTAAGGAATGCTTTGCATGAGTGAACAAACCTTGGTTTTAAATAAATTTCAAATTTTAGACGCCTGAAAATTTTGCTTAATGGTACATTGTCTGACAGCACAAAGTTCTGCCTACTGAGTAAAGGATACCCTCGGGGAGTTTTACTCCACCAGCAGCGGTACCCGCTCAGGGATAGTAAATGTATAAAAGAAATACCAGTTAAATTTTGATGTGCCAGATGTGCACATTTAGGAAATTCATTCCTCATCAGGGACACTAAGACCGAAAAGTTTGATAGATAAAAAACATATGCAAAATAGTTGGAAATTAATGAATCTAAAGTTCCAAAATTATATAAATATTAATCCAAATCCAGGTAAGGAATGCTTTGCATGAGTGAACAAACCTTTGTTTTAAATAAATTTCAAATTTTAGACGCCTGAAAATTTTGCTTAATGGTACATTGTCTGACAGCACAAAGTACTGCCTACTGAGTAAAGGATACCCTCGGGGAGTTTTACTCCACCAGCAGCGGTACCCGCTGAGGGATAGTAAATGTATAAAAGAAATACCAGTAAAATTTTGATGTGCCAGATGTGCACATTTAGGAAATTCATTCCTCATCAGTGACACTAAGACCGAAAAGTTTGATAGATAAAAAACATATGCAAAATAGTTGGAAATTAATGAATCCAAAGTTCCAAAATTATATAAATATTAATCCAAATCCAGGTAAGGAATGCTTTGCATGAGGGAACAAACTTTTGTTTGAAATAAATTTCAAATTTTAGACGGCTGAAAATTTTGCTTAATGGAACATTGTCTGACAGCACAAAGTACTGCCTACTGAGTTAAAGATACCCTCGGGGAGTTTTACTTCACCAGCAGCGGTACCCGCTCAGGGGTAGTAAATATATAAAAGAAATACCAGTTAAATTTTGATTTGCCAGATTTGCACATTTAGGAAATTCATTCTTCATCAGTGACACTAAGACTGAAGAGATTAATAGATAAAAAGCATATGTAAAATAGTTGAAAATAATGAATCTAAAGTTCCAAAATTATAAAAATCAAAATCCAGGTAAGGAATGCTTTGCATGAGGGAACAAACTTTTGTTTGAAATAAATGTCAAATTTTAGACGGCTGAAAATTTTGCTTAATGATACATTGTCTGACAGTACAAAGTACTGCCTTCTGAGTTAAGGATACCCTCGGGGAGTTTTACTCCACCAGCAGCCGTACCCGCTCGGGGGTAGTAAATATATAAAACAAATACCAGTTAAATTTTGATGTGCCAGATGTGCACATTTCGGAAATTCATTCCTCACCAGTGACACTAAGACCGAAAAGTTTGATAGATAAAAAACATATGCAAAATAGTTGGAAATTAATGAATCTAAAGTTCCAAAATTATATAAATATTAATCCAAATCCAGCTAAGGAATGCTTTGCATGAGTGAACAAACCTTGGTTTTAAATAAATTTCAAATTTTAGACGGCTGAAAATTTTGCTTAATGGTACATTGTCTGACAGTACAAAGTACTGCCTACTGAGTTAAGGATACCCTCGGGGAGTTTTACTCCACCAGCAGCCGTACGCGCTCAGGGATAGTAAATATATAAAACAAATACCAGTTAAATTTTGATGTGCCAGATGTGCATATTTAGGAAATTCATTCCTCATCAGTGACACTAAGACCGAAAAGTTTGATAGATAAAAAACATATGCATAATAGTTGGAAATTAATGAATCTAAAGTTCCAAAATTATATAAATATTAATCCAAATCCAGCTGTGGAATGCTTTGCATGAGTGAACAAACCTTTGTTTTAAATAAATTTTAAATTTTAGACGGCTTAAAATTAAGCTTAATGGTACATTGTCTGACAGCACAAAGTACTGCCTACTGAGTTAAGGATACCCTCGGGGAGTTTTACTCCACCAGCAGCCGTACCCGCTCGGGGGTAGTAAATATATAAAACAAATACCAGTTAAATTTTGATGTGCCAGATGTGCACATTTAGGAAATTCATTCTTCATCAGTGACACTAAGACCGAAAAGATTAATAGATAAAAAGCATATGTAAAATAGTTGAAAATAATGAATCTAAAGTTCCAAAATTATAAAAATCAAAATCCAGGTAAGGAATGCTTTGCATGAGGGAACAAACTTTTGTTTGAAATAAATGTCAAATTTTAGACGGCTGAAAATTTTGCTTAATGATACATTGTCTGACAGTACAAAGTACTGCCTTCTGAGTTAAGGATACCCTCGGGGAGTTTTACTCCACCAGCTGCCGTACCCGCTCGGGGGTAGTAAATATATAAAACAAATACCAGTTAAATTTTGATGTGCCAGATGTGCACATTTCGGAAATTCATTCCTAACCAGTGACACTAAGACCGAAAAGTTTGATAGATAAAAAACATATGCAAAATAGTTGGAAATTAATGAATCTAAAGTTCCAAAATTATATAAATATTAATCCAAATCCAGCTAAGGAATGCTTTGCATGAGTGAACAAACCTTGGTTTTAAATAAATTTCAAATTTTAGACGGCTGAAAATTTTGCTTAATGGTACATTGTCTGACAGTACAAAGTACTGCCTACGGAGTTAAGGACACCCTCGGGGAGTTTTACTCCACCAGCAGCGGTACGCGCTCGGGGATAGTAAATATATAAAACAAATACCAGTTAAATTTTGATGTGCCAGATGTGCACATTTAGGAAATTCATTCCTCATCAGTGACACTAAGACCGAAAAGTTTGATAGATAAAAAACATATGCATAATAGTTGGAAATTAATGAATCTAAAGTTCCAAAATTATATAAATATTAATCCAAATCCAGCTGGGGAATGCTTTGCATGGGTGAACAAACCTTTGTTTTAAATAAATTTTAAATTTTAGACGGCTTAAAATTAAGCTTAATGGTACATTGTCTGACAGCACAAAGTACTGCCTACTGAGTTAAGGATACCCTCGGGGAGTTTTACTCCACCAGCAGCCGTACCCGCTCGGGGGTAGTAAATATATAAAACAAATACCAGTTAAATTTTGATGTGCCAGATGTGCACATTTAGGAAATTCATTCTTCATCAGTGACACTAAGACCGAAAAGATTAATAGATAAAAAGCATATGTAAAATAGTTGAAAATAATGAATCTAAAGTTCCAAAATTATAAAAATCAAAATCCAGGTAAGGAATGCTTTGCATGAGGGAACAAACTTTTGTTTGAAATAAATGTCAAATTTTAGACGGCTGAAAATTTTGCTTAATGATACATTGTCTGACAGTACAAAGTACTGCCTACTGAGTTAAGGATACCCTCGGGGAGTATTACTCCACCAGCAGCGGTACCCGCTTAGGGATAGTAAATATATAAAACAAATACCAGTTAAATTTTGATGTGCCAGATGTGCACATTTCGGAAATTCATTCCTCACCAGTGACACTAAGACCGAAAAGTTTGATAGATAAAAAACATATGCAAAATAGTTGGAAATTAATGAATCTAAAGTTCCAAAATTATATAAATATTAATCCAAATCCAGCTAAGGAATGCTTTGCATGAGTGAACAAACCTTGGTTTTAAATAAATTTCAAATTTTAGACGGCTGAAAATTTTGCTTAATGATACATTGTCTGACAGTACAAAGTACTGCCTTCTGAGTTAAGGATACCCTCGGGGAGTTATACTCCACCAGCTGCCGTACCCGCTCGGGGGTAGTAAATATATAAAACAAATACCAGTTAAATTTTGATGTGCCAGATGTGCACATTTCGGAAATTCATTCCTCACCAGTGACACTAAGACCGAAAAGTTTGATAGATAAAAAACATATGCATAATAGTTGGAAATTAATGAATCTAAGGTTCCAAAATTATATAAATATTAATCCAAATTCAGCTAAGGAATGCTTTGCATGAGGGAACAAACCTTTGTTTTAAATAAATTTCAAATTTTAGACGGCATGGTTTTTTTTTTTAAATCTAAATAAGAAGCATGTCTTTGAATTGAAACATATGAGTGATCTTAAAATATGTCGCTCAATAAAATGCGACATTTAAACAAAACATGTCGAAACCGAACTTTTAGCCTGTAACTCTTTGTATTTATAAAGATTATATTTAACAAATATATCTGTTAAATTTTGTTCTGACATATGTGCACATTTCGCAAAGTTATTCCTCACCGGAGACACTAGGGGCAAAAATTGATAAATAAAAAAAAAAAATTTTAACATTTTAAAATTAATAAATCCAATGTTTCAAAATATAATTTATTCATATTATTTATTTATGAATATAAATCCAGCTAAGATATGCTTTGCCTAAAGGAAAAACCCTTAGTTTTAAATAAATTTTTAGAAATTAAAGGGCTAAAAATTTTGCCACAAGGTACGTTTTCTGACAGCACAAAGTACTTTCTACCGAGACTAAAAGCGGCAAAAAGTCGTTGATCTTAAACAAATAACAGGTCAAATCGAAACCAAACTTGCATATTCTATGAAGGTCTAAGTAGCAAGTTACAGATATTTCTATTTTCTAGAAATTACAAAGCATCCCATTAGAAGACAAGGGTTTAATGCTGTAAATACGAATGGTAGGTTTGTATTATTTTTAAATCTAAAAAATGTGAAAAAATAAAAATAGGCAAAAATCATACATAATTACGTAAAATTGCATAATAATTCGCCATATTGGTTGTAGGTAAAAACTTATTCACTTATATCATTGTATGGGATGTTTAGGGATGTTTACTTATTTAAGGTATCAAACATGTTTCATAGTTGAGTGGTCATATGTATAAAACAAATCATTCACTTTTCATTCTTTTACAAAAACGGTAAACCAAGATATAAATATCTAGTGCTCAACAGGGATTCTGGTTATTTTGTAAAACACCATACAGACTGCAAACAAAAATATACTGAAGATACCATCAACAAAATGTTAGAGTTTTTAGTAGACAACTTATTTGTTGTAATTGGCAATATTATCTTTCAACAAACAATCGGTATACCAATGGGCACAAACTGTGCACCTTTGCTTGCTGATTTGTTTCTTTATTCTTATGAATCAGAATTTTTACAGAACCTTGTCAAATCTGGAGAAAAGACCGTCGCTAAATAATTCAAATACACATACAGATATATAGATGACGTTCTTTCTCTAAATAATCACAAATCTGGAGAATATGTGAATGTCATCTATCCAAGTGAGTTTGAAATAAATGACACGACAGATTCTTCATGTTCTACTTCATATTTGGACTTATGTCTCAATTATGACACCCATGAAAGGTTACATCTGAAGCTATATGACAAACGTGATGACTTCAATTTTTCTATTGTCAACTTTCCATTTCTTTGCAGTAATATCCCTGCTTCTCCTGCGTATGGTGTATATGTTTAACAGTTAATACGGTACGGTAGAGCTTGTTCCCATTATGGGGACTTTCTGCAACAAAGCAAATTACTTACAGTTAAATTGTTGACACAAGGATATTGCAAGCCTAGGCTAATAAGGGTCCTTAAAAAGTTTTATGGCCGTCAACACAATATTGTTGATAAGGATGTAGTCACTATATCCCAACTTATACTGGATATATTTGACTTACCATAGTTCTTTGTTCCTTTCATTCTCAAAATTGACTTGCACGTAACGGGTGTAGCTAGCTAGACAGGAGGTGCTTACCCTTCCGGAGCACCCGGCCTCACTTCCTTGCTGGAAGTTCACGTGTATAACATATTTTGCGAGTTTGCAAAGTTTTAACTTTGTTTTTTGGATTGTGATGTGGACAAGGACTGGTATGTTAGTTTTATTATTATTATATATATATAATATTCAGTTTAGCTTGTTGCGTTACGCATGGTTAAATGTAAGCTGACTTTAACTATAATTCGACATACCTCGGCAGAAATCGGAAAGTCGTATTTTTTTCACTCTAGTCTTAGCTTTTACACATCGTGTTTTAAACGTGTTAACACTATAAATTTCTCCGTTAAAATAAACTATCTCAAGCCATATTTAACATTGCGTCTTATATATATGTATATATTTGAATATGTTTAGAAAAATTCTGAGGGTGTTAAAAATGCAAAAAATAAATTTTAAAAAGTAAATTCATCATCATAATCAGCATCCTGAAAAAATCGTTTGTTATTGATTTGCTTTAAAAGGGCTTTAAAATTAAGGGCTGTTTTTTTAAATATCAAATTTATTATCTTGTTTTTGCAATATACACGTAGGGTGTTTATTAACGTAACAAGGACGAGGTTTGATAATGTTACGATATAGAAAAAATTGTGACGGAAAACAACTTATAGATCAACTTTATAACATGGATCTCAAACCGCATAAAAGTAGAAAAGAGTTTGTATTGAAACAATATATATATATATATATATATATATATATATATATATATATATATATATATATATATATATATAAGGCAAAGTAACGCAACCAAGATCAATAAGATAACACATACGATCCAAAGCAAATAAAATCACTGGTTATAATTTATACTTTATTGATAATATCTAGCTAAAAGTGGTAAAAACAAAACGAAAAGATATCATATTAACAAATACTACAAAATCTATTAAATGACAAAGAAAACAAAAATAAAAAGTTAAAATAAAAAGAATATATAGTTTCTAGGGATATACATTTTAACAATCATAATAACAAATAAAAGCGAAGCAAAAACACGAAAAGTATTGGAAATACTAAGAAATTAACATAATAACAAGAAATCAGAACACACGATGTGTGTGTGTGTGTGTGTGTGTGTGTGTGTGTGTTTTACAATTATTTTTTAATTATATTTATTATTATTATTTTACAATTGCTAAGAAAAATGCAATTCATTTTGATTCAACCAAATAAACTGTAAGATTCATAGTCCTTAAAATGTTCACTTCCTTCACGTTTCCTAATTACACTGATTGGCTTTTGTCTGGAAAACCTTATTTGTTTTATGCCAATACAGCCCAGGTGGGTTTTCCATACGAATAAGATACCAATTACAGATGTAATGATAACGACAATTATCTACATCATGTGCGTATCTCTTGCCATTGTCACACTCTTCACAATCTTCCGTATGTGGCCATGTTTTACACATCTGAGCTGTTGATTTATCTAAATAAATAAAAAATTATTTCCGTTTATTTCAACGTTTAACCTGTCCTTGTAGAGGGTTCGAACCCCGGTCGGGTCTGACCCAAGACTTGACAGTGGGTAGTGACTGTTCTTTCGCCAAGCACACGGCATAACGAAATGAAAGTCACGGTTCTTTCGGATGAAAGCTTAAAATAAATGAGGTCCCTGTCATGGCAGGCGTAACACGATAAAGAACCCTGTTGTATTATGCCATTAGCGCAACTCACATGCAAAATTTCTACACTTTCGGCAGAAAGTCTGCCCTTTTGACCACGTCTAGATACAAGTAAAAAATTCTTGACTAGGAATAAACACATAAGTAAACTGAAAAAAAAAAAAAATTTCAATGGTCTACAAACTAAGCGCTATAATTTACTTCCTATTTTCTAACACTAAAAGATAATTATTTATGATCACAAGTGGCGAGGTAGGTAATTAATGAAATTGAACAAAAAAATGATGATGTTTAAAAAACGACTTGCATAAAAAAGTGATGAGTCTGTTGATTATCAAAAGTGTGTTTGTGTGTCATAGAACAAGGATCAAATAACTATTTTAATACATAGCAAATTTCTCTAAAAATGTACTATACCTGATTCAATCCTAAATATTTTTGACAAATTATGCAAAATAAATACAGTGATGATAAAAAAGTAATTACAGTCGATTTGGATAATCAGATCTCAAATTTACAGAAGTGTTATAAATGTTGAGGGGTTTTTTTTAAATTTGTATGAACATTGTTAAAACTAATAATTTTTTTCTTGTACTTACCAGTGACATTACATGCACAAACTGTAAAAAATAAAATACTCGTATACAACAACAAAATTAGTTCTTAGTTAATTAATTCACTACTTTCCAATCACAATGTTTCTATGTCTCTTTGTTCCCCTCGTTTGAAAGTTTTCCATTTTGCTTACAGAGTGTCAGTTATTTTCATTGTCCTAAAACTTACAAACCTTGGTATTTCAAAGTTACTATTTAAAAGGTGTAAAACACTATTACTCTGCTAAAATGCAATTTTCTGAACTTACAAACAATAAGCAAACTCATTGACGGTTTGATGTTATATTTCAGTTTTATATTTTATCTTTCACCAACAACACTGTGTAACTTTAAAGGTGACTTATTACAGCTTTATATTCTCACAAGGCACTTGGTTTTCTGACAAACCTATTTTCTCTTCCTTAAATTATAATATCAAAGTAAAAACCATAAAGATATTACATTGACAACAACTGTATATGGCGAGGAAAATAACTATATAATATTTTCTTAACAACAGTAAAATTTTTATGAGCACGTATAACAAAACAAAAAAGAAACAACAAAAATGCAAGAAAAATAACATCGCTTTTAAACTCGCTTTTTTTATCGAAAAAGAAAAAAACTCAGTCGTATTATTTCATATATAAAAACAAACATCTAACCAATGAATGAAAAACCCTTTATTACGTATGTATTCTTTATAATAATTTGGAAACAAAAGGTCATAATTTTAATTGTTTGAATTAACCCGAACAATACACAAAGCGAGTCGTAATTGAGGCCCATCTACCTTCGTGGAATTTAGGGGTATGTACGTCGTTTATAAGTTTCGTCAAGTAAGTTGTATCAACGATTTCTTTCTTTTCTTTTTGTCTTTTCCTTCTGTTTTAAAAACTTTTTTTGTATGAAAAAATAAAAAATTATCAATACAACTATGCATTATTTGAGAGTAAGTTAACTTCATTTATTTTACTTACTTGGTTGTGAAATTATTGTACCAGATTCATCTACAATAAATTTAAATATCTCTTATAAATCATAAGAAAATACTGATGATCTTGAACTGTATATATGGTTTGACCGCAAATTGCCTAGATTTTAACAATATACATTATAAATGTTAAAATCATCTCCGAGTCTTAATGAAGATAATTCTTTTGTTTTCTTTTGTTTTTCAATCAATAAAACCACTATGTTGTTTATTTTTAAATAGGAAAAATAGAACCACGTTTTTTTCTAGTTTTGCTATAAGCACAATTTATTACACGGCATATAGAACAAATATTAAAATATTTTGAAAAAAGACTGCTGAAAACGGTTTTATAGACAAGAGTGATGGATTGACCCTCTTAAAATGATCTGTAATAATGATTTAAACTTATTTGTAAGTTGCGGACATTGAAGTGGAAATTTAAGAATGTATTCTAGATTTACCATCGGCATCTTCATCAGACAGACATTCTACATTTTCTGCATGGTCACAGTTTTGTATGTCATCATTCCATCTTTTACCATCTTCACAGTCTTTGGCGATCTTGGTACCACTGTCACAGTGATAGTACATACTGCAGTTGGATGGATGTTTCTCATACTGACCGTGAGAACAAGTGCCTGAAAACCATACATTGTTATTATAATCAAAAAATAATAATTAAAACATCATATGATATGCTCCTTCCGGAGCACCCGGCATCACTTCCTTGATGGAAGTTCACGTATATAACTGATTTTGCCAGCTTTCAAAGTTTTTACTTTGTTTTTTTTTTTTTTTTTTTTGGTTTTTTATTTTTTTGGATTGTGGTTTGGACAAGGACTGGTATGTTTGTTTTATTTTATCCATCAAAGAATGCATGGACAGAAATTTAAATGCCATAAATTTACAAAACAAAGGTTAATTAAATCAGTTCACTTCAACTCTTTTCCCCGGTGTTACAATCCGTAATTTTATAAATATATTGTTTCTGACATCTCGATTATGTGTTTCCTTAATTGAGTATACAAGCAACAAAATAAAAATTTTAAATGGAAATTGCGTACTTATGTTGCAATTGTAAAGAAAATCATTTTTTTTATAAATTAGCATTGACATCATCAGTAGTTAAATGACACAGAGGAACAACCGTGCATTAACGTTTAATAATACATGTTCATTGATTAAAGCCTTTTATATGACATGTAATACTACGATATTTTCAAATTGCTTAATAAGGGATTGATTTTATACGGGACTGATTTTAAAAATTTATCTCGGTTTGTTTAGGACAACTTACTAGGGAACGAAAATGCATTAGCACAAAACAAAATAACGAAATATACGCTTCAACAGACAGGCGTATCTAACAAGCAAGATACCAAACAAAAACGTGGTAAATGACACAAGATTGTTCGCATGTATCTGGATATAAAATTATGTTGCTCGACCCAAAACTTAAGCATTGGAGGCGGATACCAACGCAGACCTTGGAACAAGACATCAGCATGCTTACATTTCGTGCTAGTAAGTTATTGAAAATATCCTTTTGAAATTGCTTTAAAGCAAAGACAAAAGCACATTTTGCATTTTGTGTTGGTAAGTTAATAAATTTGCTGTATTTGGACGCACAATGTATGTAATGACGCAAAAAATATAGTGTGGTTCAAGTACTGTTGTAAGTCCTTAACCATCCTAATTTATAACATTACAGTTCTCTAAACATGCACATTATGAGCATCATATGACCAATTAGTTGTTAAGTCATTGGCGAAATATTCCTTTCTCTTACCTAGACAGGTATTAGCTGAAGACTGATCACATGCATTCGATTCTTCATTCCATGCTAACCCAGGTTGACAAGCTTGTTCATAGGTCTCTCCTTGTTGTCCACAATTTAGGAACATATTACATTTCTGAGGATCGGGGTGTTTGTGGTGTTCACCTGGTCCTGATCCACAGGCCGTGGCTAAAAAAAAATATTTCATGATAATTAAATGCACCTATGTTTTTAGGATTTGATTGTTTAAATCTTTTATCGTTAGATTTTGACATCAAACTATCATAGGCGACATACACTGTGATATACCGGTGTTTATTTCTTGATAAGATTTTCACAAAATATTTATTTGTTCAAATAATATTAATAAAAACGAAAATACTTTAATAAGGATCGAGCGTTTGTAATTGCTGACAAATTGTCATTTACAAGTATAATTAAACAATGTAAGTTGTTAGATAAGCTTTTTGAAAAAAACTGAACATAAAAGTTCGAGTACATAGGTCAAAGGTTGTTGCTGTTGTGATTTAAACTTCACGTAGTAATATAGTAATCAGAAAAATTCTATATTTTTCCTTTTTTTTTTTTTTTTAGATTTATACTTGTTTTTTTAATTAATTGACAGATATCAATAACCTTGCACTCGTGGTGAATAATGCGACGTTAAACAACATTGAAACACCATCAACAGCAACAACGATGTTTCTAGATCTCATCGTTTTCCTTTAAATACAATCGGAAATTTCAATCAATAAAGCAACTTGAAAGGTAAAGGACAGATAAATAATCGGTCTAATATTCGTTTTATGTGTTCTTGTTTCATGATTTTTTATTCTTAGAGCTATTGTTTATCTAAAATTCATACTCTACAGCTAAACATTTCTATATTTTGCTAAAAGGATAAATTGTTAACATACTTGGACATTGGAAAAGCAAACAAGATGTTGACTCGACTTCCCTATTGCTGCCTGGACAATCATTTCCGCCATTGAGTGGTTCCGGATTAGTACAAGTACGTTCACGGTTTCTGTATTTTATACCCTCATCACAGGTCGTACTACAGTCACCCCATACGCTCCAATCATTCCAATCAGCCCAGCCTCCATTAACTGTAAGAACACAAAAAAAAGGCTTAGCAAAAACAATGGGCATTTATGTAATTTCAAACCATATAAAGATAATCACTTGTTACATTTATATGTGTACCATTTAGCAAAATTTTCACTCGTCTAAAATTTGAAATTAATTAAAAACTAAGGTTTGTTCCCTCATGCACAGCATTCCTTAGCTGGATTTGATTTATATAAATTTGAAACTTTAGATTCATTATTTTCAACTGTTTGGCTTATATGTTTTATGTATCAAACTTTTCGGTCTTACTGTCACTGATGAGGAAATGAATTTCCTAAATGTGCACATCTGGCACATCAAAATTTGACTTGTATTTGTATTATATATTTGCTACCCCTGAGCGGGTACCGCTGCTGGTGGAGTAAGACATCCCGAGGGTATCCATAACTCAGGCGGTACTTTGTGCTGTCAGAGAACGTACCAGTTAGCAAAATTTTCAGTCGTCTAATATTTGAAATTAATTTAAAACTAAGGTTTGTTCCCTCATGCACAGCATTCCTTAGCTGGATTTGGATTTATATAAATTTGAAACTTAGGATTCATTATTTTCAACTGTTTTGCTTATATGTTTTATGTATCAAACTTTTCGGTCTTAGTGTCACTGAGGAGGAATGAATTTCCTAAATGTGCACATCTGGCACATCAAAATTTGACTGGTATTTGTATTATATATATATACATAACATTAAGTTCAAGCTGAAATAAAAAGATGATATAAATTAATAAGTTTTTGATAAATAAACAACAAAGGGTAACTTGTTCATTAAAATCTCTATATTGCATAATAAAATTGTTCAAATTCCATGAGAGGAATGTGAATTATCAAATAAAGTTTGTGCAGTTCATCTATTTTAGAACTCCCCCGTTTCAAAAAAAAAAATTAGTTGAACATAATTTGAGACTTTAGGTACATTGGTTGAAATTGTAAGAGAAGGCTTTTATCAAATTATTGTTTTAGAAGTCCTCGGTTAATGACTAGTAACTATTTAAAACAAGGGATAATGCATTGTTTTAAACTTATGATTCTTTTGGTTATCGTTATTGGCAGAATTTTAAAATAAAATCTATTTTACATAAAATTGTACAAGAAAACCATATCATTTCAACAAATATACGATTTGCTTCAAAATTGCTATAAATAATGATCATTTAATATGAACATTTCAGAAAAATACGAGTGAACAAAATGAGTGTAGAATGTTTGCATGTATTATTTGCAAACCTGGACATTTTTGCTCCAAACAGGTTTGTGCAATTTTTCTAGTGTCTGCTCCTTCACAATCTTTGCCGCCGTATTGTGGACTAGGGTATTACAATATCGGACATCTTCTCTATTCTGAATTTCATCACCACATGTATTTGGACACGAATCCCATTCTCCAATGTTCCACTCACTCCATCCGCCGTCAACTGTAGATAAAATTTTATGATGTCATCAGGTGGTGTGTAACAGAAAATTTACAGCAACACAAAATTACTATTCAAAAGACCTTAGAAAAAATTAACCTTATATGTATTGAAGTTTCTTTGTATGAAGCAAATTTGAAAATATTCTAAATGGACAAGTAGACAAGATGAAAGCTTGAACAGGTTTTTCTGACAACCAAGAACATATTATAATCTAAGTTGATTAGATTGATTATTTAACAGCGTGTCAAGAAAAATTAAACTTAAAACGAAAACTAATGCAGAGAATATATACTTTGTAAATCCGAAACATGAACAAGCAATAGCTTAATCCTTAAAGCCATTTTAGATACATATTAAAACCTTTAATTTTGGTGACCCCAAACAGAAAAATCAGAAGAAAACCTGCTATAGCTACCACCTGTTTTAAAGACTTCTTTCGAAAATCATTGTATGTAAATCCCGTATAATTTCAACAAAGATCCCTCTTAATAAAAAAAGTCCATATTTTCAATAACTATAGGATAGGAAGGCATATAAAAAACAAACAACATAACTTAATGAAGTAATACAAGATTACTCATATCTATATTATATGCCATATTACACTTTTTTCTGATATTAATTTAAAATTTCTGTAAAAATGAAAACTATCTTAATAATCAACTTCTTTCTTTATAAACAATTTAGTTAATTAAGTTAAAACCTCCAATGATTGAATTTTTGTTTTCAAAAATACTAATGACCATTGAGACTACTTTCTACTATTGATATATTTTACTGACAATTAGTCAATGCAAAAGTGCTAGTGCCTATTGGGACCACTTTAGACGATTGATTTGTACATGTATTTTTTGTTATTCATTGAAGTTTATGGTACAAAACCTAATGTGAATAATTAAATATCAAATGTAAAAATGTGAGATAATAGATATTGTTAGGACACTGCAACAATACAAGCACTTTAACAACACCAGTGGATACCAAATAACAGTTATGTCAGGCATCAATATAAGGAATATAAGTCAGGGTATAAAATTTTCAATTTAAACTTGTGTTTAAGTATATATATATATATATATAATATATATATATATATATATAGTATATATATATATAATATATTATATATATATATAACACAAGTTTAAATTTATATATATATTGTTGTTCGCCACGGACGTTGCAAAGTGCATATTTTTCTTTCGTAAATAATTTACTTTTACTTCATGTACATACGGACTTAGAATTGTTATATATGTTGTATATTACGGTTTTGTGTGTTAATGGATAAAAGCAAGAATTTAACATTGTGGGTATACATCCTAGCATAGAAAAAACCCTTAAATGGATTTAACCCTAAAACACAAAATTCACAAAGTATTTGTATATTACAAAAAATAAATATGCAACTGAAAAAACGTGTACATGGCAACTTATCAAGAGCTTACGGCGAATGCAATCAATTACACGACAATGTGTCAATTATAAAAATATTATTTTTTGTCATTCAATAAATACAAGCTAGGAAAACTTACTAGGACAGTTGTGCGTATTGCATGCTTTTCTTTCGGTTGTTTGACCTTCACAATTGTCCCCGCCATATTGCGGGGCTGGATTTGTACAGCTACGTATTTTAGATTGGGTTCCACCACCACAAGATACGTTACACATACTCCATTCAGAATAACTACTCCATCCGCCATGTACTGTAAAATTTAAACGGATTAAAAGCAGAATATAATATTTTACGTATACGTCCTAATATAGTTTAAAAAACTTGAGAAAAGATTTTACCCAAAACACAAAAAACACCTACGTAGTTATTATTTACAATAAAGAAAAAATGCAACTGAAAACAATGCATTTGACAAATGCAACCAATTAACGGTTTTAAGCAAGTCAATTATGAAACAGTTAATTATTTTGAACTTTAATAAATACAAGCCAAAGAAAACTTGCTGGAACAATTGTGGTTATTGCAGCCTTTACGTTCGGTTGTTGGACTTACACAATTATCACCGCCATATGGTGGTGATGGACTTGTACAGAATTTGAAAATTAAGAACAAATGTCATAACGAATTGGATTTACTTCACATTTATTTATAACACGCGACTATTCAAATTATTAAATGAAACTAAACAACTGATACAATTAAGATTAGCAAATATTTAACACAAATACCTGTTAAATTTTGATGTGCCATATTTGCACATGTAGGAAACATGTAGGAAACATCACTCCTCATCAGTGACACTAGGGGTCGAAAAGTTTGAAAGACAAAAAATCATAAGGCAAACAGTTGAATATTATTGATTCCAAAGTTCCAAATTTATATGAATCTAAATCCAGCTAAGGAATGCTTTGCATGAGGCAAAAAACCTTAGTTTTAAATAAATTTAAAAAAATTAAGACGACTAAAAATTTTGCTAAATGGTATATTTTCCGACAGCACAAATTACTGCGTTATGGATACCCTCGGGAAGTTTACTCGTTTACTAATAAATGTTCAGCGACTGATAAATTCTCAAATTAAAACCCACTTATTTACTGGTCTGATATAGAATAGTCGAAAAACATTTAGCAACTTTGAAACATCAAACAGCCAACGCAACAAAACAGGATAAATTGTAAGCCAGATACGAAATAAATGAACTTTGTTTAACAAAAATATCAGTAAAGAAACTTACTGGGACAGTTGTGCGTATTGCAGGCTCTACTTTCGGTTGTTGGACCTACACAATTGTTCCCGCCATATTGTGGTGCAGGATTCGTACAGCTGCGTATTTTAGACTGGGTTCCGCCACCACATGATACGTTACACGTACTCCATTCAGAATAACTAGTCCATCCACCATGTACTGTAAAATGTAATCGGGGATTAAACTGTAGAATTAGATACCGTATGTATTGATAAAGACATAGATGCCAATACAGCCATGTATCAGGTGCATATATATAAAAATTATATATATATTTAAATTTTTCTTTATGAAAATAAATTAAGGACAAAGGCCATTACGAATTGGAATCTTACATTTACTTAACATTTATTCATAAGCCATTATGGAAATCATTAAATGAAACTAATCATCTGATAGAATCAAGAAAAGGAAAATTAATTCATGTTCTGTCACAGGTAATCTGTCTACTTACAACAAAGATAACGAAAAAGCAATGACTATTACAACAAGAATTCCGCGGATTTACATGTCTCGCCTGGTTAGTTTTTGATAGAGTAGTACTTTAACATAAACTTTCACATTTTGACACGCCGCCGCCGACACCGGAAACGTAACACCTAAGTCTCACCTGATGGCTATGTCAGGCTCGACAAAAATGAAAAATTTTCAACTTAGACATGAAACAAAAACAAAAATAAACCACAAACTTAATGGTTTATATAGAAAAGTCGAAGGGATATGAAACGAAAAAACATTTGGCAACTTTGAAACATAAAACAGCCAAAGCAAAAAAAAAAAAAAAAAAAAAAAAAAAAAAAAAAAAAAAAAAAAAAAAAAAAAAAAAAAACAAAACAAAAACAAAAACGAAAAAATTGTAATTCAATTATGGAGAACTTTGTTTATTTAAAAAATCAGTAAATAAACTTACTGGGACAGTTGTACGTATTGCAGGCTCTACTTTCGGTTGTTGAACCTACACAATTGTTCCCGCCATATTGTGGTGCAGGATTCGTACAGCTGCGTATTTTAGACTGGGTTCCTCCACCACACGATACGTTACACGTACTCCATTCAGAATAACTAGTCCATCCACCATGTACTGTAAAATGTAATCACGGATTAAACTGTAGAATTAGATACCGTATGTATTGATAAAGACATAGATGTCAATACAGCCATGTATCAGGTGCATATATATATATATATATATATATATATATATATATATATATATATATATATATATATATATATATTTAAATTTTTCTTTATGAAAATAAATTAAGGACAAAGGCCATTACGAATTGGAATCTTACATTTACTTAACATTTATTCATAAGCCATTATGGAAATCATTAAATGAAACTAATCATCTGATAGAATCAAGAAAAGGAAAATTAATTCATGTTCTGTCACAGGTAATCTGTCTACTTACAACAAAGATAACGAAAAAGCAATGGCTATTACAACAAGAATTCCGCGGATTTACATGTCTCGCCTGGTTAGTTTTTGATAGAGTAGTACTTTAACATAAACTTTCACATTTTGACACGCCGCCGCCGACAGCGGAAACGTAATACCTAAGTCTCGCCTAATGGCGATGTCAGGCTCGACAAAAATGATAAATTCTCAACTTAGACATGAAACAAATAAAGAAAACCACAAATTTAATGGTTTATATAGAAAAGTCGAAGGGATATGAAACGAAAAAAACATTTGGCAACTTTGAAACATCAAACAGCCAAAGCAAAAAAAAAAAAAAAAAAAAAAAAAAAAAAAAAAAAAAAAAAAAAAAAAAAACCACGAAAAATTGTAATTCAATGATGGAGAACTTTTATTTAAAAAATCAGTAAATAAACAAATAAACTTACTGGGACAGTTGTGCGTATTGCAGGCTCTACTTTCGGTTGTTGAACCTACACAATTGTTCCCGCCATATTGTGGTGCAGGATTTGTACAGCTGCGTATTTTAGACTGGGTTCCTCCACCACATGATACGTTACACGTACTCCATTCAGAATAACTAGTCCATCCACCATGTACTGTAAAATAGTATTATGGAGTAAGAATTTGGTACGTATGTAAATATATAACAAATACCTGCTAAATCACGAATTAGTTGCAAATCTGCTTTTTTATTTTAAATACTTGCTTATTACACGTTTTCGTAGCATGTTACAATATGTTGCCGTATGCAAATGTAGATTATATGTTCAGTTTTAAAATATGCATTTTGCTTTTAAAAATGCAACGATAATGGAGATTTAACTTAAGTTATACAAAGAATGTATTTACTGATAAATTCATCGATTTTGATACATATAAGTCAAGTGATTAAAATATTTAGTGTGTATCATTGAGTTATTTTTCACAAATATAAATATGCCTTTACTAACAAATTAGGTTAAAGTTCTGAGACAAGGAACATAACGCTTCCCTAAAAATAAACAATGAAAAATGGACTAACATTTACAAGGACGATCTTGTTTTAGAGTATACTTACTAGGACAGTTCTGTGTGTTACAATTTTCAGTCTGCGTCTGTGTCTTTTCACCAGCACATTTAGCACAGCACCCAGATATTTTGGACGATCCGCATGTTCGTGTGCGTTGTCTTGAACCTCCACCACAACTTCTAGAACATGTGCTATACTCAGACCAACTTTCCCAAGTACCAGTTGCTTGAAGTAAAGGGATTTTTTAAGTATTTTTTTCGAAACTGTTTTATATTATGCTACCCAGACATGGAGCATCTGATGTTAGTTTGCAAAAAGAAAACTCACAGAAAAAAACACTCATATAATAGCAGATAAAACAAAATCGGGCGGACAAAAATATACCTCAATGTATGGTAAAAAGTGTATATAAGGTGTTTGAAGCAAAACATTACACCTGAAACAATTCAATTTTTACCTGAAACAATTCAATAAAAAATCAACGAAAAATGAGTTTATTAGAACCAATATCATCAAAGATAAAATCATCTCTGGTTGGTTTGACGTGTTTATCTAGTCAGTCAATATGTGTCCTTCATTATAAGTAACAAGATGCTTCATTGCACTGCATATGTAAAAGTATATCATAAAGGATAAAGTAATGTTAGCAATTCTAAAGTTTATGTTGTCTGAATATCAATGATATTTAACTTTGAGGCTATGCATAACCTACTGCTTAATGTATTTAAAAATAATCCTAGGTTCTTCTGTGAATACAGAAAAATAAAAATTAGATTAAGAAATTCGAGTTTTGTTAAACGTATTTCGAAATAAAACTTGATTAAAAGACTTAATTAAAAACTAGAACCAATATCATCAAAGACAAAATCATCTCTGGTTGGTTTGACGTGTTTATCTAGTCAGTCAATATGTGTCCTTCATTATAAGTAACTAGATGCTTCATTGCACTGCATATTTAAAAGTATATCATAAAGGATAAAGTAATGTTAACAATTCTAAAGTTTATGTTGTCTGAATATCAATGATATTTAACCTTGAGGCTATGCATAACCTACTGCTTAATGTATTTAAAAATAATCCTAGGTTCTTCTGTGAATACAGAAAAATAAAAATTAGATTAAGAAATTCGAGTTTTGTTAAACGTATTTCGAAATAAAACTTGATTAAAAGACTTAATTAAAAACTGGAACACATACACACACACACACACACACACACACACACACTTTTTTATCAGTTTTATAACAAAAATTCGATTTGTACAAAGTGTTGGTCGAATCATATCAAATGTTTGTAAATTTATTAATGAAATGAAATTCCTTATCTTGGAATAAAAACATTTTTGATTGTACACAACGATGCACAGTGCTTCAGGAGTCGGATTAGGTGACCGCGGCTAAACAAAGTAAAACAAGGGACAGACCATCTGTAATTGAAGGTGTTATATACTTACTAGATGGACACGCTGCTTCTGTGTTTACTGTATAATACCTGTAACAACAAAATACCAAGGCAAATACCATTTAACGCCAAACAAATAAGAAATAGAACATTTTAATTATTGTGAATCAAACAAGAACGCTACTGTCATCATTAGAGTACGTGTGACGTGTACTTGTGAACCAAATGCTTCCGCGTCATATTAGTATTATTATAAAAAAAAAAATAAGAGACCGTACAAAAGTTCATATTACATATAAGTATATATACATAGTGCATATGTCACGGGAGGTGCGGATGTGTTTGTTTCTCTTGCTAGAACGTCTTCACAGTTTGTTGGAGCAATGAAATTGACGATAGCTTTACATATGCATTTATATAATGCTCTTTAATAAATATATCCAATACCTTGTCTTTTTACAACGGCTCCAATTAAATAATCCACATGCCGTATAATAATCACTGGATTTCTGTACCGCAACCGTATAACTGGTATCGCTACAACTGTAATTAATTACAGAAAATACAAGTAATAAAAAAGTTGATATTTTGGAGCATACAGTACTTTGAAAAAAAAATGAATATTTGGTAACTAGACTGCATGTTGTCAATTTTTATTATATATAGAGTGATAGGGGCATTATTTGGCAAAACTAACCATTTTCTTCTTAATCAACACCAGTATTCGAATTCTAAATATAGTTTTCTCATTATGGAGACTTGGTTCTGAATATAAGCTTGTTCAAACTTTTGTTCATTTCGGATAACAAACTGAACAAAATAAATCCAAAGCTGTTAATTACAAAGTTTTTTATCTGCCACCCTTTAAATTTAATATCTTTAGTTAAAATCAAATTTTTATCCGGCCTCTGTTTCACAATCATACCACAACTAAAATTTTCCTTAATCAAAATTAAGCAAATTTAAAATCCTAATAATTTACTTAATTTTAAAATTTCAGAAAATTACATTGAAAATTACTTTAAGCTTATATTTGTATTTAGATATGACAAAAAAAATTAATTCATAATTCCAGAAGAGACTGACAATGATGCAAAATTAAAGTTGAGAAAAGGTTATAAACCTGGGGCCTGGACAATTAAAATCTTGTTTATAACAGAATGACAGAATTTCAATAAAATAAATAAATAAATAAATAAATAAATAAATAAATAAATAAATAAATAAATAAATAAAATCGACTTATTACTGTCACTGATGAGGAATGAATTTCCGAAATGTGCACATCTGGCACATCAAAATTTAACTGGTATTTGTTTTATATTTACAAAGAAATTTGAAGATTTTGATTTTCTTCTTTGTCGAACGGATGTACCAAGATCAATGAATGATTTCTTTGAATTTCTATAAAGTATAATATCTATAATTCCGCATATGAAACTTGTCACATACAACTTGTCAAATGATTTGGAGGATTTTACTTCATAAAAAATTTAAAATTTTGCATATGGCAATGGTATTAAATCTTAAAAAATCACAAAAAAGGAAAACTTACCGTTTCGCAATCGATGGTTTTGGGTTTTTTTTAACGTGAAGAAGAAGTTAAAAGTCTTTAAACATGGACGTTGTATTAAATTGCCTTTTTAAATTGTAATTATATATATATATATATATATAATATTATATATAATATTATATATTATTATATATTTTACTATTGTCATATATATATATATATATATATATATATATATATATATATATATATATATATATATATATATATATATATATATATATGACAATAGTAAAATTACAAATTCTTGCTATAAAATTATAAATTCTTAATTCAACTTACGCTGCTGTGACATAAGTCACCATGCATGCCAATATTAAAACGAAAAACATCTCCGTATCTCTGATAGTTAACATCTTTGCATCTTCTGTATATTTAATACTGTGCGATAGATACGGTGTATTTATACCACTCTAAAAGTGTCATTCAATCAAAAATTGTCGAGGAGCTAATTAACACTATCAGATTCGTTTAGAAATAAATTTACACTGTTTTAAATGTAAATAATTTATTTGATATCAAATACTGAATAAGCAAAAAATACTTGATGAGTGAAACCACACGAAGTTATTTTTATATTTACTTAGTGCTCCTTACGTTACAACTTAGACTTTCTTTGTGTTGAAGATTAACGGTTTTTCGTCTCAAAATATTTATAAGTTAGTTTTGCGTTTTTATGTTTTTGCCGCAGATATTAATATGAAAGGCATCTATTTAGATATTGACGAAGAATTGGAGAGAATATTTTACGGTCAAATTGCATAAACCAAAACACTTATCAGCTTTATGTTTAAAGCTAGTCAAGGGAAATTTCGGCACGTGTAAGAGCTTTCAAAACAAAGTTGTTATACGTTCCCTTGCCTTTTAAGGTTGGAACCTTAGTATGATAAGTCACAGTAAAAGATATAAGAAAAATATACAAGAGAGGGTATTGTATAATCTGCAAATAATGTTTAACTTTTAAAATGTCTTCATGTTACATCTTGAGCCTCTTTGACCGAATAGTATGGATGGAAGCGCCTTTCGTGAAGGTTCTAACCCCATCCGGGTAAGATCATAGTTTGTTACTTCGTTGGCCGAAGGTCGGCATTTTTCTCTGGTTTCTTTCACTAACTCTGAACTGACCATCTCAACAGAACATAAAACTACATTACCCCACTCACTCATATTACGCATTGTTTCACTATTTACTATAAGTGACTGTGAGTCTTCATTGCCACGGAAAGTATATGGCTGTCACTTACACATGACGCATAAAAACAGCAATTATTTTTCTTTAATCAATGCACGTAAACTTTGTATGTTAAAAATGAATCGCCGATAAAGTGTAAAAGCGCAGTGTGACATGCTATTTTATGTCATTTTTAATGTTTTATAAATAAATAAATGAATAAGTAAATAAATAAATAATTTAAAATAAATATAATAATAATAATAATAAAAATAATAATAAAGTGCGTCATTTATTTAAAGCTGCTTAAGTTTAAGTCGGCAGTCACTGTGAAAACTTCACGGAAAAGAATGGGGAATGGATTAAATTGGATTTATGGCGTTTAACAGTTCTGGGATTGTGGAGAAAACCGATGTGCAAATAGAAAGCCACCGACCTTCGGAAAACAAACTGACAAACTTTTTCACACTAGCTTCTGTCCGAATTGTATTTATACGCGGTGATCGGTAAGTGCGCAGTTTTAATCACCGAGGTCGTGGCAAGGGATGCAAACTGGTTCAAACTCAAACTGGCAGAAAATTTACTACGTGTCCATGTTGGGTTTAAGTCATCGAATATGTCTTATCTTCCAATTAAGTTGTTTTAAATAACACTTGAAATCATTTAAAATGTTATTTACACTATCATAAAAGTGTGTAAAAAAGATTTTAAAAAACAAACAATTCATCGGTCATTGAAAGGTAAGTTGTTGAAAACATGTGTTAATTTAATCTCATGAAGTAAATATCAAATTAAAACTAATACACAGTTTTACTTTTTTCTATTATTTCTCTCACGAAAGTGTGCTTGAATGAATTAAGCATTTGGAAATATCCAGACAGTCTTCTGTGTAAATATGTTTTAAACTAAATATAATATGTATTTTCAAATAAATGTAATTCTCTGTTGCCTATAACCGGTCAACCCGTGTGTTTTCACTGCACTTGTCCTTTTAAGTAATAAAGTTGCCGTTTGAAAGTATCAAATCCAGTTTAAAACAAATAACAATTAAGGTAGAGTTTACTTTATTCTTATAATATTTTCAGTATAAAAAAAAAAAAAAAAAAAAAAAAAAAAAAAAAAAAAAAAAAAAAAAAAAAAAAAAAAAATGATTTTGATAAAATTTGAATATAATTTTATAAGCCTATCGAAATAAAAATCATGAATATAATTTTCTAACTGACATCTTAAATTCATAAATTTATCGAGTGCAAGCAAAAAAAAAAAAAAAAAAAAAAAAAAAAAAAAAAAAAAAAAAAGAAAAAAAAAAAAAAAACTCAGATTGCAATTTTTTCCTTATTTGAGACAAGGAAAAAACTTAATTAAGGAATGGTTATGAAGCTGATCCTATAAACGAACGTCGGTACTATATAAGAGAGAGAGAGAGAGAGAGAGAGAGAGAGAGAGAGAGAGAGTAAAACAATGATAGGTTGTAAGTGTCAAAACTGATGAGAACTTTTTTAATTTATACAACTGGTAATACAATATATGTAATTTTTTGAAGATTTTCTGTTATCCACAGAATTTGGAAATTATTTCATTGTACATTAATCAATATTTGTGACTAAAATTTAACTACAAAGCATGAATTAACTGTCTCTCGAAATAATGCGGAATCCAGGGGCCTCGGTGGCCGAGTGGTCTAAAGCGTGCGCTTACGGAACACAGTGCCTCTCACCGCCTGGGTTCGAATCCCACTCTGGACAGATCTTAGTGTGATAAAGTTTGTCAGTTCGCTTGCCAAAGGTCGGTGGTTTTCTCCGGGCACTCCGGTTTCCTCCACCATCCCACAACTGACCGCCTCGAAATAAGTGAAAGAATCTTGACTGGGGCGTAAAACACCATTACTCCACTCCACTCTCCGGGCACTCCGATTTCCTCCATTTTCCCAGAACTGACCGCCTCAAAATAAGTGAAATTAAATTTTAAAGGTTTATGGGTCGAACACAATGCCTTCTGCTCTTTACCCCTCAGCCTCCAAAGTAGCCATATAGACATGTGTCTTGATGTAAAAATTGTTGCTGTAAAAGGATTTGCTTCATTGTAAGTTACCTTAATAAAAGGCATTTTTGCAATAAACTTAAAAGGAGGCAAAATGGGCCTGGAACTCTAAACTGGAAAATAACTGCTGGATCAAATGTTGCAATTCCATATCATAAACAAAATTGAAATGCATTGACTGGGGCATGTCTAACTTTATTTCATTGAAAAATCTGAAATATGACTGGTAGTTTGAAAGGAAAAAAAACCTAGAGTATGTCAGAATGATATGAATGTCCCATCTGCTGGTATTTTACAATAATTTCCAAGGGCTATAACTGTCAAGAAAATGGGTGCATTAAAATGAAACTCTGACTTTCACAGAAACTCACCAAAACAAAGAAACATACGAGGGTAAATATCTTTTTAACACTAGTGTCTCAATCAACAAGAAAAAAGGTGTGGAAAATTAATTATGATAGTATAACAGAATGACAGCTTTTTCATGTTGGGGGTCATGACAGATTGTTGACAAAGCATGGGTACATGGACTTTTCATGCACATGTACAAACAGTCCTTAGCCATAAAGAGCCGTGCATGCTTGTTCATACATTGATATTTAGAAACAAAAAAAAAGAAAAAAAAAAAAAAAAAAAAAAGAAAAAAAAAAAAAAAGATAAACAAAACTAAAAATTTTTTAAATCTTTTTTATCGTTGGTCAAAAAAATATATTTTTTCTCATAACATTGTATATTTATATACTAAAATAGATATATGTATCTGAATGTATATGGATGGGACTATCATCAACACACAACTTTGATACTGTAACATACACAAAAAAGAATTAAAAACTTTCATAACAAATCTTTCATATTGAAATCGATATTTTAAACTTAAAAAACATTGCAATAATATACCAAACTTTAAATTTATGATATATATTCTTATAAATGGCTTACTACTTACTTTATGTTTGTAACAGGAGGGAGACAAAATGCAGGGTCGAACCGGGGATTGAACCCGGGACCTCCCGCACTATAGGCGAGTGCACTACCACTGAGCTACCCAGACCGCTACATTCTTCCCCTGTTAATCTTGAGTTTCCCATGATCATATGGGAAATCTCACCCCAAATTCCCTTGGATGGACTTTATATGGTCGTATATATGTCAGTCCATCACTTCTGAGGGCCACATTGGCCACCAAACTGTAACAGGAGGGAGAAGAATGCAGGGTCGGACTGGGGATCGAACCCGGGATATTCCGCACTACATGTATAGGCAAGTGCTCTAACACTGAGCTACCCAGACCGCTACATTTATATTTTGTATTATGTATCTCTATACTGTAAGGTATTTGGTTTAATAAAGAATAAAACAGAATACTTGTATGAATTGTTAGTAATTTTAACCATTTATTAATTTTAAAATAATGAAGATAATTATTTTTTTATAATCATTTCACAACCTTTTGAAATTAAAACAAGAGATCTCCAAGGGCATGTAACACTCAACTGGCACTGAATTCATTTATTTCATAAAAAAAATCAATGATTTATTGTTCAAAATTGTCAAACATAATGGAATTATGCTGAACAGTGGTTTCAGAAAAGATTTTTACAGAAATGATAAAATATTTCACCTTAATTTCAAAATTACTGAACATTGGGTTAAAATATAACAATTATTATTTTGAAATTTCATGTTAGGTGCTCCCTTTCTACTTCATTAGTTCAAATTTAAAAAAAAAATCTTTATGAAATTAAATTCCCATTGGCTATTTTTGGTTTTAACTAGTAAAAGTAATGGCTGCAATCTTGGATGTCAAGCAGGGTTGCCTGGATACAAATTTTAGTATAGATCATCTAGAGAACTTCCATATCAAAATAAAGTAAAATTGGACCAATGTTTTCAAAGAGGAAAAAAATTTTCACACACACACACACACACACACACACACACACACACACACACGCTTTGCCATGCCATAAGCTCAACTGGCTACAATCAGTTTAGGTAAAGATGAGAAAGTACTGAAACAAAAACACACATATTCTTCAATCACTTCATTAATCATTAAACATTTTACATCATGACTAGAGATCATACCACTAATTTTTTACCCTAAAAATAATTACGTGGAAGATTAATTATTGCATACATCCCTGGAAGAAAATTCATAACCAGTTAATTACATGTACAACATAATGTTACATGGCATAAAAAGTTACAAGAACACAGGTAAATGATAATTAGTATCATGTGTGTATAAAAATTATATAAAATGAATAAAATGGTAAGTAAAATTTTTATATAAAATGAATAAAATGGTAAGTAAAATCTATGGATTTCAAACTATGGACATAGAACACCTTTACTCAACTCCACTTCATGGATTTCATATACATGTATAAATATATATCAAATATAAATAGAATACTGACTGTAAATCAATTAAATTGTGTGAGATGCCATTTTTCATATATGTGCCAAAAAGAATTTAGAATTATGAATTTTTGCAGTTTCTTTTAATCTACAGAATTTATTTCTTTTTACCTTTTATTTATTAATTATATATATATATCAGGGGTCCAGAAACGGTCATATTTGCCGGACATGTCCGACAAAAAATATTTTTGTCCGATGTGAAATATTGCTTGTCGGACATTTTTAGTTTAAAATAGAATTCAGTTAATCGGACACGTAAATAAATATGTTTATCGGTCATTATTTTACTCGAGTATTCTTTGCTATCACCTGTCAGTCATTTTCAATAAATAATACAGATCTAATAATTAGGCTTTTGTTTATTAATCAGTTAAAATCCATGGTCTCAATCTGTTCCTTTTGTTTCATCGTCCGAATCATCATTACATTTGTTGATATGTTGTTTATTAAGTAATCACATCGCTTAACAGACGGAAGCCATAAACAGCTGATAACGAGTCCTTGAAGGTCATGGTCGTCGGACTATTTTAAAGAGGTTCCACGCGGGATGTTAAATAATAATACAACGCGCATAGTACGGTCTTGGCAAACTGTTTAGTTATAAATAAATAATTTTTAAAAGTCTAAATAAAATCAAAGAGGTCTCAAAATGAGGTTCAGTAAAGTTCGTGTTACTTCGGGAAAACGAAAATGCGCGATTGTCAATAAACAAAGGTGGCCGTCAAGCCATGTGTCGTCAACGCCGACAGTTCAAAATCAACACTTTAATATGTGGACACATAAGTCTGACCATATATATTTATTTAAATAACTTCGTGGTAGTTAAACCCTTTTAAAAAAACTTCTATATTAATATTAAAAACCTTTTAAATATACATGTCAATAACAACGTTTTTGTTTTTTTTTTTTTTTTTTTTTTTTTTTTTTTTTTTTTTTTTTCATTGCTTTCACTGCAACGGTTTTTGTACAGTTGCTTTGAAAAAAAAATGTCCGACACCTCAGTCAAAGTTTTCCTGAGCCCTGATATATATATATATATATATATATATATGTGTATTTTTTGCAATTTCTTCTCAATACACAATATATATTTCTTTTTAACTTTTATTTTTAAGTACTTTATTTTTTGTTATCTTTAAGTACATAGAACTTTGATTTTATAAAAAAAAAAAAAAAAAAAAAAAAAAAAAAAAAAAAAAAACAAACAAACTACCCACAGCAAAATTATCACTTGTACATTAATTAAACCTTAAACCACTCACATTGCATTGTATAGTTAGTAAAGGTCCTACCAAGCTCCTTTGGATGTCAAATATTAACTCAACAAATGGTACTAATGAATAAAAATATTACTGTAAAATGATTTTTATATACTAGCAACAGATTTAAAATAGATGAAAAATATTCTGCATCAGAAAAACAACATGTACAGGACGACATATGCAACCAACAACATAAAAATCACAAAACAAGTTTGATTTTACAACCAAATGAGACAAAACAAGAAAAGAACAAACATATACTGACGAGTCTGATTATAAAATTCCTACGTCATTTTTTTATGATTAGTCAAACTTTTTATGGCTAAATTGTACAAAAATACTACAATTAACAAAGAATTCAAAAATGAAATATGATTAACAAAAAATTAAAAGTTTTTTGGCACCTGTATAATATATATTATAATTAAGACTTAACATTTATACATTAAACAATTAGTTCATCATTTAGCAGATATACATAAAATGGATGGGTTTATTATTTTTAGTAGAAAAATTATGATAAAAAAACAATAAATGTACTTTAATACAAACACCATTTGTGTATCTCAGCTTAAAAAGCATTTACAGTTTGGGAGGTTCCAAGTTCAATTCCTAGACTTACCCTGCATTTTTTCTCTTTCATTACATTAACAAATATTTCAACCCACAAAAAATATTCAAAGACTAAAACAATGAATTTGTGACCATACAACAATCTACAAAGATGAACAATAAGTATGAGCTTCAAATTTAAACTCCGGTTATCAACAAATGAGAAAAATTTAATATCACTGTGTAAATAATCTCATCTCAAAAACTGCCTTTGAAATCTCGAATACCATCTATTTTGCCAATATTATTAGTGAAATTCCCAATATTGTTAAAAATTTAAGGCAGTGATAACTCTGTCTTTATCTGGGATATCACCATTTCTGTCACTGATATAATTATCAAAATGGCTGGTGCATTGTATTTAATAGACCTTTGAAAATCATTGTGAAACAAATCTCACATATAGCTGTTGGCAAGGTTTTGTCGACTTTTTGTATAATCTTTTAATTTCTTTGTTTGTTCAGCAAAGTCAGCTTCCCACACAGCAACACATCCACATTCATCTTCTACAATGTATAAAGACAGAATTTGTTTACTATTAACTGAAAATTAAGTGGCAGTTTTATTTTAGTGCATTGGTGGAAGAATTCAACCCCTAAAATAATACTGTCACTAAAATTTTACAACACTAACAGGCAAATACTAATGGTCCCCAAAACAGTCTGTGATATCACAGGTGATTAAGCATGTATAAAAAATAGTCTTCATAGTATCTATATATACAGGTAACTTGATTAAGATTTATAATATACAGTAGAATTTCGATGGCTCTAAGGCCAAGGGACTTCGACTAAATATTCGAGCCATCGGGGGGTTCGAGGGATCGAACATAGAGATATGATTGGAGGTTTGCGTTCCCATGTTAATAGATTTTTCTTAACAGATTAAGTTACAAATAAAAAAAAACCATAATGGAATATAAATAAATTGCTTAAACTGTGTAATTGTCTTACCTTTATTAACATGTGCATTAGGATTATCTCTAAATCCTATACCACCACTTAACACTGCTTTATATGAAGGTTCTAGGAAAAAAAAAAAACTGCCAGAATAACAATCAAACTCACCTTAACATCTAGTGCATTAAAACACTTCTGTACTGCATGGTTCAGCTGACAATTAAGCTTATGACAAAACTTACTCATAGAGTTGCTGCTTTGGATAATGAATTATGGGAAATGTTCATAGAGAACCTTATAACTTTAATAATGTTTAAAATGTTCCAGTAAGCCTATTGAGCCTAATCACACATGAAAATTACTTGGAAATTCTTAATAATCATAAAATATTTTGTAAAGAGGAAAATATTGTTTCCAATGAGATTTAACATGTTAAAATTGTTTACACAAAAAGTGATTTAATGCCAGCCAGGTTACATACATGTAATATGTGCAAAAGGATCTGTGGTTTTCCAGGTTTTTTAACATGTTAAAGAACAAATTATAAACAATATGGCAAAAATATATAAAATGAAATTTATGTAAAATTTTTTTTATTCAAATCAGCTAAAAATTTACCTTGGCAACTGATATACATCAGACTTCTAACCGCAGATGTGTACCTATTGGTAATTGTGATTGGTTGTTTTGTATTCAAATCCACTAATGCAATGGAACCACTTCCTGTTCCTACCCATAATACATCATTCTGTAAAATCATTGATGTCACTCTACCAGACACTGGAGGTAAACTACAATTTAAATTTTTTTCCATTACTTTTTTTCCCCTTCAGACTGTTTAAACAAGTTGATATGTCTGTAACAACATTAATACTGACATTCTCCACTTTGGAATTATATGAGTTGTTCATAAGCTTTCAAAGAATTTCAGTGCTTCAAATTTTATTCTCATCCTAAAATTCCTCCTTACTTTTGTTTTAAAGATGTTACAATGTTGACAGATGAAAAATCACTTCAGAATATTGCATGGATGAGTGAACCTATAATTACTGAACTCCATAGTGGTTTAAGACACATCTCAGTCATTTCCTCCATAGAAAATAAAAATTTTGTTATTAGATGTAAATTTATTATCAGACTTCATCGCAAATCCTGTCAGTTACATAGTCTTAATTTGTACTTCAATTAAAAGGCTCTATGAGTGTAATCTAAAAACTTGGAACCCAAATATAAAGCATTCCTCATAATCTGAACACTGAAAACAGATATTTCTTATGATAAATGGGTTCTAATCATGGGTGGAAATTGTTTTTTTTTCTTACTGAAAATGGAAAATCCAGAGAGATTGGGTGACAAGAAACACAGATCATATTATCCAAAATCATTCCTAATCTAGCCGTCAGTGAATGAAATCATATTGTTTTTAACTAAGACAAATTTATTAAACTTAACATGAGACTGGTAGTTGTGAAATGTATGATGTAAAATGTCGAAATACCATAGAAAATAAGATTTTTTTTTTTGAAAGTAAACTGACCGGAGTAACAGTATTTTATCTCAAGCCTAGATTTGTTTACTTATATTGAGTCAATCTGTTCTTAGATGGTAGAAAATAACTGGAGCACCCACAGAAAACCAGTGAACATTGGCAAGTAGACCGGCAAACTTTCTTACATTTATGGATCTTCCTGAGTAACTTTGGCAAGTAGACAGGCAAACTTTCTTACATTTATGGATCTTACTGAGTAACTTTGGCAAGTAGACCGGCAAACTTTCTTACATTTATGGATCTTCCTGAGTAACTTTGGCAAGTAGACCGGCAAACTTTCTTACATTTACAGATCTTCCTGAGTGGGGTTCAAACCTAGTCAGTGATAGACACTGATCTGTAGGCCAGTGGCCTAACATACTTTCTACACTAGGTACTCTAAAATAATTCTAAACCTAATCAGTAACAGACACTCCATTTCAGCACTTCAAACAACTTCGTCACCAAAGTCCCTGATGTAAGTGTGGTATTATCAGCTTTTAGAAAAGCTAATGTAAAATGTGGCCCTGCCTCGGGATAGTTTTCTCATCAAACTTACTTAAATAAAGCAGCAACATCAATTGAATCCCGTAACTTTTCCTGGATTTCATTACGTTTGTTTTTATGCTTTTTAACATCAATCACTTCCCACATCTGGATAACTGATGATCCTTTATGAGATAAATAAAGACGATTTCCCCCGACAGCCATAGTATAAATAGCTCTACTTGACCTGTTTGGCCTACAGGTAAACAACAACAAAAAAAAAAAAAAAAAAAAAAAAAAAAAGATAAATCAATAAAAATTATGAAATAATAATTTAATAATAATAATAAACTCAATTTGTTGTAGTTTCATTTATATTTTTTGTGCTGATTTATAATTTTGTAACTTAATATATTAATATCTGGATTCTGCATACTTAGTTATCTTTAGATAAAAATAAGAATTTTTTTCAAATATAAATTTTTATTTTTCAAAATGAAAGTTTTAATTGATTTTCAATCACACATTTTTAACATTCATTATTCTATTTATCATAAATTCTTAAAAGGTACTTTGTAACAGTATGAAAATCATTAGATCATACAGTAAATGAAAACGACTTTTTTCATGTTGCCAAACTAGCCAAAATTCCATAACCTCAGTGTAGAACAAATATTCAACAATGCATAGTACACAAAATCTATTTCATTTTTAAAATTACCAGTTTCTTTGCATAGCAGTGGAAGGTATAGCACTATAAACTTTTTAGACAACATGAAGGTCTTGTCACTGGAATAGCCAGATAACTGATGCCACATGAATAATAAGAGGCAAGTAACAAGATCACTGGTAGTTGATTTAAGTACCAATGTTTTCAAAAGAAGTTTAATAAAACAAATTCACTGCAATTATTACTTTAAAATCATAAAAGTTTAGATACTCACTTTTCTAGACATGTATCAAACGTCTTCTCTATAAATATTGACCTTCTTGTACTTATAACGACAACTTTAGAACCACATGAAGCATATAATCTCCTCTTACGTACTTCCATACATCGGATTGACTCGTGCTTTTTACCCGGTGACAGACACATTGGTGTTGAGTTTGGTTCCTAGATAAAACAAAGCAGCCCTCAAAGTGGGTTTCAAAACTAAGTGGCCAGCTGGCCACCAATTTAAATTTTCTGGTGGCCAGTGGAAATTCCAAGTGGGCAGGCAATCTTTTCTTCCAAATGATGAAAAATTAAGGCAACTTTTAGTTATGGAAAACAAAAATGCACATTTTTAAAATTGACTTACAATCACTTACATTAGTGTTATTAATAACAATAATAATGATGTAAAGTGTCCATTATATATTGCCTGAACACTATCATTATATTGCAAGAGTACCATGAAAATTCTGTAACACAGAAATAATATCTGTTCTCTAGTCACAAAAGTTCAAATTTAAAGTGGACAAGCTGGCCACCATTTACAAATTTTAGGTCGCCAGACACAATTCCAGGTCGATTTGGCCACCATTTTAGTAGACAAAATTAAGGGCTGCGAGGAAGATTATATTTCCTTATCAAGTAATTAAACATGGTTTTAGATCATATTTCGTGATCACTGATTATAAATCTCAGTTTAGAAAGACAATAGATTTAATGATAAAAATGTTTCCAAACATGTAAAACATTCCTCTTAAGCTCACCATCATGGTGCTTGTATCCCTGTAATATTAATTTTCTTAAAGTGTGTCTAATATCTATAATGAAGATTTTATATGAAAAACTTTCTACAGACTTCTTCAAATTAACAAAATGAATTGTTTTAGTCAAGGAAAATCTTTGAAAAGGAATTATTAATAAAAACAGGTGCCATAGTGACTTAAATGTACATTAAGTACATTATCTCTGATAGCTCAGTTGGTAAAGCATCCTGCTAGTATTGGGAAGATCCAAGGTTCAGGTCCAGGTTTGGTCATTGCATTTTTTTCCTTTTCTTGTTACAATGGTAATGTGCAGTAAAGAAGCTCATGAGCATAAAGGTGTATATGGTATGGGTCTTATTTGTCTAAATAATTTCAATAAAGAGTGTGATTCAGATTTCTTTAATTTTTATTCCTCTTCTTAAAATTTTATAGTACTTGCATTTCAACATGCATGAATCAATCAATTTTCAAAATATCTGTGATATAGATTTCATATGAAAACTTTTCTATGGACTTCTTCAGATGAACAAAATGAATTGTTTTAGTCAAGGAAAATCTTTGAAAAGGAATGATAATGAAGCAGATGCCAGTGTAACTTACATTAAGTATTTCTGATACAGGAAAAACAGCAATCATTCCATTGGCTAATCCAACAATAATCAGGTCATCTGTGTCGTGTCTGAAAAAAAACATAGCATACAAATGTACAAACACCAATGCAATCTTGATTTTTATATAAGATATGACAAGCATGACAAAAAACTTTTTTTAATAAATGTATATAATTAAATTTCTAAATGCTGTTATATAGTACTGCAACACAAACACAACGTAAGTGCACATGCTCGTTTTTCATGTCATACTCCAATAAAATACGCAACCACGTCAATGGCCTGACGTAATGACTCTTTCCATTTCAATGGCTGAAATTGTTTGTTGATAACCCAGAAGATTTTTTTAATTTATAAAAAAATCAATAAAAATAAAACAAAACATTGCATTTTGTTTTATGTTTCAGTTTAAGTGCTTAAAATTAAATTATAAGGAATAACTTGTGTTTTTAACAAGTTTATTGAGTCATAACATGAAAGAGGGTGTGCACACTTTTTCATAACACGCTATGCGCATTATGAAGTGTGCACACCGTTTTTCATGTTATGACTCAATAAACTTGTTAAAAACACAAGTTATTCCTTAAATATATTGTTCTTTTGATCTTAATGGTTTAGTGGTTAGGCTTGAAAGGTGGCCTGGTAGCTCAGCTAGTAGAGAGTCCTGCTAATATTGGGAAGGTCCCTGGTTCCAGTCCCAGTTTGGCCACTGTATTTTTTCCCTTTCCTGTAACAATGGTAAGGTGCAGTAAAGGAGCTTATGTACATAAAAGTGTATGTTATATCCTTCAGAAAAGACTGGTGTCAAATAAAATTGAAACATATTAGGTAAAAGTGTAAATATAAATATCTATCTTAAAGATATATAACAGACTTTATTTCTATGTGTCATGGTTACTGAATTTCAGTTAAGACAGCAAATTCTGCTGATTTTTGTATTTTTGGCCTCTAGATTTATCATGTTTATTGAAGGCATTTAAGATAAAATTTACATTATTTGTATATTTTGGCTTCAATAATTATTCTACAAAACAATAAGTTTGTTCTCTTTGGCACTCATTCTTTTGACTGTGAAAAGCAACGAAAAATGTTTAAGAAAATGGCATTTCACATTCAAGTCATGTTTGCAATGTCATCATAAGGTTAGTTACTAGTCCTCAATCATTTAATTTAGTAATGAAATTTTTCCAGAAATAGTTTAGACTTGAATATTATACTTACCCACTAATAAATCTCATGGTAATGACAGCATCAGGAAGTAGCCTGGTACAATGTCTGAATTCATGTTTCAAAGTGTCATACACCCATATCTTAGACAACTGTGTTCCTATCAACAGGAAACCCTGTCCTACAGGCTGTAAACACAGGATTCGACCATATCGAAACATAGCACCCTGAAAAATGTCATCAATCATTTGTAACAACATGCCAAATTGAAAGATAAACAAAAACCATTTTTAAATTAAGATAAGTCTATAGAAAATACAAAAGATCTGTTTCAGAGTATGTAATTATCTGATAATCATTGCCCATCTGATAATCATTGCCCATTTTAGAATACAAAATAAGCGGTAGTGCTGGAATGTTTATACCATCAATAAGTAGGAATGCCCATAAACTGACATTTTAAATATTTATATTTTTTGAGGATATTCTTGGTTACAATCCTCTTTAAAACAATAACATTTTCTCTTAAATTAGAAAGGGGGTATGCATATCACAGTGTGCTCATAAAAAATCTGCTAGATGACATCTGTTTCGAAAGACATGCTATACTCTCTTCTGACATGGCTATATACTTGTAGGGCCAAAAACTGTACAGTTTATATAACAATTTTTTAAAAAAAATCCAAATTAAGAGAAAGAGAGAGGAGGGGGGGGGGAAGAATTAGTGTTTCTGCAAATAATAGAGATGTATCATGCATCTTTATGGTAGTGTGTGTGTGTGTGTGTGTGTGTGTGTGTGTGTGTGTGTGTGTGTGTGTGTGACAAACACCTTTGCCTCCATGGTAGGATCCATCAAATTAAAGTGAGACAGTTGTACATAATCAGAATCACCACTACCAATCCATAGGTTTAAGTGTTTACCACCATTCAATTCTTTATCTTGAACCTACACAACAGGATAAAAAAAAGGAAAATAACAAAACATACCATATATTTATATATGATAAATTTCTAAGGATTTTTTTGGATGAAAGGTGAAGAGGCCTAGCCATTTATGTGCCATATGATGAATCATTACCTATTTATTTTGGTATTTGCGAAATGATTTTAGTTGTTAAATGATGTCCTTAGCAACAGTCTAATTTATATTCTTTAATCTGATTTTTCATTCAGGTTATTGAGGAAAAACTTATGAATGCTGTGCACACTATTGTGTAAATTGATACATTTAGCAAATTAAAGGTTGTGCACAGCATCAATTCAGATTACTTCTCGATAATACTTCATGTACTGGGTTAACCAACTTTTTATATTTGCTTTCAAATACAAAAAACATTATTTGTTTAGGAATAGGAGTGATAAAGGAACAAAAGATTTAGCAAATGTTCAAGTGGTATTTGATCTTATGCTTGTGTTTGTAATCTGTTCTATAGCAGAACCATAATAGCAGTTCATCATTTTCATAAGGTATGTTACGGAAGCTGTGCACCCTTTTGTGTAATTCATTTTGTGAATTACACAGTGTGCACAACATCCATTCAGGTTATTCTCAGACACCCAAATGAAAATCAGATTCAGTGCTTAATAAGCCTGACTTCAATTTAAAATTTAATTGGCAACATATGTCATAAACATTTTTTTCTCAACTAATTTTTTATAAACAGCCATCAATGTCCATATACATACCATTATACAATCATGGATTTAAGTCAGTGAACATATCAAACTAAAATGTCTTGACTGCCAAATTTTTTTTTTTTTTTTTTTATACTTATACATGTATTTGACAGAATAATTTTGTTGTACAGTTTATATTTACCTGAAAAGCCATACACTCCACTGTTGTTTCAACTGATACAGGAACCCACTGTCTTAAACACAGTGACTCTGGACTCATCAACTGGTTCAGAATTTCTTTTGACTTAGAAAACAAAAAGTAAAATTAAGTAAAATCATAGAGGTCATATTAAATATTTCAGTTTAAAAAGCACATCAAAATAAACAATTTGTACTTCAATGGGAAACCAGTATGTTGTGATTCAAACGTTACTAGCATTCAAGATGGTATACTATGGAACCACAAATCCTAGTGCAAGTTTGTTAGTTGGCTTGATTTTGACATTTTTTCTCTGGGTAGTCTAGTTTCTCCACCATCCAAGAACTAATCAACTCAATATAAGTAAAAAAGAAAATCTTGATTGGGCTGTAAACATCATTACTCCACTTAACTACAATCATTCTCTGACTTTGCTGAGTCACTACAAATAATCACACAATTTTCAAAATGTTTGAGGGACACGTAATTTTATTCATTCAATTGCAGTGAAAGTTGTTCCATGCAGAACCTAAATTTTTACCCATATGGTAATCGAAATACTGATATAAAAGACCAAGGCTTCTCAGTACTTAATAAATACCAGTTCAGAAACAGATTATTTACTTTTAAGACATGTTTTTATTGGATGTGACTGATTTAGTACACATGTAGCTGTAAAACTGGCCAATGGTCAATGTATCATCAATAAAACTTTTTATACATGTACTTCAGGTTTAAGAATTAAAAAGCATAAGCTGTATTATTCATGTAATAAATGTAGCTTTGTTTCTTTTCATTTTTAAAGGAATATTCTTTTTTAAACAGAGCTAGCTATCTATAAACTTGATCGATCAGTCATGTGTATTCATGACCGAGTCTTGTATATTCTAGTAGAAACGATGTGAACAGGTGAAGCCACTAGTAAATGTATAAAGTAATTACTTGTGAATAGGAAAGTTCAGTGAATTGTGACACTGTCCTAAGTACTCTTAATTGTTAACAAGCCGATATTAAAGTATTTTTAATCAGATTTTGTCTTACTCTTTATGGAAAAAAAGCCTTTTTGGATATTTTTAAATCAGCTTTTTAAATTTGAATCTGCGATTTTTGCCAACAATCAGCATTTGTGAAGGCCTGCTGAGGCCCAATCATTTTATGGACACTTACCTCAGGTCTTTTATCTGGTAACTGGTCTAGGCATCTTGATATTATATTCTGCATATCTGACCAGGGTGGACATCCTCGCTGAGTTATTGTTGGAAAAGTTGTTGCCTAGAAAACATAAATAAAATATTATCTCTCAAAAATATGCATTTGGATTTCTTATAAAATTTTCAAACACAAAAACAGCTGTGCAACTAAGATTTAAAAACAACAAATCAATTAATTTAAATGAAGAGGGGAAATCAAAAAGATAATCACTAATTTTATTTCAAGAACTACAATGTACATGTAAAAGGTCATACTCATTCAGTGTAATTATTCTTTATTATATACATGTACATGTATGTAGTGAAGTGAATGGAGTTTTATGACCTTGTCAAGACTGAGAAGGATTCACACCTAGCTAGCTAGTAAGAACTGTGATCTGTTATCACATGCTGTATGTCACAGACATATCAATGCTTATCATACATGATTGTAGAATATATTTGAGGTTTTTTTAACATGTTAAAGTACATGTATGGTGTAAACAGAGTGATCTGTAGATTATGTCATTATAACTCACCTCTGAAATAGCTCTGTCCATTTCACTGTTAAATTCATATTCAAAGAATGGGTGTTTACCTCCAGTAAGTAGAGAGTATATAGTAATACCATAAGAAAACACATCAGCCTAAAAGATTAATATCAACAAAAAGGATTTGTAGTAGAAAAAGTACCAAGTTTGGGTTAGACAAGGACTTGAACCCTATTTTTAGGATATTACTTAATCAAACAAGAGTCACAGAAACTCCGCGAAAACCAGGTTTTCATATTTCGGAGAAGGGGGTTTCAGAGAGAAATGGTACCTAGTTAACAATAATTATGGGTGATCATGGGGACCTGGTTGATAGTAAAGGGATACCCGTAATGGGTTAAGATTTAATATAGCTAGAGGTTGCTTATTTTGTGAAATGACCAAGCAACCGTGACCTTGACCTTTGATGTATTTATCCCAAAAGCAATCCCAACCAAGATCTTATCACAATACATGTATGTGCCAAGTTTCTTTCAAAAATGTCACTTACTTTTCAAGTTATCATCCGGAAACCATTTTTTGACGCCCGCCCGCCCGCCCGCATGCCTGCCTGCCCGCCGACATTCGGTAATCTAAGAACCAGGTTTCATAGAAACCTGGTTAAAAATAACAACACTAATTGTAACATTATAACAACAATAAATGATTGGATTTGAATAATGGACAAGATTCCGTTATTTATAACAAGGTGAACAATTCAAGATGATGGAGGGAACTGCAGAGCACAGAAAAAAAACCTGACTTAAGGCAAGCAAACTTAAACTTATAAACTTCTTCACACAAGAATCTATCTCAGTGGAATTTGAGTCTAGGTGGTGATCTGTAACCAAGTGCATTAGAATAATAAATGAGTTAAACGTTTTTTTTTTTTCTAATGGAAGAAGGCTGACAATTTTTTTTATGAAAGGTTGCAGCAGCAGAACAAAGGTGTCAGTTCGGTCCTTGAAACGTGATTCTGCAAAACCAGACCACCCTGACAACCTCTCTGCACATACAAAAAGCACAAGAACACAACTGTTAAATAATAATGTATTTACTTTAAATGAGTAAGTTTCTCCTCGTATCACTTCAGGTGCTCTGTAAGCTGGCGTTCCTTCTTGGGCCACTAAACCATCTAATGTAGAGAACCGAGCTATCCCATAATCTGATATCTTAGCATTTATCTACAAATAAATATTATGAATCATTGACAATAAAAATTCTCAGTATCAAATGAGAATTTCTTATCAATTTTCTTGCTTTCTGTCAAAACAAGGTATTTTTATCTCATAGTGTTTCGATGCTCTCCAAATTTGATGATCGGAAAAAATCCTTCTATTTCTTAAATAGCAGTATAATGAAGTTGTGGTTAAACAAATATCATTTTTACAAAGGAATTTACAAAATCCTTATTATGCTTTTTTTTCAACAAGATCTTGCTATAATGATATAACAAGAAATGTACACTCTCCCGTATTTTTCCACAGCATTCCCTCAAAATGTGCCACAAATCTCAGTGCTAGATATAATACATCATATCAGCACAATAAAATGCTGTTATATAAAATTTTACATAAATCTCCTTTATTTTAAACAAAACCCTCTTGAAACTGACACCCTCTGTTTGATTGACCAGGCCACAGTTTCACAATTATAAACTTAATTGAGTGTACAATCAACTCAAATTTGGGAATATTTCAATGTCAATTTTTAGAACATTACACAGTTAAAATTGAATATCTAATGTTATATTTAAATTATTTAATGTAGGTTTGTTGAACAAAACAAAACATTGTCTCATAAAACTTAAAATTTTTAAAATATTGATGAGAGAAAAATTTGAATATCTGAGTTAAGTGTATACTCAGTTGAGTGAATGATTGTGAAACTGGGCTCTGGTAAATTATGGCATGTACTTATAACTGGTAAATCATAATACTTACCATAGAGTTTGGGACAGTGCTAAATATCAACACATTGTCCGGTTTTAAGTCCCTGTATATAATCATCAACTTATGTAAATACAACAGTCCTTCTGCTACCTGAAATAATATGTGTGTCAGAGCTTTTTTATACAATAAGTAAATATTTTATTAAAACCTAAACTAATTTATACAATACGGCAATTAAATATTTTATAAGACTTAAACAACACAAATGATCTCTGCCAGTGGGAAAACCACTCATATAAGACATAATTTAGTCGGAAGTATCAGCATCAATTGGTAAATCAATAGAAAAATAGTAGAATACTGATTTAGATATTTACAATAATTTACAAGAATGAAAGGCATTTCCTGGTGTTCCTTGACAATGAGTGTAGTGCAGTTGGCACACAACTTATGTACATGCCTCATTACAATGCCCCTTGATAATTTTGCCATATCACTTATTGCCACTCTATTTTCAAGTACTAAAATCTGTATTGCCTTTTTTTTATAAGCATCTGAATTTACACGTATCTCCAAACATCTTACATTATGCCAACATTTGAGTTAACAAATCATGGCGAGTGATTCATGATAGGCTGGGGTTCAAATTTAAAATACTGTTGTTTTTTCAGTACTCTACTAAACTCTGAACAAGAGTGCCATGAAGGCCCTGGACGCTCACCTGAAAATGATGTACACTCAGCTTGATTTTGGCAAACTGGAGCTTCTATTCTTAAAAGAGATTTTTTCCTATATTTCGAGCTAGTGACCTACTTATTGACACAAAATGACCCATATATAAACTAGAGCTAGCTTTTGTCAAGAGCATCATTCTGAGACAGTTTGATAAGATTGGTCCAAAATGGATCCCCTCATATGTGTTAACAAGGTTTTTTATATAATTCGACCTAGTGACCTACTTATTGACCGAACATAGCCCATATACAAACTCAAGCTAGCTTTTGTCAAGAGCATCATTCTGACTAAGTTTGATGAAGATTAGACTAAAACTGGGGCCCCAGGAGTGTTAGCAAGGTTTTCTTACAATTTGACTTAGTGACCTACTTTTTGACCCCACATGACCCATATACGAACTTGAGCTAGCTTTTGTCAAGAGCATCATTCTGACTAAGTTTGATGAATATTGGACTAAAATTGAGGCCTCAGGAGTGTTAACAAGGTTTTTCTACAATTTGACCTAGTGACCTACTTATTGACCCAACATGGCCCATATACGATCTTGAGCTAGCTTTTGTCAAGAGCATAATTCTTACTAAGTTTGATGAAGATTGGACTAAAATTGGGGCCTCAGGAGTGTTAACAAGGTTTCTCTACAATTTGACCTTGTGACCTACTTATTGACCCATCATGGCCCATATACGAACTTGAGCTAGCTTTTGTCAAGAAGATCATTCTGACTAAGTTTGATGAAGATTGAACTATAATGGGGTCCTCAGGAGTGTTAACAAGGTTTTTCTACAATTTGACCAAGTGACCTAGATATTGACCCAACATGGCCCATATACGAACTTGAGCTAGCTTTTGTCAAGAGCATCATTCTGACTAAGTTTGATGAAGATTGGACTAAAATTGGGTCCTCAGGAGTGTTAACAAGGTTTTTCTACAATTTGACCTAGTGACCTACTTATTGACCTAACATGGCCAATATACGAACTTGAGCTAGCTTTTGTCAAGAGCATAATTCTGACTAAGTTTGATGAAGATTGAACTAAAATTGGGTCCTCAGGAGTGTTAACAAGGTTTTTCTAAAATTTGACCTAGTGACCTAGATATTGACCCAACATGGCCCATATACGAACTTGAACTAGTTTTTGTCAAGAGCATAATTCTGACTAAGTTTGATGAAGATTGGACTAAGATTGGGGCCTCAGGAGTGTTAACAAGGTTTTTCTACAATTTGACCTAGTGACCTAGATATTGATCCAACATGGCCCATATACGAACTTGAGCTAGCTTTTGTCAAGAGGATCATTCTGAGAAAGTTTGATTAAGATTGCACTTAAATTGTGGCCTCAGGAGTGTTAACAATCAAAAGTTGATGCACGACGCACGACGCACACCGGACAATGACCCACCACAATAGCTCACTTGAGCACTTTGTGCTCAGGTGAGCTAAAAAGTTCCTACTCTATTTTTAAAAGAACAACCTTATCAAACCTGTACATACCTGGCTAGCAATTCTGTGCTGTATAATTCTAGACAAGTCTTCCTTGTGTTCTTCAGTTCTCAAAACTTTTGACAATGAACCTTTGAGTGCCAATTCTAACACTATGATTCTTGGCCGAACACCCACTGCTAAAAGTGATACAACACTTGGGTGCTTTAGGCATCGCAACACAGTGGCCTGTAATTACATGTGTAATGTCACAAAAAATTAAAACTGAAAGAAAAAGTTTATGAATAGTGATTGATAAATGAATTCTCCAATGCACAAAGCATTTTTCAAGTTAATGATTAATTAAAGCATAATTAGCACCACACTCACTAACAGATTTATAAATTTTGGCTTACATTAATCAGTGAATAACTTATTAATAATTAAGCTTTGTGCAACTTGGCACAACTGGACAACTTTTTTTTATTAAACAGTCTCTTATTAACTATCTCTTATTCAATTTTTCCCATTCTAGAGGAGAATGGATTTGCAATAGTCAGGTAAAGTTAAGAACTTTTTAGCATTCTCAGTGAAAGCTAAGTCATCAAAATGATTCTTGGAACACCAATTATACATCAAGTATATGTTAAGAGGCTTCCAGGTTTACTTGGTCTCATTACACATCTCAATGGAACTTAATGCATCTATAAAGTGTGAGTGGCTTAACGTTAAAGAGTCCCTGACTAACCCTGAATTGTCTATTTCATCTGTAACAAATGGTAATCTATATCAGATAAAACTTTACTAGATTTATGTTGGAAAATCAAAACACCCTTATAATCAGATTTCTTACCTCCTGTCTTAACATTATGTGTGGGTGAATATCTCCTATAGCATTGAACATCTTAACAGCAACATGCTGAAAATATAAAACAGTTGTCTGTATTCAAAGTATTGGCCAACAGAATTACTTGGATCTTATACAGAGTTTGTTAATAATCCTAGGTGTGATTACAGATAATCAGAAATGATCCATTTCTGTAACAGTGCAGAGTTTTCTTCTATTTTCATAATTTTGTATAATTATGTGTATTTCAAAGGACAAATTGGGCAAAGTACTCCTGCGAAATGCAACCATGGTTAACCATTATCGACCATAGTTTGATCCAAGTTCAAGCATGGTCACACTACCATGGTCAACCAACAAAGTAAATGAGTCGAATTTAACAGTACTCCCTTGGATGGGTTTTTATGTCAACCCAATGTCTGTTTCTTCACATTTTATCACTTTTATATTACATATCAACAATACAGGGAATGTCATGTTTTAAACATCTAAACACTCCTTTTTTTATCAGTGAATCATTGGTAAAGTAATACCTGGTTTTTATACTTGGCTTTATAAACTGCACCATATCCACCATCACCTAGTAAATTTTCTGGACTGTAAGACAAAAATATTAAACTTAATTGGTGATTTCAGAAAAATAATTATCATAAAAAATAATGTTTTATAACAACTGAAAAACAAATTTTCTTTTTTAATCTCTCTTTATGGGTTGCAATTTATCATACAAGAGATGCAAAAGAAAAAAGACAAATTGCTGAATGCACCTAAATGCTCATCTTGTAAATGGAGACTTGTTCAAATGCTATAATTCCATTCAAACACAGCTGAGATGCTGACAAGACATTAAAGTTAAATTGTTCATTTGATTAGAGAGCAATCTTTCATAAATAACGATCATTGCAGAATGAACTTGGCTGAAGAGTGGTTTTGTATTTATACTAACCCGAACAAAAGAGCTTGCTCAATGGAACAGAACTGCAAGTTTTCATTGTCATTATCATTAACAAGCTCTTGAGGAGAAGTCTTTTAGGTGAAAGTTTATAGGAAGATAACATACAAAAAAACTTTAAAAGCAATAGATTGTCTGAGACTTTGAAGCAGACTTATGTAAGCTAAAACATTTAATTGTATCCAATTTAAAGCTGCATTACGTTTTCCAAAGAAAAATTAAAATGGTGCTTATCTAATTAATGATGTTCCTAATGAACAATGTTACATATGGTTAAACAATAAAAGCTCGAATAAATAAAGAAACAACAATAATTTCCCAGAGAGATGTAGCATGTGGGATCTAATATTAGAATTTGGTTACGTCATGAAAAAACCTGGTCATTTAAACACAACTTTCAAAACAGTGAAATATGATCAATTAACCACAGAAATTCGTTGAATTTGACATTTGTGACTTAGTAAGGGATACATACCAACATTTCAAATACATCTGGATATTAATGACGGACAATATTTTTAGAAAATCAAAAAAAATTCAGAAAATTGAAAAAAATTGCAGCTTAAAATCAATTAACAACTTTAGATATTAATTAACATAATATTGTTTAAAAGCAAAAACTGAATAGATATGATGTGTAATTACATAAATTGTCAATTTCTAATGGACAAAGTTTTAAGAGGTGCAATTACACATGTCAGTTTCTACTGGACAAAGTTTTAAATATTAGGTTTACCTTTCTACAAGGTCAAATTGTGAAACATCTAGTTGTAATCCGGAGTCTAAATCACTTAGAACTAAATCAGGTGCCTGAAATATAACAACAGAAATGTCTTACTATTCATTACGATGTCTCGCAATTTACATCTTAAAGGAAGGCTTTGGTAAGTGCAGAATTAGAAGATTTAAGTGCAATACATGCTCAAAAGAATATTTGTAATCTGAAGATGTGTAATTAATGCTATTTATACACATTTTCAGGGAATACAATGAGGGATATTTTATTTATGATTTATATTTAAATTATAGTACATTATAGGTGTGGATTATAAATATAATATCTAAGTAGTGATCAATCCAAGATACATAAAAATTATGACAATAGGTGTTTAATATAGAAAGAATGTCTGCAATTTTTCGGGGCCTTGGGTGACCGAGTAGTATAAAGCGCATGCTTACGGATCACAGTGCCTCTTACCGCCTAGGTTTGAATCCCACTTGGGACAGATCCTAGTGTGAGAAAATTTGTCAGTTTCCTTGCCGAAGGTAAGAGGCTTTCTCTGGGCACTCCAGTTTCCTCCACCATCCCAGAACTGGCCACCTGGAAATAAGAATCTTTAGTGGGGCGTAAAACACTATTATTCCACTCCACTCTGCAATTTTCTGATAGTTTTTATTGCAAATTGATTAATTTTTTTTTTATTTTATAGTTTATCAACAAAACTTACCAGTAAAGAAAGAGGAATGACTCCACCATGTTGAGGACATTCTACATCCAATCTGCTTTCTGTCTGCTTTAGTAAATCCTCTAACAGGAACTGATATGGAGACTGATCAGAATCTGAAAGGATAAATAATGATTCTTTACATCTTTTATTGTACTTTGAATGAACCCTGTAATAGGATTTTCTCTTCATCCCAAAAGGTTGGTTAGCTTGACTTGTGATTAACATCTAAACATTTTTACTTTATTTAAAAAAGAAGATGAGTAATGTTATTTAATAAAGAGTATGGGTTATGTTCTAATTCACAAGGTTCAACCAAACATGAAAAATATATTAAATAAAACAAACACATTTTGGTGTCTGCTGAAGTACAGTCGACATCCTTTCATTTGTCTATTTCATATACAATGAAATAAAAAACATGTCTTATAAAATCCTTACATCATGGTGTAATCTACAACTTATAAATTCTAATATAAATATACTACATGTATACATATAAAAAATATTCCCTAGGTGACTACAACGGCTCAAATGAACATATAACTCATAAACACTGTAGACGCATCAAGATAAAAGCTAATGAATGTATCCCACTATCCTCAAGAAATACTTACCCTCACAGTAAACACAGGGGGCATATTTCTCTAATAAATGTCTTCCTTGTAATGGATCTACACTTGTTAAACCAGGGTACCATTCATCAATTAAAGCATCTAGATGATCAACTACTTGTCCTAATAATCTAGAAATATAATTGGATAAAAAAATTTAAAAACCTTACTCTTGCAAACCAATATTTAGTGCCACTAACTGATTGCTATGAAAAGCCACTAAATCAATTACTCCAAGTAAAAATATGTTTTTCTCATATTTCTCATTATTTAATTGCCTCAGACAATATTCTTTTTACTATACTTGAAGCAGTCCTCAAAAATGTTTATTTTTCATTCAAAAAGAGATTACTAAAATTTGCTAAATATGAAATAAGGATAACCTTAGTTAAGGACTAATTGTGAAACTGGGACCAGTAGCTTTGTGCTTTATACCACTTGGCCACTTGCCCCCACAGGTGTATACTGGTAAAGTTTTAACGTGAAATGATTAACTTTTAGCATATATGATACTCTTCAAATATCAAAAGGTTATTTTCCAATACAATTTGTCTTCTTGTTTGTGAATAACTTGAACAGATAGAAGTACACATCTTAGTGATTAATTCTAATCTTAACAAAGAATGCTCATGATTTAAATGAAATAATCTTATTTTTTCGTACATAATTTTTTCTGTTATTCACCACAATTTATTTAGGGTAACATCTTAATAAATAATTACAATCCAAATTATTGATATTATTTTTAAATAACTTCTAACAATCTCATTCACATTTTCTAGTGCTGTCACACTAAGTGTTAGAATTAGGAGATAACGGTTTTGCATTTGAAGTGTTCCGACTGTAAAATGTGGATTTTACTTTCGCAAATTGAGGTATACTTGGCAATGCTTGCGGAACCAGGTAACCGGTATTTGCGACAGTAAAATCCACATTTTACAGTCTGAACTCTTCAAATGCAAAACAGTTATCTCCATTCCAATGCAAAATAAATAAAATATACTATAAAATCAATTTAACTGATGGAAATCCCCACTGCTCCGATCAGAGTTTATTTTTTAGTTTACAGACGCATCATTAAATCATTAATGTAGACCGATGTTGTTACACAATAAATATAGTTCTATCAAGAAAACGCTTGATTCCATTGATATAATTTCATAGTTTAAAAAAAATTATAACAGATGCAATCCAATATCCATTTCTATGACAAAATTTGGCAGTACGGAATCGTCGAAATCATCGAAGTCCACCATTTTTGTTTTTTAAACAAAAGCACATGTAGCACATGTACCTGCGCAAAGAAATACATTAGGTAATCTTTACTTAGATAGCATGCGACATCTTAACTCCGACCGTAAAACAGATTTTACTGCGGTTGAGGTCCAATCAAAATTCTGTTTACAAAATATTTGCATTAGAATTATTGATTAATACATGTATGTTAAAAATATCTGTATAGTCAATAATTATGTTTGAAAGTTAAACTTACAGACAACCATTTTTAGTAGCAGGAACTGTTATTTGTATTTCTTCTTTATCATCTTTATCACTGATACAAGAACTTAGCAGAAAGAAAGATGTCTAAAAAAAATTGAATTTCAAAATCAATATATTGTAATCAAATCAAACTTCTGTATTATTTGTAAAACATAACCAAAACGTGTTAATGATGTAATGCATCACAAAAACCCCTTCCATGAATTTAAAAACAGGTGCGCTTGAAGAACCTGAGTTTTGACAAGGATAACAAATTTTTTCAAGGAAAATTTTTTAATACCTGACAAGAAGAACAGATAAAGTCAAGCAACACCCTGAATGTGCCTATCCATTGTTAGAGCCTGTTGTTGGATCTGATAGAATTCGATAGAGTCTTTCTAAAAAAATAATAAATTATAAATAGGAGGAATGGACTCAAAAATCAATGTACTGCTTGTGGAGATCTATAAGATCAACTAGTTTCTCTGATAAGACCCAGCACCATCAGGACTATTCATAACTGACAAGAAGAAAAACTGCAATATATTAGCTTTTTAGTCTTTTTGGGATAACATGTGTTACCTGCATTTTGTTATTCCACTGTCTTCTTGTCAATATTTTTTTGTCTGTTATTGAAATAATAGAATATTTTCATTAATAACATTTTGACAATAACCCCACCCCCACCCCTTCATTATGCCAAGTTTATTTTTCTCCAAAACAAAATAGAAAGGAAACTCAAGTACAATCCATTCTATATTGCTTAATATTAAAAGTTACATTTTTCTAAGAAATTTAATTGCAACAAATATAGAGATATAAAAACAGAAAAGTCAGTTTTACCTGTGACCAGCAAACAAATATTCCTGTTTTCCAGTAATGCATCTCAGGCACACTAGAGGTTGGTAATTCCATTAAAGTCTAAAATCATATTAATTTATTGATCTGTAATTAAAAATCTATAAACTATACATAGTTCTAATAATTTCATCTAATAATCAGTTGACAATAGATAGCCACACACTTTTTAAATTTCAATTCTAAAAACAATTAACTTAAAATACAGTTAGATAAATTGAGAGATTTAAATGTATTACCAACTAGTGCAATTGATATTAACATGAACATTAACAATTAACATGAATTAACCTTTGCCAAAAATGTCCAAACTTTGGTTAATTGCAGAGAAAAGTTTTCAAAGTCCATAAAAAATCACTGAAATTTTCCAAATTTTAATTAAAATACAACATACACACATTTATATTATTATCATTTTCTGTGACATACCCCATGTTCATTGGCAAGAAAAAAGAAATACAAAATGTATGATACAGACATGGAAAATGAAGCACATTTATTTCTCTATTAATGAAAATGGCATTTTGTATAATTTTTAAAAACATTTTTTAAAAATATATCATGATATTCCAAGTTTGTATTCAAGTGAAAACTTAATCTCAACATAGTTACAGTATGCATGTGTTTATTATATTGTCTCCCTTATCCGTCGTGCACTAGAATGTTATTGGCTTGTCTCCCTTATAGGTTGTATTGCTAATCATGCATGTAACTTAATAGAACAAACCAGTGTTCAGGGGTGAAAATTAATGCATAAACAAAGTTACAATTAGTCAAAAGTTAAATGATTAAGTTTCTAAAGTTGTAGATCATAATCATAATTACTGAATTTGATGGTGCTTCAAATGCAAAAAAAAAAGAAGGATTACAGAATGTCTCATTACTCAATAAGCTGATTCGGTCAATTTGCAAATTTTTCTTAATTGTTTTTAACTGGCTGGTAAAAACAACATAAATGTATTAGAATTTTTTAGTTTAGGGAAAATAAAAAAAATAAAACTTTTCTTAAGGAGTAAATATATTTTCTTTTTGCAAAACACTAGAGGCCTTATTTCCTGGTTCAGAAAAAGGTATCAACTGTTAACACCATTTTAACCAAAAGTTGTGCTGACATTAGTTAAAATGAATTTTGAATCACAAAGCTAATACAATTAACAGGGTTAAACTAAATTGAAATGAACCTATTCATTTAAAATCTAAATCTACCTAATACCTAGAACCTACAAATTTTATATTAGAGTTATAATTTTAACATACCTACACATTTATTTTTTAATTCAAGCTATAATTTCAACATACCTCTGTTACTACACTTTTGGAAAACACAATCATCCTAGTAATTAACCTTGACCACAATCCCAGTGGCACATGTGGCATTCTGTAGAAACGACAGATCTTCTCTACAAAAGAAACATATACATGTACATTTTGAAACTGAAATGACATATGGTAACCTAATGGTTCACAAAAAAGTATAAAATGTCAACGAGCAAAAGTAATCCAAATTTTCTCTATCAAGCCTTACCCCATTTTTGTCTTACCTTCTAAAAAATGTATGCTTAGGCCAAGGTTCAAAAGATAATGTCATGATCTACATGGAGGTCAACATACAACAGATGACATCAAAAACTAGGTCATCATGTGAGTGTGTAATACCTTTAACAATAATTATGTACTAATTAATAACTTTTTTTCTGAAACTATAAGATATCAATATTCATCAAGTTTAAAGACTGTAATAATTTGAAGATTTGTGAATCATAAACTCCCCCCCCCCCTCTCTCTCTCTCTCTCAAATAAACATGTACATTGAATAAAAGCAAGAGTACCATCTTTCTTCAACTTTGGCACATTAAATTCTGGAACTTTTTCTGGCAGACGACTTGGAATGAGAAGTTCCTCTTCAGAATAAGGTAAAGCTATTTCAAATCTGTATAACATATTAAGATGGTTCATTAGTGAGATGAAATAATGCATACCAGGGTTTAACACAATATACATGTATCATGGTACAAATGTATACATATACTTTTAACTTCCTGAAATACATTTGTATGTGTCTTTATATTTAATATGATCAATGTTAACAATCTGCATTAGTACAAAGTGTAATAGTTTACAAATTTAAAAATATTTTGTATGAAAAAACATTATGATAGTGAAAATAATTTCAAAACATTTAGTCATCAGTGTGTGTTAGAACTTCAGGACTTTTGGAATTTTCTTTTTTCTCTGTCAATAAAAGTCTTATGGATGAGACACAAACCTGAGGTTCTGTACCTAAATGCATGCTTTGTAGATTTGTGAAAAAAGGCTAGTTGTGTCTAATACAGAGGAAGACTACAACTAGAAATGATGAACATAGACTGAGAAATGTAAGATTAGAATAAGACTGATATGCATTTGTTTTTGTTTTTTTCATTTTTGTTTCTGTTTTTAATTTGTTGGTTTTAAAAGAATTTTCTAGGCAATTCATGGCAGTTTGTAAAATATTATAAAAAGTAAATTTATCATTGGTATACCTACTTTTCCAGAAGTTTTAGATACTGTGGTATAAGTGATTTTGGAAATATAAAATTCTCTTCGAGTTTCTTCCCAGTAAATAACAATCTGACATCATTCTTCCTTAAAATCTAAAAAAAAAAAAAAAAAAAAAAAAAAAAAAAAAAAAAAAAAAAAAAAAAAATAAATAAATAACAAGAAAGTAGCAACAAAACAACATGACAAATAAACATGCTAATTCTCTAATCAACTACAACAAGCCTATCACATAAATGGTTTCAATATACTAGTATCTATCATTCCAAAAATTCATTTAAGTGTATGATGCTAGAATTATTTCCCTTTCCTTGAATTCTTTTATTTGGAAGTTGTACATGTAAATTAAATAACAGTGGGTACAAATTTAATGCCAATAAGTAACCCTTTATTCTACAAAAAAAAAAAAAAAATAAAAAATTAAAAAAAAAAAAAAAAACTGAACATGTAAACAGAATATTGACTTGCTCTAGCAGAATTAATAATTTTAAAAACATGTCCAATATACTCTTCACTGGACAACTGGGAGAAGGAAAAGATTGTTAGGTAGTATCACAGCACATCACAGGCATGTAACTACATGTACATGTACATCATGTACAAAATTATATACCTCCATTGTTAATTCTAAATTAGTGTTTAATGTCCCAGTCTAAAATATTTCACTTATATCGAGACATTGCCAGCTATAGGCAAAAGTGAAGAAATTTTGCCTGTGTGTTGCACTGATGGCATTATACAATAGGGTTCTTTATCATGCTATGCCTACCATGAAATGGGACCTCGTTTATTTTAAGTTCCCATCCGAAAGAACCATGACTTTCATTTCATAATGCTGAATGCTTGGAGAAAGAACAGTCACTACCCACTTTTATGTCTTGGGTCAGATCTGGTTGGGATTTGAACCCACGATTGCAAAGACACTAGTTACTATGATCCCCAAATGAAAACTTTATAAATCCAAATAGGGCATAAAACAGACTTAAATGGCTCTACAATGGAAAAAAAAGAGCAAAAGTACAAATACATGCATCCCTTTTCTTTTCAACATAACAAGTTACACAAATTTGATTAGTTACCCCATTTTTGATAAATGGATTAATTTGTGGCACTGTAACAACTTGAGCCATCATTCTACATAGCCATCCTGGATCAATGAAGTAGAGTTCTCGAAGGTGGAGAGTGGAATCATCATAGTGAAGAAGTACCCCAGACTCGTGTAAAAATCTGACAGCCTGCAATAGAAAAAAATATACATATATTTATAAAAGAAAATGATGACAGGTCACCATAATAAAGTCTGTGTATACCCTCTATGAAATCAATCTGTTCTTTATGAGAATTTAGACAATAAACTAACTCTTAAATTGAATATATGTTAAAAAGTTAAAGTAATTCCAGTAAGGAGACAAAAAGTAATGACATTTAATATTTTTAAAAAAAATTACATGTTCTGTGTCCTTGACTTTCAAGGTCATGACACACTAATAGACCAATGAAATTGTCTTGTCAAATGGATTAAATTTCCTGCAAAGCTGCAATGCTTAGACAGGTTTTCAAATCAAACACCTTTATGACTTTGAACTTAAAGATATGACCTTGAGTCAAGATCATGAGACAACAATGGACTGGAAATCAGTTGTGAAAAAGTTCCAAGGTGGGGAAGCAAATCAGTAATGAGATATATATATCTGGCACTAACAAAAACAAAATGAGAAGCAGACATAGACATTGTGTATACCCACTCAAATTTTTGTATCTGGCAGGAAGTGGGGTATAACTAGTACCTGTTGAAGTTCCATCTCGTCTAGATCTAGTGAAGCATTCTGTACAATTCTAAGTAAATTACTGTGGGTAATAACTGGATATGTCTCTAATGTATTCTTTAACTCTTCAGCTAGCAAATCAGACAGTTTCTGTAAAACAAAATTCCAACCTTTTTTTATAATGAACTGTTTATATTTCTGTATAAATTATAAAAATCACCCATGCATAACTGTCAAGTCACACATATTTTGGATGTAAATCACGCTCACATGCTAAACTTAAATAAACACAGGCATAAACAAATTATCCAGAAAATAAAAACTGACAACAAAGATTTATTATCATAAGTTTATTAACATTTTCAGCGGCGAAATACTTAACTCATAGATCAAGTGTTATATATCGATCAGGTAATATTTGGTTTCTAGTTGCATGTTTTGTAGATTTCGCTGCTGTTGTAGATGTCTCAAATTGCAGGAGAATGAATGATTTTACACTATTTTTCCCATTTTTTTCAGGGGATGCCTTGGTCTTCGGGTGGTCACAAGCTTAACTTTGAAAACCCTTGACAGCTATGCCCATGGAACCAAGAAAGTTGACATTATATACAGGTGCCATATCTATACGAGTTGTGTTTGGTTGAAATATGAAGAATCCTCTAAAAATAACCTTCCATTACATGCAGTTTATTACAAATCTGGACACTCAACGTTCAATATTTTGTCACTGTTATATTGTCTATCTGGCTTCTATTGGGTAAGTTGATACACATGCATTAAACTTTTCACAAGTCAAATTGGAAAAATATTTAATTTACTCAGATGCTGAATATGACACTTCTTACTTTTTCACTCGATGACAGTATACTATGTATACAAAATCCATCCATATATATGGAAGTTATTAAATGGAACTGAATGAAGAAAATATTAGAGTAGACAGAAAGATAGATCCTTTGCTTACATCTGTTTTTACACAGTGACAGCAATTATTTCAACTGTGTTTATATTACCACATTTAACAGTTAAACATACAATTTTTTTTATTGGTTTTACATACCACATAACTTGCTGGTTTCATCTGTCCCATGACCGGTTTACCTCTAACTTTATAACTGAAAATAAAGCAACATGTATGAATCAGCGCTCCCGAAATGCCGGCAGTGTTAACCGGCGATTTTAGAAAATCAGTAAAACAATATTTGCATCCTTGGTAACAGCCCCCCCCCCTCTCTCCTTCCCAACCGATGTGCGATTTCGTCCGTGTTTGTAATGTCAGTTTCTTTAATTGTTTAATATTTGATAGTTTACCATTATAGGAAGCCTTTATTAATATAATTATCTATAACCTAATGTAAAATGAACATTTCAAGTCATCAACTGTATATAATAAAGATCAGAGACACCTAAATGGCCTTACGTCATTTCCGGTTGATTTTCTTTCTCGTGGTATCTATCCTTTAATGATCAGAGCAACATCATATGATATAAAACTGTTTAAGAAGTTATAAATTATTAAGTAAAAAAATTCGGTTATTTTGAATTGAATTCAATAAATTTATCGCATATCAGGACTGGTTTTTGTCTGAAAGCAAAAAAAAAAAAAAAAAAAAAAAAAAACTGTACACTTTTGTTTGTCATTTTCCAGCGAACCTCATTACTTTCCGAGCATCGATGGCATGCAAATGTGATAAGATAATGAGAGGCTTAGCATAGGGTGAATCGTTATTCTTTTTCTAAATAAGCATTGATAAAAAAATATAAAATTTAAAACCTGTTTCGACCCTCATTGGTCTCATCAGTCGGTGATATTGTATTGTCATGGTCATTCAAGCCATGTAACACGTGTCCTGGCTAACGATGTGTGTATATTGATCACATAATTACAGGTAATTAACGGATTAAGATAATTATCGATCAATCAGAGTATAAGCCCATAGTTCTGTTACATGATTGATATTCATCTCAATTATTAAGGGTGCAGTAATAATTTATTTTTCGCCGGTTGGATGTTTTCACAACCGGCGTTTTTGATTGCAAACCGGCGTTTTTTGCTGAAAAAGAGCCGTTTCTAGAGGCCTGGTATGAATATTCATGATCTTAGTATACATGTATATAGTAAAACCTCTATTTATTAACATAATTACTGAAGTGAAATTAAAGCATTATAAACAAGAGGCCCATGGGCCTTAACGCTCACCTGAGGACATGGCCAACCTGAGGATATATCCAAAATCATTTGCAAAAAAACATAAAATATTCTAATATACATGCCATACAAAAAGTTAATAGTTTCCAAGATAATTAACAATTTGAGTCTTTTTATGCATCTATGACCTTGACCTTTAAACGTAGAACCTTGAGCCACATATCAAAATGATTGTCATATCAATACCTACAAAATTCTAGTATATATACCTTTGCAAAAAGTTAATAGTTTTCAAGATAATTAACAATTTGGGTCTTTTTATGCATCTATGACCTTGACATTCAAATGTAAAACCTTGAATCTTATATCAGAATAATCACCATATCAATTCCTACAATATTCTAATATACATGCCATACAAAAAGTTAATAGTTTCCAAGATAATAAACAATTTCAGTCTTTTTATGCACCTATGACCTTGACCTTTGAATGTATGACCTTGAGCCATATATCAAAATGATTGTCATATCAATATCTACAAAATTCTAGGATATATACCTTTGCAAAATGTTTATAGTTTTCAAGATAATTAACAATTTGGGTCTTTTTATGCATCTATGACCTTGACATTCAAATGTAAAACCTTGAATCTTATATCAGAATGATCACCATATCAATTCCTACAATAATCTAATATACATGCCAATACAAAAAGTTAATAGTTTCCAAGATAATTAACAATTTCAGTCTTTTTATGCACCTATGACCTTGACCTTTGAATGTATGACCTTGAGCCATATATCAAAATGTTCGTCATGTCAATACCTACAATATTCTATAATACATGTCTATACAAAAAGTTTATAGTTTTCAAGCTAACGCACAATTTTAGTCTTTTTTAGCAAAAATAAAATTTCAGGGGCAACAACTCCTACATGCATTATCATACAGTTACGAAACTTTGTACCTTTTTACATTTTGTCCTGCTAAACATTTTAACAATGTTTTAATATTATATATCTCTTATAATTTGGAAGAAAGAAGCCTAAAACTGCACAAATTACAAACTAGGTCATGACCTTGAACTTTGACCTTGACCCCATTTTGAAGGTTATTTCAAGAAAAAGTCAAAACTGAAAACCCCATGTCAATATCTATTCATATAGTCAAGTTATAATAATTTGAAGCCATTTTACGAAATTTTCAAAATTAAACGCAAAAACGCGTAACCTAATTTTTTACCAAATTTCACGAAATGAACAATTTATAAGCTTAAGACCCTAGAGAAGCCAAATATCACATCAGATTTTTTTTCCCATCATCGCTTTCAGAGAAGAAGATTTTTTAAGTTTTTTGGAACCATGGGTCACCTTGACCTAGTTTTGGGAGCCATGACAACGTCACGAACAAATCTGAATTGCACTGGCCCATATATGCATCTGACCAAATTTCATTGAAATCTACCTCATAGTTTTAGAAAAGAAGTTGAAAATGTAAAAGTTTACGCCGCGGACGACGACGACAACGCCGACGCCGACGACGACGACGACGACAGACAAATTTTGATCAGAAAAGCTCACTTGAGCCTTTGGCTCAGGTGAGCTAAAAAGGGTTTGACAATAATAAAAGAGACTAGGGAAAAAAACATAAAAGTACATGACATTTGGACTTTAAAATACTGTGGCATAAAGTGAGGAGATTATTAAGGAATGTTATAACTTACAATACATGTATATACAAATGTGGTCTTGTTCACATTTGTTTACTTGTTTTTGTACATGTAATGTATACAATCTTTTTAAAGTGAAATTTGTTTTACTGAAACTGATGTATATTAAATCCAATGGGTCTTTATAAACAGGTTTTAATGTGTCATTTAACATACTTATCTATGACATCTTTTATCAAGTTTCTAAGTTTTTCCATGCCAATATTTTCTTTGGTACAGTCTACAGGGGCAGCTACATGCATTTCAGGGAACCCTGTCAAGACAAAATGTCGAAATTATTTAATGTAACAGCAATTTATTAGCCCTTATTTTTTTCCTATGACGTAGGATATGAGCACTACCATCAAATTATGTTAAAATAAAATAAAGATGGTAGAATATGAGTGGAACAGAGCAATGTGTTCAATACTCTTGTCACAATTTTTCTCTTACGTTGAGGCAGTCAGTTCTTGGCTAATGGAGGAAACATGAGTGTTCGGAGAAAACCACTAATCTTTTGAAAGCAGCTTGACAACTTTTTTTTTTTTTTTCACTAGAATCTGTCCTACTGCAATTCTATTTTAGGCAGTGAAAGGTGTCATTATCTTTAGGTGTCCAATAATATAGCAATCAACTTGAAAGAAAATCACATGGCCAAAAAGAAAGACTTAATCAAAGTGGACCTTAGTCTATAAATTGCTAATGTTGCCTGTAGCTAGATTTATTGAAAGACATGTATTGAAAAAGGTTGAAGGTAGGAGAAGAATAATGTTTATTGTTGTTTTTAAAAAATAAAATAAAAAACAAAATAAATAAATAAATAAATAAATAAATAATACATAATCTCAAAAACCATATTTCAGATTTTGTAATTCAAATACTCCGAAAAACTCAAAGTGAAAATAGAAGTCACATGAACTTCAAATTGTAAAAGTTCTTTCATGTTGGCGCAGATTTAACAAGGGTGAAAAGTGATGGGTCAGACTAAGAATCAAATCTGGACTCTCCTGCAGTATAGGACCATGTTAAATAAAAAACACAAGGTTCAACCTCTAGACCAACCAGGTCCAGTCTAACACACAAGCCAATTACTTCAGACAGTTGGCATGCTAGCCAAATGTATAGGTTTTAGAAGAAATACAAGGTTAGTCAAGGGATAAAATCTAGGACCTTCTGCACTACAGAAAACTGCTCTGTCAACTGAGCTACCAAAATCGTTTTCAATTTTCTCTTCAAATTTTTTACTGAACTTTATTAAATTAAAAAAAAAGCACTTGTTAAAATCCCAGGTCTGACTCATATGTCAGCCACTTTGCAGGGTGTGTACACTTGTCAAATGCAACAGGAAAGACAAAAATACACTGCTAGAACAAGGATTAAATCTGGGACCTTCTTCACTGTAGGTGATAGCTATATCAGCTTAGCTACCTGGCTCTACACATGAGGGGCTTTATTATGTCATTGTATTTTTTACCTGAGTAAGCATTACTAAGGTCAAAGAGTTTGTTGTGAATCCTGTTGAAAGTCACTTCCTGTTTATCCTCAGATATAGCATCTAAATGAGTCCCCACAATAATAACGGGACATCCCGGGGCTCTGGCATGGATATTGGCTAACCAAGGCTTCAGAAGTTCCATCTCCTTCGGTCCTTTTCTTATGTCATACACAACCTAGAAAAAGTAAATATTATGTACATGTACTTTTATAAATATGCAGTATATAAAAAACTAGAATACAAAGCCATCGTTTGTCTAACTAATAACATGAATACAATGGTTAAATTTTTATAAAAATACTGTTACTCACTGCCAGAATTTGAACCCATGCCCTACAGAACCATATTTCCTAGTCAGGATAGATTGACAACTTAAAAAATTGAGCTATTAGTAAGTCTGATAAAATTTTCACAGACAGCACATCGGGTAACCCAAAACCTAACTACACATGAATGTGAAATCAGATTTCAGTCATATAAAACTTCTTGCACATTCACATTAAGCCAAATAATAATTTTGCCATTGAGAAACCTGCAGTTACTTTTCAATTTTTTTAATACTTCCTATCAGAACAAAAATTACATTTCACAGAATCCTTCACTATCTAGAGAACTGCTTGTAATTACACAAGGTGGGCATCTAGTAGTTTTGTTATTAATTAACTAGCATCACTAAAATCTTAGAGCCAACTTTTTGTCCAAATCACTTGACATGATTTCATGTAACATTTATAACAATCTTCCCTTTTCAAACCCTATACTTACTAAATATAATGCTCTGTTAGAAAGATAACACTGATGTGTACTGTAGAATTCTTCCTGTCCTGCAAAATCCCACGTACTAATGGTGTACGTGACAGTCTTCCTAAGATCAGCCCTGAACCTCTCAAACCTTTAATTGAAAACATCGTCTTTAAAATTTTAATCAAACACAAGAAAAACATGTTTAAGTTGTGTTGTACATTTGTTTTTATAAAATTTGGTTTTTGAATTTCTCTAACATACATGCAACACTATCAATTGTTCTTACACCTAAAATTGCATGTTGATCACACTATTTTACAGGTGTAGCAGGACTGAGCTAGTCATGGTGTTGATGTATTGTATATATATTAGGTATAACTGAGTGATTAACAGTCAGACTATCTGGTCCAAATCTTTAAGCCTTGTGGTAGAGTGTTCACTTATCACCCAAAAGGGTTGGGTTTGATCCTCAACCAGGGTATTCGGTGAGGATGTGTTTTTTTCTCACTGGTATTTTCTCCCTCCTTTTACACATGGCATTATATAATATTACACTTTTTATAAGATCAAACCAATTACAATGCATATCATGTTCTGAAACACAATAATTCTATATCTATAGGTTCTGATCTGGTATTCTACTTTGTACTAAGAAACAAAAGCATTTGTCATTATGGTGACACAAAGATGCAGCAGTTTTGAAATAAAGGGTTATGTTTGAAAAGGGTCTAATTTGCCTACAAACATACAACAATATTGAAAATATGAATAACACATGAATTCCATGTTTAAATTTTAAACATGACCATTTCTGACATCACAAATAGGCAAAGTGTGTTTTATCAATTTATAACTCATTTTGGTCATAGTTTACTGCTAAGAACGCACTTAGTAAAAGTGAAACATTCATTCATACTTTGTTTGTTTATTGCTTTTGAAAAGAGAAAAATAAAGAAAGAAAAAAAAATCTTAAGAAAGTCTGCCCTGCCAATATTGTACAGTAAAATTATGTGTCAAAAATGCTCAAAAATGACATGTAAATTAGTAACTGATTTTTACTGCATAACACCATAAGAGAAATACTATAAACTCTGTAATATATCATAAACAATAGATATAAGAGTACCCTTTTGTCCATGTTTTAATTCATTTAAATATCATTAACTTCCAGTAACTTATGCATAGGACAATATACAAATAGGTTATTTATCAAATACATGGACTAGTTTATTTCACTGATGCAGTTTTCTGTAATCTAGCTAATATAACTTACTTCCATGTTTTAACAATGACTCCTACAGTAGCCGTGTTGGTATTTTTAGCTTTATATTTCTTCATTAAAGCTTGTAGTAGGGTTGTCTTGCCACGCCCACCAAAACCAACTACCATCATTTTAAGTCTATAATATTCTATTGCCTTCAATAAAATACACAATAAATAAGTGAAAAATTGTTCATTCCATTATGAAGTAAAAGTAGACTAGCCATGTGCATATAGAAGATACAGTAGATTCCGCTTAATTGCATAGTCTGTGTGTCAGAAAATTTTATGCAATTAAGCGGAATATGCAAATAACCGAAAATGCCCCTTGGACACAATTGATTGATGGATACATGGGTTGGGGCCATTTTAGTACTTGTGTAGGCATCATAGAACACTGTAGAAACAACAGAAAATAAGTTATTACTTTGAAATTAAAAAATGAAATAAATAATTCAGAATAAAAAAATTTAAAAAATTATATATTTTTTTTAATTTGTATATAATGTTTTAAAAATTCTAGCTGATCGATTGACGGATACTCCCGGTGAGGCCGTTTTTTTTGTAAACATCAAAGTCGGTGTACTGTAGAATCAGCAGAAAATTTGTAATTCCTTTGACATAAAAAAATAAATAATTAAAGATAATTGAAAAATATATTTAATTACATGTAATTAAAATCTCAAGACTTGTAATATATTTTCTTTACTAAATAAAGATTTAAAATTCTAGCTGATCGTTTTAAACCTCGTATTTACATGGGATTCCAAAATGTGGTATGGGTGGACTTTTCTTTCAGACCATCGATCTGTGTTTAATCCTAGAAAATGTATGTAACTAGAACATCTGTTGGTATTTAATTCATTGTTGCTTAACACTCGCGATATTCGTATTTCTTGTTTATTTACTTCTTTTTAAAAATCCACGTGTTCGCACATGGCACTGAGTTATACTGTTCGAGTTATCTCCCTTTCACGGTACGATAATCTATTTTTAAATGTGACATAGAAAAAATCCAGTTGCTTGACAACGTGCACGATGTCTGGTAAAATTAAATTTCAAACAGATTTTGTGTAAATAAATTGAAAGATGTCTTATCTTGTTATTAATTTTATACAAAGTTATATTTTAATTGTTTATTGACCAATTATTCGATCAGTCATAAATTGGAAATTCCCGTTGTTATGTGTAACTAGGTCTTATCCAATGAAATTAATGAATAAAACGTCACTTCCTTATGTGAAAAAATGTCTTTGATGTTGAATCTGTATACCGACAAAACTTGCTACATAAAGGGTTTTTCAGCCGTAAACGATGATTTCAACCAGTTTATCTTAATGAGGAAATAATAAATAAAGAATAAAGCATTTGATTGAGGTATGATTGATTGAGTTTACCCAAAAAGAACTATATACGCGTTATTAAACTTGCTATGGGATAACAGTCAACGTACATACAATGATACACATTCCTTAACCATGTTAACAAAAACATTAATTTAAAAAATGTTTTTGGCTTTATTTAATCTTTGTTTGAAAAACCCAGCACCGAAGTTCCAGTAAAACCATGTGTGGGTTTAGAAAATGTAATGGAAATAAATTTCAGTTAAAAAAAATCGTTATAAAACTTGTGTGACCCGGGTACAAATTTTTCACCTGTCATAGCCCTTTTTAATTGGTTTAACATAATTAATTACGTTTCCTGACAAACGCGTATTGACCGACCAATTGGATGACTACTCTACAAAGTGAACACTAATTAACTGGCTTCATATCTCACCTGGTGTTAGCTGTACACATGTTTATATAATGTAAACATCTGTCGAGGTTACCTTTGCATTGTCGGCAAATATTTTTTGTAATCATGAAACTTCAGACCAAGATCGAATAATTTTCTGAATTTTTTATGCAATTAAGCGGAATTTAGACTTTTGTTTATGCAAATAAACGGAATTTTTTACATTGTTTAAATAGGAAATGGTCTGGTGCAGAGAAAAATTATGCAATTAACCGGAATATGCAATTAACCGGTATGCAATTAAGTGGAATCTACTGTACCACAAAATAACTGCTTAAGTTTTCTGCTTCGGATATTTACATGTATGCCATAATGAAACAAGTTTACTTGTTTTCAAGTCTGAAGAGCTTGATTCAGTCTTCAGAAAGCAGATTTAGTAAGAATGTGTTTTTTCTGTTTTATACAGTTGAATCCACTTTGACTGCACATTAGGAACTAGAACACATTATTTCAAAATCTAGAATCAAAAACGATTTTTTTTTTTTTTTTTGTTTTTTTTTTAAAAATACCTGCATAATTACATGACAAAAGATAACCAAAAAAAAAAAAAAAAAAAAAAATTCTGACCTGTTCCAAACCTACTAAGAATAATTTTTTTTCTTCAAAATACAATGTTATGTTTTATTTCATTTTAAGATTTTGTGATGTGCATGGAGATTATCAGTGTTTTCAGGGAGTTCAATATGTATTATTTTACAGACATTGAATTATAGTTATATTTTAAGAATAAAAGTCAGTAATTTATAAACTGCATATCTGATAAACATGTTCATTACCTTTTTGTGTTTATTGTGTAAAAAGGCAATTAAGTCTTTAACATTTCCTTTTAACAAAGATCTGTCCAAATCCAAATCTAATCCAAACAAGGGAAGCTATAAAATAAATAATAACATTCAGAAATAAAGCCATTGTTATAGAAACCAAAATAATTATAACATGTAAACCAATATTATAACTACATGTAATCCAAAGTTAGAACTTCATGTAAACCAAAAAAATACTTACATGTAGACTGAAATTATCACTACATGTAAACCAAACTCATAATTGCTATAAACCAAAAACATAAAAAAAACATGTAAGTCAGTTAAAATTACATGTAAACCAAAATTATACTAACATGTAGACCCAAATTATCACTACATATAAACCAAAGTAATAATTACATGTAATCCAAACTTATAATTACATGTAATCCAAACTTATAATTACATGTAAACCAAAATTATACTAAGTTAAACATGTAGACCCAAATTATCACTACATATAAACCAAAGTAATAATTACATGAAACCAAACTTATAAATACATGTAATCCAAACTTATAATTACTTGTAAACCAAACTTATAATTACATGTAATCCAAAGTAATAATTACATGTAAACTAAAATTAAAATAACATGTAAACCAAAACTATTTCATGTAAACCAAAGTTAAAACTACATATAAACCAAAGTTATAATTACATGTAAACTAAGGTTATTACATGTAAATGTGAACCAAAATTACAAATCCATGTAACCAAGGTCATAATTACATTTAAACCAAAGTTATTACATGTAAACCAAATTAATAATTAAATGTAAATCAAATTAAATCAAATCATGTATAAAAAATAAAAAAAAAACAGAATGTCTAATAACTTGACTGGTTCATCATGAAAAATAATCATGGAAACTTAAAAATAAATTCTATATTGAGAAATAATATTCTCTAAAAAGCTGTTTAATTCAAATCTAATATACATGTATATTAAACAATGGCTTAAACACGTGGTTCTCCCTGTTTTTTCCTGTTTTAAACAATAATCTGTCACCTTAGCAATAACATCTGTGCTAAAATGAGACTAATAACCTTAGACATGATAAAAGCCTGTTGTTATTTTATTTCTAAATTGTTTTGAAAAAAAAAAATAATAATAATAATTTAACCACATAAAATCAACAAATATCCATCATATCTGATGTTTAAGGTAGAGATATCAACAAACACATGTTTCTGACTGCAATTTCTCCAAAATGATGGTCTTATCTCTGTCTTGTATATACAACTATATATACATATTATCTCTAGATACAACAATGTACACACAACCTTGCCACCTCTTTAAGTCCAAAAGTCTTTTTCTTTCATGTTTTTCCTACATCTATTAGTCTTCTTTGATTTATTGGCACATCCTACATGTTGCCAAACTTTGATTAAAATACTAGTAGTGGAATTAAAAGTTTAAACATACATATAGCATACATATCATGTTTACTAGTGTATGGAAAAGAAAATACTGTAAGTAAATTACGTACCTCCCACATCTCTGAACAGTTTCCTAATTCATCTGGCAAGGTTGATAGTTGACTATTGTAACTGACATCTAAAGATGTCAATGATTTCAAAGCACCAACTTCTTTTGGAAGCTACGAAGTATAAAAATAGAATTTATTAATGAAATGATAAATTGAAATGACAGGAGTAGAGTAATGGTGTGTCAGACCAAAGTCAAGATTCCTCCACTCATAACCAAGTGTTTATGGATAGTGGAAGAAACTGGAGTACCTAAAAAAAAACACTAATACTTAGCATGTACAGCAAGCAATCTGATCAACTTTCTCAATTTGAACTAGCATGTGTGAGAATTGAAATAAGAGAGTAAAGCACAGATTTTATAACTGAAAATAAATAGCAGTCAAGAAGAAAACCCCAGAAACTATTTAGTGATTACAATGTTTTAAAAAATTATTGTGAATTACTCTATACACAATTTATGCTGTTGTTGGTTTCAAGCGAATGTTTTTATCAGCTTTGTTCAATTACTGACTGAAATTTGAGAGAGAGAGAGAGAGAGAGAGAGAGAGAGAGAGAGAGAGAGAGAGAGAGAGAGGAGATATAAAAATATATATATACAAATATATATATATATATATATATATATATATATATATATATATAGAGAGAGAGAGAGAGAGAGAGAGAGAGAGAGAGAGAGAGAGAGAGAGAGAGCTTATCTACCTCATGTATTTGGTTATGAGACAAATGCATTGTCTCCAACTTTGACCAGGATGCAACTCCGTCCAGGCTTAACTAAAAAGCAAAATTAAAATAAAATCTAATGAAAAATTATCAACACATAAAATACAATATCATAAATCTGTCTAAGCACAATGCAAAGGTTAAAATTACCCACCTATAGTTAGCGACGTCTTGATATAAGAAAAATATTCTTGACTGGGACGTAAAACCCCTTTTAAATCAAATTAAACCAGTAATTTTTGTCATTCTTTTGAAATTCATGGTTGGGACAACCTGTAAAACCTTGAAAACAAAATAGAAGTCCAGAGAAGTCTACTCTTTTGAAGTTTTATTCTATATCCAACTTACCTTAGTTATATAATTCTTTGAAGCATGGAGTTCTTTTAACATCTGGGTTTTCCACATAGATGGAGGGGGCAGCCCAAATAATCCATTTTCAGACAAATCAATTACTCGTAAGCTAAACAAAACAAAATTCATTTTAAAAGATAACCTTGCAAACAGACCTTTAAACTTTTGTCATCAAATACTTATCCTAAATTGCAGAATTTAATTTCATGTGCAAGCAAGAGAATAGTAAAGTTCCCTGTAATTATTTGGTAAAGCCAAGTTAACAATTCATTTTAAATGATTTTCAAATACAATGTACATGTAAATCAACAAGACAAGAATCTATGACACCAATTACATTTGAATCCATTATTCCAAAAAAAAAAAAAAAAAAAAAAAAAAAAAATCAGTGACCAAATCATACTGCAAAGGTGAAAATTTCTGCCACTTTACCTATAGCTGGTGACATCTTGATGTAAGTGAAATATTCTTGACTGGAAGTAAAACCCCATTAAATCAAATCAACCAAATACATCAGAAATGAAATAAAATTGTTTCTAAAATCCTGGTTTAGTAACTGTTTAGAAAAACCTGCAGCTTTATGCACTGATGTTTTATGTTTGAAGTTCCAAACTCGTTTCATAATGATGTTAAAAGCCTTTTAAAATACTTGAATTTAGAGTCACTGACTTCAGATGTTTAAATTTAAGACAAATTAAATCGACATCATAACTCTAATGGTTTCTGAATTTTTTGTTTCAATAACTTGAATAAAGTTCAAGGTCAACTATCTTTGCAAAAGTCAAAGATACCCAGGCAAGAAGCACTCTTGTTAAGATTCAATGCATGGAAGAAATTGCAGTAGTTCAATTTGAACATTCACTAAAGTAATTACAAACTAGAGCTGTCTGTAAAGGAGACTAACACCCCGCAGACCTGCCATCTAGATTTTATGACAAATTCCATAAATGCAAGCCATTTATTTTTCAGGGAAATGAGTCTTTTAATGCATAACCTATTTTTCAAAGAAAATTTGTTTAATTGATAAACTGCATACTTGAGACACTACAGATGCCAAATATTCAAGTCAGTATTTGCCTACAAGATTTGATTTTTAAGAAAAAGATTTTTTTTTTAAATTTTTATGATCAAAGAACAATAACTCTTGTAAAAAATTGATGTAATAGTACCCAAATGGAACAAAATGTTCATCTTCACAAGGTAAAGCTGCATACCAAATATAATTAAAATTGGTCAAATACTTCTTACCGGTAAGTTATTGTCCAAAAAGCAACTCCTCTATAGACAGATGGAAGGACAGACAAGCTGATTCCTATATAACCTCCTCCAAACTTGGTTTGCGGGGGGTATAAAAATAAAATATCTTGGCTGTTTAAAACCATCTATAATCTTATTTTATGGTTTCTGATGAGCCTTACCTCTGTAACTCTAATAAAAATTTTGGAACAAAAAATGGTTCTTTTTCCGTAAGACTATTATTCTTTAGTTTAACTCTGTTAAGTAACTGAAGACTAGTTGCTATACTTTCACTAGGCAAACATTCTGAAACGCAATATAAATCCCATTATATTTTGAAGTATTTTTAAGGGTTTTCTTAAACTATTCCAAAGCTTATTAAACTTGTTGTACATCAAGACTGATGAATATTCAAAACTGTGCATTAAATCAACTCTCTACTTATAAGCTTGCACAAAATTTAAGAAGTATCTACAAAAATATATTTATTATCAATAATTTGACAAGTCAATACCTATTTTCATTAGATAAACCCTTATGCCTACCCAGAAATATACATATGATATTAAATTCCCCGTAAAAATTAACTTTGTAAAAAAAAAAAAAATGGAAGAGCAAGTGCAAATGCCTGTAAATTTTTCTCTGTGGAATTGCTACTGTAGATTACTTAGAACTCACGAATTATATTTTGTGTGCTGACCCCTAAGTGTCATTTCGCCAATATGTAAATTTGCAAACGAAATCCATGTAAATATTAAAATTCATGATCAATAGGCATTTATCTCCCTTTCCTAAGAAGTTTGCTTTTGGGGCAAGAACTATAGTGAAACCATAACATACTAAATGGCTCTTTCAAACCCTTGAAGAGCTCTGTTAAAAAATAATTTAATTTGCATGGCATGGGCCATGGCTGGTATCTCAGAATCTAATATTATAAGCAGCTCCTAATGTATCTAGTTCTCCATCCTGTGGAAATAATTCTGGTATTTTGATTATCTTGGTTTCCATGGTAACTTACTTACCTAATGCATTATAAGCAGCTTCTAATGTATCTAGTTCTTTGCAATTTCTGTAGCAATAATTTTGGCATTTTATTTATCATGGTTCCCATGGTAATTTACTTACCTAATCCATTATAAGCAGCTTCTAAAGTATCTAGTTCTTTACAGTCCTGTAGCAATACTTTTGGTATTTTGTTTATCATAGTTCCCATGGTAACATACTTACCTAATGCATTATTAGCAGCTTCTAATGTATCTAGTTCTTTACAGTCCTGTAGCAATACTTATGATATTTTGTTAATCATAGTTCCCATGGTAACATACTTACCTAATGCATTATTAGCGGCTTCTGAAGTATCTAGTTCTTTGCAGTCCTGTAGCAATACTTTTGGTATTTTGTTTATCATGGTTCCCATGTTAACATACTTAACTAATGCATTATTAGCAGTTTTTAATGTATCTAGTTCTTTACAGTCCTGTAGCAATACTTATGGTATTTTGTTTATCATAGTTCCCATGGTAACATACTTAACTAATGCATTATTAGCAGCTTCTAATGTATCTAGTTCTTTACAGTCCTGTAGCAATACTTATGGTATTTTGTTTATCATAGTCCATGGTAACATACTTACCTAATGCATTATTAGCAGCTTCTAATGTATCTATTTCTTTACAGTCCTGTAGCAATACTTTTGGTATTTTGTTTATCATAGTTCCCATGGTAACATACTTACCTAATGCATTATTAGCAGCTTCTAATGTATCTAGTTCTTTACAGTCCTGTAGCAATACTTTTGGTATTTTGTTTATCATAGTTCCCATGGTAACATACTTACCTAATGCATTATTAGCAGCTTCTAATGTATCTAGTTCTTTACAGTCCTGTAGCAATACTTATGATATTTTGTTAATCATAGTTCCCATGGTAACATACTTACCTAATGCATTATTAGCGGCTTCTGAAGTATCTAGTTCTTTGCAGTCCTGTAGGAATACTTTTGGTATTTTGTTTATCATAGTTCCCATGGTAACATACTTACCTAATGCATTATTAGCAGCTTCTAATGTATCTAGTTCTTTGCAGTCCTGTAGTAATACTCATGCTATTTTGTTTATCATAGTTCCCATGGTAACATACTTACCTAATGCATTATTAGCAGCTTCTAATGTATCTAGTTCTTTACAATCCTGTAGAAATATTTCTGGTATTTTGTTGATCTTGTTGTGTGACAGATAAAGTTTCTTTAAATTTTTCAATCCAAGTGATTTATCAGGCAGAACTTTAATCTCATTGCTAAAAAAGAAAGAACAGCATCAGTTTTATTAATTAAAAGAGACCATATCTTTCTATTTCTGTAAATAATATGTACATACACTCAAAATATTTTGTTATTATAAACAGATTGTGCTTATTTTTTGTTCATGTTTGTTAATTTTTTTTTTAACTCATTTGCTTTACCAATTAGACTAATGGTGGTTGGTCTTTACAATAAAACTGATCACCTGAATATATTGGATATTGAGTCTTATAAATTTATACATTGTATTTAGTGGATATTTCTTAGCATGTCTTTTTGTTAAAAAAAAAAAGTTTGTAAATTTACAGTTATCAAGGGTGATGTGCCAAAGTTGTAAAAACAAAATAATTTCCCTACTTTTACCAGATAATGCTTATTTTGTTATATATATATTTTAATTCAATTTTATTCTATTATTTTTTCAAATTATTGGATCATGAGATACAAATATATAAATCCTAAGATATGATTGACAGTGGAACCATAAATATAATAAACACAATGAGACAATGATATATTATTATACCTCACTTGTAAATTGCTGAAAAATATGTATAGTGATTAGTTTTGGGAAAGCACCTGATCAGATGACAAGAAATCGAGTATCCCTCATGTGCAATAATATTACCCTAACATGTGATAATATCACCCTAACCCCCATTCAGGACCCCAAGCACTTGAACGTGAAACACTAAGTTATCATTCCTGTGTTCTGAACGACCTTAGCCTTCACCTATCCAGACGACATGGACGAAAACGAAAGTGGGGGTATTTTTTCAAGCAACTGCCACAGTTGGAATTATGGAGTTGGAAATTTTATTTAGTGTTCTTGCATTGTTTCATTTTGTTTGGTATAATAAACAATTTATTACCCTCTTATTTAGGAGATATGAAGATTTGTCCACCCTCACCAGTCATATTTCCGCTCGGGCATTGCCCTCGGGGAAATATGACTGGTGAGGGTGGACAAATCTTCATATCTCCCTCACTTCAGGGCAATAAATGTATAATGTTACCTGTTGCATATTATATAATACTTGAGAGCTATCAAACTGACCTGGTAAGTGATAACACTCTCAGATTTGGAAGGTACTGACATAGATGTTCTGGTATTGTCACTAATGCATTGTTTGATAAATGTAGTTCCTGTAATAAGTCATGCTTGTGTTCACACTCTACCTTGCTTATCTGAAAAAATAACAATTAATTGCATTACCAGTAGTCTAAAAATTGTCCTTGGAATTAATTTTCATACAATATGATTATTTCATGTAAGAAATGATAGAAAAATGAAAATATTTAAGATGATGGAATTGAAAAAAAAAAAAAAAATCAACACATACATCATTGTAATATAAAATCTTTCCAATGTAAAAAGTCTGAAATTAGACAATCTTAAACAAATATTTATCAATGCAGTGAAGAGTGGAGTGGAGTAATCATGGTGTTTTACACCCCAGTCAAGATTCTCTCACTTATTTTGAGGCAGTCAGTTCTAGGATTGGGAAGGAAACCAGAGTGCCCAGGGAAAACCACCGACCTTCAGCAAGCAAACTGACAAGAGGTGATGAGATTAATAAACATGTGCTTTAACTCATCTAAGAGCATTATCGAGAAAATAAGACAAGAAACCCAGGAGGGCCTGTGCTGCTCAACTGGCAGGCCAAACATGGCAACACACACAAACACACAAACACACACACACACAAAAATAAAAAATTAAAAAAACTAGCCCACCTAGGGACCTCCCACATCAAAATTGGTTTCATTTCATTTCATTTGCCAATAACATGCCATTTTGAATTTATTTATAAAAAAATTAATATGTTATGGCCATTTTCCTGTTTTTTATATTTATAGTAACAGCAGCCATCTGAGATCAGGCTGAAAATCACAAATTTTAATTTAGTCCACCTAGGGACCTTCCACAACAAATTTGGTTTCATTTGGTGATGTGGTTTCAGAGAAGATTTTCAAAGAATTGGCTATATTTAGCAACTAATTTGCACATTGTGCCAATAACATGCCAATGAAATCAGTTACCTAATAATCCATTAAATATATTAAATGGCCAGAGTTCTACATTCCATATACCAAATTTGAACCAAATTGATCAACTAATAAATATGTTATGGCCATTTTCCTGTTTTTTCTATTTATAGTAACAGCGGCCATCTTGAATTTAGGATCAAGCCAAAAATCACAAACTTTAATCTACTGCACCTAGGGACCTTCTACACCAAATTTGGTTTCATTTGGTCATGTGGTTTCAGAAAAGAAGATTTTTAAAGAATTGGCTATATTTAGCCACTAATTTGCATATCGTGCCAATAACATGCCAATGAAATAAGTTACAAAAAACCCATTAAATATATGAAATGGGCAGAGTTCTACATTCCATTTACCAAATTTGGTTTTATTTGGTCATGTGGTTTCAGAGAAGAAGATTGAAGTTTACACATGCACGCAGGCATGCACACACGGATGCATACAATAAGCTCAGGTGGCTATAGCCAGTTGAGCTAAAAAAAAAAACAACATGTATCTGCAACAATAAATTTTAAAGATACAAACCTCGTTAGAGGACAGATCAAGTGATATCAGAGCTTTACAGTGTTCTAGAGCTGCCAAAGGGAAAATGGTTAACTTGTTTTCTTTGAGGTCTAATAACTCTAAATGCTTCAAGTCCTAAACAAAAAAAAATAAAGGAAATTCCACCATGAAATGTAAGGACATTAAAAGTTAATAAGATATCTGGTACTAGAAAGATACTAAAAAGAAAATGAGGAAAGATACTTTCTTCTTTATGAATAAACATGTTAGTGGCATCATTTATTTGACTGTTCAAGTTACTGGAAATGTATGCTACAATCAACAGTTTTTTTAAAAGAATATGAATTGAAAAAAGTAAAATGTTGTTAATAAAATTGCAAATATTTTATCAATGAACTGTCCAGAAAGGGTAAAGAAAAAGTAAAGAAAAAAATAAATGTAATATGCTGTCACTGGTAACACAGTAGTAAACCTCTTTTTGTACCCTCCACCCATTAAATTCTAAAAAAAATAAACATAACATGCTATCACTTGTTATACATGTACTTCCTTTTGTAGCTTCCACTCATGAAATTCAATAAAATTTAAAAAAAAAATAATTTCACAGAAATTTTCAAAATGGCTTGCTCCATCATTTTCAAGCAATTAAATTCTAAATTAATATTTTAGTGGATGATACAAAGGGAATTTTTTTCAATTCAGTTTGTTTTGCAGCAAAGTTGGTGTTCTTGCATTAAAAACACCATTTCTGGACAGTGTATTTGGTATAATAAAATACATACCTTGAAAATAGCATCTGGGATTTCTTCTATAAGGTTATCATTTAGATAAAGTTTAACTAAGTTTGAAAATATTTTTTTCATGGTTTGTTCAGATTCAGCAAGATGAGATAAGCTAGTTATGATGTTACAGGATATATCTAACAGTTTTAACTGTTGTTTGGATGTAAAGCTACTTCTATTTGAATCTGTATCTAAAAAGAGAAATAATTAACCATTGAACAGCATAGCTATGGCAGTTATTGGATTATAAATGACATAGCTTTGCCAGGCAAACTGAATAATGCGTGTTAGCATGTTAAGATTGGTTTGCCTGGCAAAGCTATGGCATTTATAATCCAATAACTGCCATAGCTATGCTGTTCAATGGTTATATTTACATTACATTAATTATTAATTAATTTTTTTGAATTTTTGTCACATCAATTTGAATTTTCCCGCCTTCATCGAGAAGCGGGGTCAATTATTGGAACAGCGTAACAATGTAAACAAAACATAGTACACATGTACAACATGAAAAATACACGGAACTCGCAAAAATTATGAAATATTTTATTAACCATCACACTGTTTTGCACATTTTATATAAAACATCAATTTAGTCACTTTCATAGCAATTTTACGAAATTATTTTAAAAAAAAACGAATTTCCTAAGGCGGATGACGAACAAGTGAACAGTCTCGAAGATTGACACGAAAATGATGTCTCACTCTCGCTGTCATTTTTGGAAATTTAAAAGTGCAGTGCGAGAAATTGGAATTAACGAAGAAACCAGGAGTGAATTAATTGGATGACGGAAATGTAATCTGCTTTGGAAAGTCATAGTTTCTGTCATTAGTATTCGTAGAACTTATGGAACTGACAACATGATGCAACCCAGATTGTGACCCATTTAGGCGCGGTACAACAGCTGATTCAGTGTTTAAATTTTTTACAGGGCGAGTCAATTCTGACAATGAGTTACTATGACGTTTTTTCTGTTGTGTTGAGACAGTTCTGTTGTAAGATTGGGAGAAGCTTCTCATTTATGGTTCGACATAAACATTATGTGCCGAGCTTCGTACCCCAGGTCATTGAGATGCTGAATGGCCATCACCCGCAAACAGCGAGGAGTGTATTTAGTTTCAACTTTTGCAGCATGGCATATGTCGGTTAAAAACGGGCAAATGTGCGTTTTAAAAGTTGTTTGAACATGAACCATATATCAGACTCTTCAGGACCAGCCATGGCTTTTTATTATATTGATTGAACAAACTTTGGGATTTTTGTCAGTTTTATCAGTTTATCAAAGCACTGGAAACAGTGGTTTAACATTTTTACAGGACAGTCGATCGTCTCAGTTGCATATACATGTATATTTTTTTTAACATCTGCTATTTTCGTCTGTATGAGATATCTCCCCTCTGAAAATTTTTTGGTTGTATTTCATGTTTTTAAATTACATAGATCTATTCTCCAGACTCGTCAATGTGAAACTTAATTATGACTGGTTTTAACTGGTGGTGAAATTCCGTAGCTCGGGAAATAAAATTGGTACCATGCACACTTTTTCAGTATTATGGGAGAAATTAGGGTACTCTTTAGATGATTGGAAATTTTCTGTTGTGTATTTGATTCAATGTATATTTTGAAATTAATAAATATTTTTTTCTTAGGCTGTGTTTTTGTTTTGTTATGAAACTTCTTGAAAAATAGTCCAGAGAGTGAAATATTCATATGCATAGTGTAATGATCATGTGATCAATGTCAGTTATTGTACCGTATTTGCCACATGTCTCAAACATGTTTATATTGTAAAGTTGCAAAGCAAATGTAAATATACACAAAAATATGAGCTTTTTAACAAACATAATAAGTATACATCATAGTTCTGATTGTAAAATAAAATTTATTGCAAAGTTTTAGCAATTATTAAAAAAAAAGCTAAATTTGGATAAATATCCACCCAATATAACTCATGTACAATACATTTCTTTCAGTGAAACAGTGAGATTTTCTTAATCAATTAGTGAAACAGAAACCATTTAGAAAATTTTGTTTTATATTGTCATATAAACCAATATGTTAGAATAAGTAATATTAATTGAGTAAATCATAAGTCTGGATTAAAAAGTGCTGTAAATAAATTGAAAGACCATGACCCCAAAAATCTGTGAATCAAAATAACAATCAGAGAACCTGATTTAAAGTATCGTTTACATACTGATATATTTATGAAGTCATCATTCAATTGTAAAAATAAATCTTCCTTGAATTGGAAGATTGGGTTGCCATGGGAATATGAAAGCTTATATAAGCATAAGTACCTGAGCCTACATAAAAAATCATTTCTAATGTACATTGTATATCTTTAACTCTTTACAGTTCTTCAGTTCAAATTAGCACTTTTTCCACATTTAAAAATGAAAAAATATTGACCTTAGACTGCAAGTCACATGACCTTGGTGCTAATATTTGACTTTCATTTTAAGTTAATAAAATTTGCCGGGTAAAGTCCTACAATTTGATACCATGGTCTCTTGTCTTTGTTACAGCCACAATCATATATGCAGCTCTAGAAAAAGGGTGCACATATGACCTGTAAAATTTATCAAATTTGCCTGAAATTGCAAAGCGTTAAGGTCGCTTTAAAATTAAACAAAAAACATTATTAACAAATTTCATCAAGAAAGCTTTCATTCTATTTAACAAAACATACTGTATAAGTATGTATATTAGCGTTTACATGTATGTATTATATTTGACTTTTTGAGGTTCTCAATCATTCAGCATTTATTAATATTGGTGCTGTCACTGTTTCCCCTTAGATAATTTAACTAGTATTAATGTTGAAGCATATTAATATTGGCAGAAATTAATTTAGCATCAAAAGTGGCAACATTAATACACAGCCAAATTGCATACTTATAAAGTATATAGCTAAAATAAATTTTACTAACCAGAGAAAAATGATTCTGGGCTACTGATTTTACCACTGTTCAAATGTTGGTACAGAACTGATTCTATGCTAGGTCTCCTACAATTAAGGTCCATCTGACTGTAGACTATATCCTCTGTATCATTAACACTTCCAGGGTTCATCTGGGCCGGTCCACTGTGCCAGCGCTTTCTGATCTTCTCTGGTCTTATTACCTGGCTATTTTCTATATCACTGCTTAATACAACTGTTGGTACCTGGCTTTTCTGTAAGAAAGATTGACAACATTATTGAATTAAATCATCTTAATGCACTTAGTAACTTTTAATTTCACTTATGGGTAAAGGGAATTACAAAATTCAAATTCAAATTCAAAATAATCTAATATAAAAATATTACTTTTATTAAAAAGAAAAGATATGAGTTAAATTTTTTTTTTAAAGACTTTTTTGCAAGTTTTGATTTCAATTTATTAAACTCTATACTAATAACAAGTGCAATTCATCAATTTCTCATTTCATTTTGTTTAATACTAAAAAATTATCTTGTTTATATAAATTCTGAAGAGAAATCTTAAGGGTTCAGGAAAAACTGTATATAAGGTCAACACACTGGACATAATAGATATGGACCTTACAAACAAATGGACTATACACAGAAAACAATTGTTTTAGTTTATAAAAAGTAGAGGAACTTAAGACACTGGTTTTAAAGGACACATAATGTTATATAGAAGTGCTTGTTTTATAAAGCAGGTAGACTGTTAATTCTTTTTTAATTTTTAAAAATTTTCTACATACACCCTGGAGACCATCACCAATAAAAGATGTTTCATCAATTTTATGTGAAAGTCT
>CM056599.1:16314626-16333832 GCA_029721355.1 Tegillarca granosa
CTGGAAAGTAAGTTTAAATAATTACAAACAGACTATCAGATACCATATAACATTATTACATTGGAATATAAAAGCAAAATTTACAAAAATTTACCTGTTTAAGTAGGAGTTTTACAAGATTCTCATTTTGACATCTGACAGCATGACATAGTGGGGTATCCTGTCCTTGTCCAAAGTTAACATCTGCTCCAATTTCAAGGAGGCAATCAACACCCTATTGGAATTAAAAAATTGAAATAAAAATTAAAAATAACCAATTATATTATCATAATAAATTTGGTGCATGTTTGGTGTTTTTTTTTTTTTTTTTTTTTTGTCTTTTTTAAAGACAAACATTGAAAATACAAAACATAAAATTGTTGAAATATAACCATGTACATGCGTACATGTAAATTAAAACTATCAACTTATTGACACCACAAATCAAACATATCATTTACTGCAATATTTTTTCTCTAAAAATCCACCCCTAAAAAATGGTTGTTTTTTTTCTGGTTTGAAAATGAATAATTTATTTTCTTTATAACTGTTGTAGTGTTTAATTAACAAGCCTTAGTGTATAAATAACCACTGGTAATGCATGTTGTTAAGGAGACATCCAAGTCATTATTTGTAAGATTTGTAAACTATATCCTCCCTTATAACTTGAACAAACAAACAAACAAACAAACAAACTAAATAAATAAATAAATAAATAAATAAATAAATAAATAAAATGTAACAATAGAATAAGGTCAATGGGCCTGAAATGCTCACATGGCAAATATTGATTCATTTCTGCTATAATTTTAGTGAACAAGAGGCCCATGGGCCTTAACATTCACCTGAGGATATGGCCAAAATCATTTGCAAAAATACATACAATATTCTAATATACATGCCTATACAAAAAGTTAATAGTTTTCAAGATAATTAACATTTATTATTTCAGTCTTTTTATGCACCTATGACCTTGTCCTTTGAATGCATGACCTTGAGCAATATATCAAAATGATGGTCATGTAAATACCTACAATATTCTAATATATATGCCTATACAAAAAGTTAATAGTTTTCAAGATAATTAACAATTTAAGTCTTCTTATGCATCTATGACCTTGACCTTCGAATGTAAGACCTTGAATCATACATCAGAATGATCGCCATATCAATTCCTACAATATTCTAATATACATGCCTTTACAAAAAGTTAATAGCTCCAAGATTAATAACAATTTCAGTCTTTATTTGCAGCTATCACCTTGACCTTTAACCCTATGATTATGAGCAATATATCAAAACGATCGTCATGTCAATACCTACAGTATTCTAATACATGTCTATGCAAAAAGTTCATAGTTTTCAAGCTAATGCACAATTTTTGTTTTTATGAGCAAAAAATTACATTTCAGGGGCAACAACTCCTACATGCATTATCATATAGTTATGAAACTTTGTATCTTTTTAAATTTTTTCATGCTGAACATTTTATCAATGTTTTAATATTATATATCTCTTAAAATTTTGAAAAAAATCACCTAAAACTGCAAAATTACAAACTAGGTTATGACCTTGAATTTTGACCTTGACCCCATTTTGAAGGTTATTTCAAGAAAAAGTCAAAACTGAAAACCCCATGTCAATATCTGTTCAAAGTTATAACAATTTGAAGCCATTTTATGAAATTTTAAAAATGAAACACAAAAATGCGTAACCCATTTTTTGACTAAATTTCACAAAATGAACAAAAAATGAACAAATTATAGGCTTAAGACCCTAGAGAAGCCAAATATCACATCAGATTTTTTCTCCCATCATTGGTTTAGGAGAAGATTTTTAAAGATTTTTGCAGCCCTAGGTCACCATGACCTAAGTTTTGGTAGCCATGGCAACGCCACAAACAAATCTAAATTGCACCACCCCAAACATGCTTCTGGCCAAGTCTCATTGAAATCTGTCCAGTACTTTCAGAGGAGAAGTCAAAAATGTGTGTTAACGACGCACACACACATGCACATACACACACACACACACACACACACACACACACACACACACACACACACGCACACATGCACATACACACGCTGTGCTATGCCATAAGCTCATGACCTTTGGTCAGGTGAGCTAAAAACAACTAGGAACATGATTTAGCCAAGTATTCAATGTGATTGTATTTTTCTGTGATACAACAGTAAATGGTGCAATAAAAATCATTTATCAAATGAATCTGTCTGAAAAGTATTCTATATTTTGATGTTTGTTTTGCTCATACTTTTCATAAGGGATAACTGCATGCAAAAAAAGTATCCAAATATATCCGAAATTGATAAAATGCACTTTAATGTCTGTTTTTTTCATAGGTAATCGTTAAATATACTATTTTATTGCAAACTCATCCTTTACTATATTAAAATATACACCTGAAGTTGAAGCCAAATAAAAAACCTTACCATTTTAACTTATTTAATCAAAATTTCACTGGACTCAACATATTTTATCAATGCATCTATGATTGTGACACTACAGCCAGTCAAGTTACTGTTTGTGAAATGACATCTATAACTCTATATATGCACAGTAATGTTTAAAGTAATATGGCAATTTTACTACGTAATTGGATTGATCATTCTCTATTTACAGTCTATCTGTAAATATAATTAAATCATTCACTTGGCGAAAAATCACCTTTTAGTTTAAATAAAAGGTGATAAAAAGACCATCTTTTGTAAAGCTTTTATTAACTTTTGATCACATATCCAACTTTTTGGAAAGGTGTAAAAATATGATCTTTTGAATACCTTTTGGGAATCACAAATGGCTCACTTTTGGTAGAAACAAAAGGTAACAAAATATTAACTTTTATGAAATCTGAAAGGCAACAAAATGTGATTTTTTTGTGCCAAATCAACATCTTTTGTCTTTCTAAAATACGACATTTTCTACTGTTTAAATACATTTAATACAGTAAATATGACCATATCTAAATCAAAATAACCTGCAAAAGATTACTTTTCTAAAACTTTGAGAACCTTTTGTAAAACACACAATTCTACATTTGGTGTATTTACTTTTTGACCTTCAAAAGATGACCTTTTGTATCTTTTCTGTGCATTTTGTACATCAAAAGATGATCTTTTGTGACATATTTACATCTTTTGCCTAACAAAAAGATGACATGTTTTAGCCTTTTAGTACATTTTGTACATCAAAATATAATCTTTTGTGACATATTTACATCTTTTGCCTAACAAAAAGATGACATGTTTTAGCCTTTTAGTACATTTTGTACATCAAAAGATGATCTTTTGTGACATATTTACATCTTTTGCCTAACAAAAAGATGACATGTTTTAGCCTTTTAGTACATTTTGTACATCAAAATATGATCTTTTGTGACATATTTACATCTTTTGACTCACAAAAAGATTACCTTTTTTAGCCTTTTAGTACATTTTGTACATCAAAAGATGATCTTTTGTGACATATTTACATCTTTTGCCTAACAAAAAGATGACATGTTTTAGCCTTTTAGTACATTTTGTACATCAAAAGATGATCTTTTGTGACATATTTACATCTTTTGACTCACAAAAAGATTACCTTTTTTAGCCTTTTAGTACATTTTGTACATCAAAAGACGATCTTTTGTGACATATTTACATCTTTTGACTCACAAAAAGATGACCTTTTTTAGCCTTTTAAAAGATGATCTTTTGTGACATATTTACATCTTTTGACAAACAAAAAGATGACCTTTTCTAGCCTTTTAGTACATTTTGTACATCAAAAGATGATATTTTGTGACATATTTACATCTTTTGACAAACAAAAAGATGACCTTTTTTAGCCTTTTAGTACATTCTGTACAGCAAAAGACGATCTTTTGTGACATATTTACATCTTTTGACAAACAAAAAGATGACCTTTTTTAGCCTTTTAGTACATTCTGTACAGCAAAAGACGATCTTTTGTGACATATTTACATCTTTTGACAAACAAAAAGATGACCTTTTTTAGCCTTTTAGTACATTCTGTACAGCAAAAGACGATCTTTTGTGACATATTTACATCTTTTGACAAACAAAAAGATGACCTTTTCTAGCCTTTTAGTACATTTTGTACATCAAAAGATGATATTTTGTGACATATTTACATCTTTTGACAAACAAAAAGATGACCTTTTTTAGCCTTTTAGTACATATTGTACAGCAAAAGACGATCTTTTGTGACATATTTACATCTTTTGACAAACAAAAAGATGACCTTTTCTAGCCTTTTAGTACATTTTGTACATCAAAAGATGATCTTTTGTGACATATTTACATCTTTTGACAAACAAAAAGATGACCTTTTTTAGCCTTTTAGTACATTCTGTACAGCAAAAGACGATCTTTTGTGACATATTTACATCTTTTGACTAACAAAAAGATTACCTTTTATTTGCCTTTTAGTACATTTTGTACATCAACAGATGGTCTTTTGTGACATATTTACATCTTTTGCCTAACAAAAAGATGACCTTTTTTAGCCTTTTAGTACATTCTGTACAGCAAAAGCAATCTTTTGTGACATATTTACATCTTTTGACTAACCAAAAGATGACATTTTTTAGCCTTTTAGTACATTTTGTACATCAAAAGATGATCTTTTGTGACATATTTACATCTTTTGACTCAGAAAAAGATTACCTTTTTTAGCATTTTAGTACATTTTTGACTCAGAAAAAGATGACCTTTTTTAGCCTTTTAGTACATTCTGTACAGCAAAAGATGATCTTTTGTGACATATTTACATCTTTTGACTCAGAAAAAGATGACCTTTTTTAGCCTTTTAGTACATTCTGTACAGCAAAAGACGATCTTTTGTGACATATTTACATCTTTTGACTAACCAAAAGATGACCTTTTTTAGCCTTTTAGTACATTTTGTACAGCAAAATATGATCTTTTGTGACATATTTACATCTTTTGACTCAGAAAAAGATGACCTTTTTTAGCCTTTTAGTACATTCTGTACAGCAAAAGACGATCTTTTGTGACATATTTACATCTTTTGACTAACCAAAAGATGACCTTTTTTAGCCTTTTAGTACATTTTGTACAGCAAAATATGATCTTTTGTGACATATTTACATCTTTTGACTCAGAAAAAGATTACCTGTTTTAGCCTTTTAGTACATTTTGTACATCAAAATATTGTCTTTTGTGACATATTTACATCTTTTGATTTCAAAATGATGCATTTTTTAGCCTTTCAATACATTTTGTACATCAAAATATGTTTTTTTGACAAACTAACATCATTTGAACAGAAAAGGTACACCAGTTTTAGGTACACCAGTTTTAGCCTTTCAAAACAAATTAAATTCACTCATTCCAAAGACCAACTTTCTTAGAAAAAATCAAAATTGTGTTTTGCAAATCGATGCTTTTGACGACTTTTCTTATCTCGTATCATCCTTCTTGCACTTTATTAAAAACACATTCAATGAAGTAAATATTTTATTCCAGTTATAATATAAATTGATAACAAACAAAAACGCGTTCGACAACTGAGATTCCCCGAAACAATTTTTTTTTAAAATAACATGATAGATTACTAAGTGTTACTGGTTTTCACCGTCCTTAAATATTCAGCTCATGTCCTCAGACAACTGAAGACAATCTTTTTTATGTTTTGTTATAATTGTCCTTATTTGCATCAATCTTTTACTCTTTGGAACAAGTGTCAAGATATTTGTTGTCTTGTATTGCTTTGTATTTCTTAAACTTTTCACTCTGTCAGGAAGGTTGAAGCTTGATAAAGCCATCCTCACACTCCTCGTTTTTTGACATGTACTGTAAGCAGGTTTTAAAACCTTTGCAATTTTTTGTTTCTTTGCATCACCGATGGTAATTTGTTGCAGAGCTGCAAGTCTTCTATTAGATTTCTAAAAAAAACAGTTTAAATGTATTCATATTTTCTTTATCGTTGCATAATGGTAGTATATTTTTAAAAAGCACTTGAGGATTTTGTGATCTAGAAGAAGACCAGGCCCCAGTCAGTTTCACAGCCATTCACTCAGTTAAGTACATATACTTAACTCAAATATTCCCATTTTTCTCTCATCAAAATTTTCAAAATTTATAGTTATATAAGACAATGTTTTGTTCAATATGACATACGATATTCAATTTTAATTCTTTAATGTCTTAAAAATTAAAATATTTCCTAATTTGATTTGAGTGTACATACAGTTTAGTGAATGATTGTGAAACGGGGGCCAGATATACGACCAGTAAATGCTTCATTGTACATCTATTTGATTTTCATAATCCTGCTTTTAACAGTAAAATAGAGAAAATTGATGAACTATCACTTGTTCGTGATGGGTAACTATCACTAAAACCGACCTTCGGCAAGCGAACTTTAAAATTTCTCACACTAGGATTTGCCTAATCGGGATAAGATCCTAGGCTGTCAGAGGCACTGTGGTCCGTAAGCGCGCGTTTTAGATCATTCGGCCAAAAAGGCCCTCTTTTTAGACTCCTAAAGAGTTTTAACATACTCGGTTTCAGATAAGTTCTAATACCTACTTCTTTTTTTTTCTTTCATACAGAACATGTCTTCTCTTTTCAGCATCCAATTTCTTCTTCTTTTTTATGTTTCTTCCTGCTTTTTGGTAGTGAAATACCTCAACATTGTACCTTTAATAAAATAAAAAACTTTATAAAAAATAAAAATAATTAAATTAAATTAATTAATTAAATTAAATTAAATTAAATTAAATTAAATTAAATTAATTAAATTAAATTAAATCAAATTGATTTAATTCAATTTGATTTAATTAAATTAATGATAGGGATCATTTTGAATGAGGATGTTAATAGTCAACAAATACTTTTTTAAATTATCTAGAACGTCAGTTGATCATTTTTACAAAGTTTGTTTTTAAATGGTACATCTTATAAAAAGGAAAAAAATCATATCCTCATTATTTAACTTCAGAACTTTCGCACTTAAATAAAACTATTTCATTTCAGTAATTTCAGATGTGGTAACCAAAAACCACTTATTCATATAAAAAAAGAAATAAAATAGATTGTGTTAACTTTTTAACACTGATTTAGGAGATGAACACCATTATGTGTGTGTGTGTGCGTGTGTGTGTTTGTGTGTGTTTGTGCTCTTGAGGAATACATTTATAATTTTACCTGGCTATTAGCATCAAGCGCAGTTGTATCTATTTCAATCTCTTCAACTCTATCACTTTCATCACTGCTTATTTTTTCATAAGTTCTTCCATCACAATCTGTCATAGATTTCATACCCGACATACTTGATTTTAAAATTTTAAGTAACGTGCGTTCTTATCTCTCAAATAAGGGAAAGGAAGTGTCTTTTTTATTTGAGGTTATAAAACTGTTACAGATACATTGGTTAAGGGATGTCTTTATTCATGTTTAGGTTTATGGCACCATTTCACAGTTGGGGGTTTGGCTGTCAGATCTAAGTCCCATCTGTACCTATTATCTGAAAAGTGATTGAGATGACGTAATACTTATCCTCCAAACTTAACATAAACTGAATCTGTGTCTTTTTCATTCCTCAAGGTGTAAATGACAGGTAAAATGTCTTCTGTCATACACTATTCATAAGTATACAATAAGTAGCTTAAAAAAAAAAATTCGAACTAATTTAAGCCACTTGTAAAATAATAAAAATCTATCTTAAAATACACCATCCATTTATATTCAACAAAACTTTATAACAGACTTTTGAATTTTTCCAAAAAGAAATATTAAAAAATTGCTGCATGAGCCGAATTTTGAATACATCTTTTCGTAAAAATTAAAAATTCTGCACATGACACTAGCTTAATTTATCTATTTTTAACCAAGATGACACATACATTTTACTGAATTTAATATTGTATATTCCCCAGCATTTCTCATTTTCAGTGAATTTCGAAGTCCACACCCTGTTCCATTCTCTCCTTAGACACTTGCAGCTTTTTGATTTTATAATTGTACTCAAATATTGAAATTTAGTCTATTTTTCCTCATAAGCAAAAGACAAATGGAAAATTAAATTAAGTAATTATTAAAATATGATGCGCGTTTTATAACATGAACAACATTATATAATTAATATTACTGTATTATTGATGATAAGTAGACATACATCATGCAAGCAAATCTGTGCAGTGGTTCAATTTCTATTAATCTTACCCTTTTTTGGATTTTGGCACATTATTATATAAAACATTTACTTAAATATAAAATTTAAATTCCTAGGTTTTTTTTTTTTTTTTTTTTTTTTTTTTTTTTGTATTAATAAGAAACAATTTTCGGAATCGTGTTGTTTGTAACAACGTAATAACAAAGTGCATATTTGATATCAAGTTGAAATGAACTTTCATGCTTTTGATCATATAAAAATTTATTTTATATCAACTATGCATGAAGAAGAGTATGTAACTATGCTAAAAGAAAAAAAAATAAAAAAAATAAATGAATTACATCCACAGCAAACCAATACAAGATATCCTGGATCGATTAAACGTATGTTTATATAAATTATCAAGGATTTCACTGCTAAGATTCAAAATCTGTTCAAAGTTTATCATATCTCTGAAACAATAACAACTCCAAAAATTTAAAATGATGCGATTGGAAGTTTTGATATTACATCACTCGATTCAGTATTCAATGTTTTATACCTTCCTTGTGGTCTAGTTGTAAAGTCCGCCCGGAATCTGTTTTAATACCCGGCCTCGTTTGACATGTACTGGGCTTGAAATTTTATGAAATAATGCAATTTTTAAAAAGTATTAATATGGAACTTTTTATTTGTGATTTTTTTTTTTCTAAAAATTCAAAAGTAGCATATGACAGCGTTAACAAAAGGCGCTGAAAGATTAAGCTTCTACTGCTGGCTCTCGGCATTGGAGTAAATGAAAAACAACTCGGAACTGATGGATGATATGTAATTATGTTAGTCTGCAACCACTCATCAGGTAAACTAAAAGTTACCCCGAGTGCACGCAAGAACATCAAGAAATACACATGTGCCAATCACACGCACAAATATTGTTGTAATATAAAAATTGATAACAATAACACCATGAAAATTAAAAATTTAACTCTCGCTTGTTACTACTCTGTCATTCGTTATTAGTATCATGCGATGGCGAATAAATACGCTGTCTTTTCCATTTGCTATAGAGTCATGATAAATAACTTCTTTGTCATGGCTAAAAGAAATACTAATTAGCCATGGCGATGATCTTCATGTCATGTTGAATTATTTCTCTGTCTTTTATGAAGTACTATTCTGTAATGGTGAATTACCACTCTGTCATGGCAAATTACTATTTTGTCATGCCGACTAATTTCTCGGTCATGGTGAACTACTACTTTGTCATGGCGTACTTCTACTCTCGAATGGCGAATGAATACTCTGTCATGGCAAATAAATACTCTGTCATGGCGATGACTACTCTGTCGTGGCGAATTTCTAATCTGTCATGGTGAATTACTACTCTGTCTTGGCGAATTACTACTCTGTCGTGGCGAATAACTACTCTGTCATGACGAATTCTAATCTGTCATGGCAAATTACTACTCTGTCGTGGTGAATTACTACTCTGTCGTGGCGAATTACTACTCTGTCGTGGCGAATTACTACTCTGTCATGACGAATTCTAATCTGTCAGGGCGAATTACTAACTGTTATGGCTAATTACTATGTCATGACGAATTCTAATCTGTCAGGGCGAATTACTAACGGTGTGTGGCTAATTACTAATCTGTCATGTTGAATTACCTCTCTGTCACAGCGAATTACTACTCTGTCATGGCGAATTACAAATAAGCCATAACGAATTACTACTTAGTAAATTACTACAATGTCGTGGCGAATTTCTAATCTGTCATTGCGAATTACTACTCTGTCATGGCAAATAACTACTCTGCCATGGCGATGAATATCTGTCGTGGCGAATTTCTTATCTGTCGTGGCGAATTACTACTCTGTCATGACGAATTCTTATCTGTCAGGGCGAATTACTAACTGTTATGGCTAATTACTAATCTGTCATGTTAAATTACTCCTCTGTCACAGCGAATTACTTCTCTGTCATGGCGAATTACAAATCTGTCATACAAATTACTACTTGGTGAATTACTACTGGAGAATTTCTAATCTGTTGTGGCGAATAACTACTCTGTCATGACGAATTCTAATCTGTCAGTCCGAATTTCTAACTGTTATGGCTAATTTCTAATCTGTCATGTTGAATACTTTGTTGTCACGGCGAATTACTTCTCTGTCATGGCGAATTACTAATCTGTCATGGCGAATTTTTGTTTGTCATGACGAATTAATACTTTGTCATGGCGAATAACCACGCTGTCATGGCGAATAACCACTCTGTCATAGCGAATAACTAACCGAAGATCTTTGTGAAAACAGGCGAAAACAAGAACGTGAAAATGTTATGTGCGACATATATGATGGAAAAAAATTGGGAAGAATTGAATGGGCTTAAACATAACTTTTTTACTGAACACAGCAATCATGGTCTTATGTTGAATGTAGACTGGTTCCAACTATACAAGTACACAAATTATTAAGTAGGTAGTTGTATTTGCAATCTTCCTACATATGTGCCATTTTAACGGGAAACTACAATTATACATGTAGTTTGAACAATGGGGTGTTAAAGTGTAAAAACAGTTTCTAGGAGGAGTTGGTAAAGAGAATAGTTTCCAAGAGAAGTTAAAATAATGACGTCAGAATGACGTCGATCGATCCAATGCATAATCTTTTTTGCAACAGCGAAACACATGATCTCAGTGTGGAAAACAAAAAATTACTGTTGGAGGAACATTGCAAATCATTTATAATCAAATAGAAAATTATAACTGTCCAACTGATGTTGGAAAAATTCCACAAAAATTTTCGACATTATTCGGATCATTTAATGCAGACCAGCTAAAAACGAGACAGTACTGATTTCAATGTATTGCTTAAACAGAATTCTTCAAGAATGTCACTTAAAGTGCCGGAGAAAATTTGTGTTAGCATGCAAAAGGGTGTGTAAGAGATACATTACAGTAGATAGCGCCAAAATTGCCGACAGATTTATGTTGCAGTTTTGTGAAATGTTTGAGCAGTTGTATGGACAGGAATGTGTAACTCCAAACATGCATCTTCATGGACACTTGAACGATTGTTAGATTATGGGCCCGTTTATTCATTTTGGTTATCTTATAGGATACTGGGGCGTACATAATCAATAAAAAGAGAAATGAGGTTCAGCTTATGAAACAATTTTTAAAAGAGTCATGGGCGAGAGGAGCAAGAAGGGAAATACAAGATAAGTGGAGAACTGCAACCATTTTGTAAAAGTCTGCGCAAGGTGAGTCATGACAGAGGGACCCTAGGCGAAATAAACAGGATTCCGAAACCAAGTGTTTTGGCAGTGTCTTCGCGCCTTTCTGCAGTACATGAAGGCATTTTAGACGAGACTGATAAAGAAAAAAAACAGAAGTTTATATTTGGCAAAGGAAAGATGGTTTGAAAAACTTCCTGACATATTGCGGAATCATTATGAAAAACCGTTAAAAAGTTGTTAATCAAGTCTGTACGTTCAAAGGGACCTTGCAACGTACATATCAGTTCATAGAATAAAATTCAGATTTGTTATTGTCAAAACAATATACGGACTGCTGTTTTGTTTTGTATTTTAGGGGTAGTGCACAGTAAATTTTTATGTATCTATCCCAATTCTACGGTGGCACAGAGGTGACATGAAATATATTTTTAATATTACGTGCGCACGTATGAACCTATTACGTGTGCACGTATTACCTTTTACGTGCGCACGAAGTAACCAATACATGCGCACGTATAACTAATAGGTAATACGTGCGCACGTAATAGGTTAACTAATACGCGCGCACGTTTTACCTATTAGTAATATGCGTAAAAGGTTACTACGTGCACACGTATTGGTAAGTACGTGCATGCGCACGAAATAGGTGTTACGTGCGCACGTAAGAGGTAATACGTGCGCACGTAATAGGAAAAATATATTTCATGTAACCTCTGTGCCACCATACAATTCACTTATAACAGCAATCAAAGATAAACTTAGAAAATAATCATAAGTTTCTTTTTTTAAATATTTTTTATTTGCATATACATGTATATAATTAAATTTGCCTATACTTAAACAAAACTATTAAACATTGCAGGAGTTGAAGCATTTGAGGTTTTTAAAGAGTGTTTGACTAAATGAGAGAAAGAAAGAGAGAGAGATACTCAGTGTATAGTTTAATTACAGTATCTTACAGTATCTGTTGGTTATTGAAACTAAAACATCATTTTTCATATTCGATTTGAAAATGTCCAATCATCATCATCATCATCATCTCAATAATATAAACCATATTAGGTAGACGACAATTTGTACAGTGACAGGGTACATATTGTCGTCGGGCATCTGATATTTATCGATGTGCTACAATATGTTCAGAGCGACAATATATACTGTCACAATCACCTCAAACAACTGTCTCAGATAAATAAGAAACTATGAAACTTAATTAATATTTTAAATTGTCACTTAAAAAGTTCCTTCTAGGTTAAGGCTTTCAATGATTTCTATTTCTGTTGAACATATTTAATGCATTTCAAGAGTTCTGGTTTAAGTATCTCAGGATAAAACTTAAGTAAGTTATTAATTTCAATTTCGGATTTAATAAGTTTACTATAAGCTATTTTCCCATCTTTTTTTTAAAAAAAACAACACACAATCATACAAGACTGACTTAATACTGAATAAAATGTAATAAATACTTTGGTAGAATTATTTGAGGGGTAAGTTACATTATATATAATTACAAAAAATAGTTTGAAGTTTTCGAAAAATTAAGATTCACTTCTCATCAGTTTTTACGTACTTTGATTTATTTTATTTTTTTTTTTTTTAATTTTGTCAGATAAGGTTCAGTTATTTCAGTTTAAAACTGGTCAGAATTGGATAAATCCTCAGTCATGTTAAATTGGTCAGTTTTTAATGTTAAGTTACACCACAGGAGATGGCCTATTGATTTTTTTAATTGTCCTTAAAGGTATCAGTTTAATGTAGCAGAAAAATTGCCATTTCTCCACTGCTTTTTGAAAATCCGGGCTTGTCTATAAAGTGTAAAAGTTAAACGATGTTTATTTGTGGTGTAATTGGGGGGGGGGGGGGGCAAAAAAAAAAAAAAAAAAAAAAAACAAAAAAAAAAACGCAGGTTAAATTTGTTTATAGCCCTAGACCATTGTTACAAATAATCATTTTATCTTTCTTTCAAGAAATAAAATTCAATTAAATTTCCAATTATTTTCTTATGGATGTATCAAAGTTGATGCTACAAATTGAAGAGAGGAGGGAATTCTAACTTTTAACATGTCTCTGTCAGTAATGATCACAGTAAGACATTTATTTTAATGGCTAAGTAAATCTGATATAATTCGTTAAGTTAAGTTTTTCTTTTTTAGTAATGGAACAACAAACGGAACTGTGTTAACCTTGACCAAATAAATATTTAAATTTATGCTAATGCCATGAGTAGTAAGACCGTTTACTGCTACTATACGCAAGAGCATACATGTACAATCTCGCATCTAGCATGGAAATTACGACAACAATTAAATCGGAACCCGTCAAAATTATTTTATCTCCGATAACCGGGTGTTATATACCAAACAATCGGGAGTTGCCTATAGTTATCCACATCTAGCACAAATTTACTGTAGTCCCTCTCGATCTAGAGCGCCCCCCTTGAGAGCAGGAAGTGCAGTCTTGAGCCTCATTCGGATCATACATACGACTCTAAAATCTTCGATACTGCTTCCTAACCTAGCGTTAGACATTTAGAGGACAGAGTATCAACTTGTTCACCTGATATTAGGATAGCGGACTGGGAAGCTGTGTGTTTTTGTGCGGCCTACTGACTGGGTGAGCTAGCACCTTAACAAAAAGTCGCCCAGGGTACGCGGTAGTAAAAGGCAGACATAATTAACTCCTATACTTCTAAGATTTATAATCCTTGCTCTCGTTGGGTGAAAATTTTCCTATGCGACACTTATCAACATTACACATTACAACAACAACAACAACATTTCTCTCCAAATCTTAAACAGCTGTATATGTATTTGGCAATGCTGATAGTGTGCTTATCTGGGGATTGTTTATATGTTTAGATGTTTATTTGTAGTTTTCAAAAATAAACAAAAATCTGTTTAACGTGATTGCAGTTTTTTAAAAATGATAATATACATAGCATAATTCAGGTGGATAAACCAAAATAAAGTTAACTGGGAAACGGAACGGCAAACTGACCATTATATTCTGTTTTATATATTTATGCGCCACCATACGACTTTATTGTAAAATCCTATTATGTATTGTCTCTTCGCACTTTAATAAAAAAAAATGCTTTGATTTCCGCGCTAGTACATGGCAAATCAAAACACATGAACGTATTCCTAGATTACTCCATAAATATAAAATAGCATTGCTTCGTGGCGAAAAGCTGAAAAATTGTTAAAAAATAATTACAACTCCAACCACGACCATGAAATTGACATATATAAAAAGGTGTAGAAATTTACATTTTGAGTTACATCAAAGGTAAAACAGGTAAAAAAAGATGACATTTTGAGTTAGTCGACATGTGTAAAAAGGTGTCGAAATTTGACATTTTGATTTATATCAAAGGTAAACAGGTGAAAAAAGATGACACTTTGAGTTAGTCGACATGTATAAAAGGTGTCGAAATTTGACATTTTGAGTTCTATCAAAGGTAAAACAGGTGAAAAAAGATGACATTTTGAGTTAGTCGACATGTGTAAAAAGGTGTCGAAATTTGACATTTTGATTATATCAAAGGTAACAGGTGAAAAAAGATGACATTTGAGTTAGTCGACATGTGTAAAAAGGTGTCGAAATTTGACATTTTGATTTATATCAAAGGTAATAACAGGTGAAAAAAGATGACACTTTGAGTTAGTCGACATGTGTAAAAAGGTGTCGAAATTTGACATTTTGAGTTCTATCAAAGGTAATAACAGGTGAAAAAAGATGACATTTTGAGTTAATCGACATGTATAAAAAGGTGTCGAAATTTGACATTTTGACTTATATCAAAGGTAATAACAGGTGAAAAAAGATGACATTTTGAGTTAGTCGACATGTAAAAAGGTGTCGAAATTTGACATTTTGATTTATCAAAGGTAATAAAGGTGAAAAAAGATGACATTTTGAGTTAGTCGACATGTATAAAAAGGTGTAGAAATTTGACATTTTGACTTATATCAAAGGTAATAACAGGTGAAAAAAGATGACATTTGAGTTAATCGACATGTATAAAAAGGTGTCGAAATTTGACATTTTGAGTTCTATCAAGGTAATAACAGGTGAAAAAAGATGACATTTTGAGTTAGTCGACATGTATAAAAGGTGTAGAAATTTGACATTTTGACTGATATCAAAGGTAATAACAGGTGAAAAAAGATGACATTTGAGTTAATCGACATGTATAAAAAGGTGTCGAAATTTGACATTTTGAGTTCTATCAAGGTAATAAAGGTGAAAAAGATGACATTTTGAGTTAGTCGACATGTATATAAAAGGTGTAGAAATTTGACATTTTGACTATATCAAAGGTAATAACAGGTGAAAAAAGATGACATTTTGAGTTAGTCGACATGTATAAAAAGGTGTAGAAATTTGACATTTTGACTTATATCAAAGGTAATAACAGGTGAAAAAAGATGACATTTGAGTTAATCGACATGTATAAAAAGGTGTCGAAATTTGACATTTTGAGTTCTATCAAAGGTAATAACAGGTGAAAAAAGATGACATTTTGAGTTACGACATGTATAAAAAGGTGTAAATTTGACATTTTGAGTTCTATCAACAGGTGAAAAAAGATGACATTTTGAGTTAGTCACATGTATAAAAGGTGTAGAAATTTGACATTTTGATTCTATTAACAGGTGAAAAAAGATGACATTTTGAGTTAATCGACATGTATAAAAAGGTGTAGAAATTTGACATTTTGACTTCTATCAAAGGTAATAACAGGTGAAAAAAGATGACATTTTGAGTTAATCGACATGTATAAAAAGGTGTCGAAATTTGACATTTTGACTTCTATCAAAGGTAATAACAGGTGAAAAAAGATGACATTTGAGTTAATCGACATGTATAAAAAGGTGTAGAAATTTGACATTTTGAGTTCTATAAACAGGTGAAAAAAGATGACATTTTGAGTTAGTCGACATGTATAAAAAGGTGTAGAAATTTGACATTTTGACTTCTATCAAAGGTAATAACAGGTGAAAAGATGACATTTTGAGTTAATCGACATGTATAAAAAGGTGTCGAAATTTGACATTTTGACTTCTATCAAAGGTAATAACAGGTGAAAAAAGATGACATTTTGAGTTAATCGACCTGTATAAAAAGGTGTCGAAATTTGACATTTTGAGTTATATCAAAGTTAATAACAGGTGAAAAAGATGACATTTTGAGTTAATCGACATGTAAAAAAAGGTGTAGAAATTTGACATTTTGACTTCTATCAAAGGTAATAACAGGTGAAAAAAGATGACACTTTGAGTTAATCGACATGTATAAAAAGGTGTCGAAATTTGACATTTTGACTTCTATCAAAGGTAATAACAGGTGAAAAAAGATGACATTTTGAGTTAATCGACATGTATAAAAAGGTGTAGAAATTTGACATTTTGAGTTCTATTAACAGGTGAAAAAAGATGACATTTTGAGTTAGTCGACATGCATAAAAGGTGTAGAAATTTGACATTTTGACTTCTATCAAAGGTATAACAGGTGAAAAAGATGACACTTTGAGTTAATCGACATGTATAAAAAGGTGTAAAAAAAATGTAAAATTCATATGCATTTAGAAGTTTTAGACAAAACAAAAGTGTAATAATAGGGACTGTTATCTTTTGACAGTATACGAAAAGTTTTGGAATTTTACCTTTTGACAATGTCAAAAGATGAAATTTACCTTTTGAATCTTCCGTACAATTCAAATATGAAAGACGATATTTTGTGAAACGAAAGGTATAGGAAAGGTTGACTTGTCAAAGGGTTGAACTTTCCAATACCTGTTGGGAATAATAAAAGATGTATAAAAGGTGATTTTTCGCCCAGTGTCTTTTGATTCGAATGGCGTCCGTATACCGTTTGTGTTGCCGGTCGTCGTTAACGTCTCTTTGAGCCATTTCTATCAACGCCTTTAGCGTCGACACGCGACTCTGTTTCACACCGTTGAGAATGTTCATGGCCGACATGAGCCGCTGAAAGTGTTCGGAGTCCGATTCGTCGGCGGCCTTGGTAGATCGCAAAATCCTGTCGTCGATGGCGTTAAAGTTCACGGTGGCAGGATCGTGACCCATGTAACTCCTGAGTATGGCTAAAAAACTCTTTAGCGGTTCGGAAATAGCATCCGAAAGGGGCTCTGGGGGTCGTCCGTCTATCCCTCCTTCGATCTCCGTAGGATACTTACTGCGCACGTTTCTGACCACGTACGACTTCTGAATGCGTTGAACTCGCGGACCACCCTCAACGCCCTTGGCGTTAGGCAATTCAGACGTACGTTTCATTTTCGACCTTTTAGGTTTGACCGTAGTTAATTCCGGTTTGATCGGCCGTTCATTCGAATCTTCCCGGTCGCTAATTTCCTCCACTTCTTCGAGATCATTTTCTTCTAACGACGGAATGCCGTCGTCTTCGTTGGAGGATTCCCCGCTCGGCAAGTCGAACCGAGGGTCGATGGACAGATCGTCATCATCATTTTCCATGGTAATCGCGAAACGACGGTCTAACGGATTGGTCTACGGGTACTCGAGGTTTGAATGCTCGCATGAGGTGTTTGTATTCGCTGTGGTGTAATAGTAAATCCGTCACGAATTCGTCGCACAATGTGTTGAATGCGGTCCTTACCGATACCGCCGAAGAAGAAGCCAAACCGGCCAAAAACTTGGGACTCTTCAATCCGTACCTAATCTTCATGAACGGCAACACTATGCCGTTCATGACTATCTCGTCGTTTACGCCCCAAGTCTTGACTCCGTGGTTGTCCACGATCGTGATGGTCGGGAACAAATTACTCACAAAGTCCGTCCATTTATCGCGAATGTGGGCTCTCATGTCCCTCATGTGTTTTTCCGGTACGCCGGGCATTATCTTGGCCTTTCTGAAATGATCGCGCACGACCAACAACTGGGGAGTCGGTTTGAGTTTACCGACCGTAATCAAATCCGCGACATGCGTACCCTTGCTCAGTTTCTTTCGTTTGGCATCTTCTTGGTGTCTAACGATGTCCGCGTATCGCTTCATAGACGTCGATGATTGTGTTCTTGAATGGCCGCTTGTCGTTCTATTCTAGCCTTTTCGGCTCTCGCTCGTTTCTCGAGATCGCGTTTCTTACCTTCTTGAACGAGCTTTTCGCGTTCTTCACTCAGTTGGTCCGCCATCCGATTGTATTTACCCATGGCCTCATCGTACCTATTCCATATGCGATTGTTGATTTCGTTATTGGTGGTCACCGCAGTAGCAGTAGCATCTTCCGTGGACGAAGTGGACGAAGTCGTGGGTCCGATTTCCGAAGGATTAGCGATCGTGTATAGAATGTCTTCCTTTCTTTCGGTTTGCTTTTCTCTAGCGACCGAAAAGGTGTTTCGTAGTTCTTCCAGGTTCTGTCTGAACGTCTCCGATACTCGCTCCAGATCCTCGACCCTTTGTCTCCTTATGTTTTCCAACACGACGTCCGACTGCAAAACGACATCTTCGAGATAGTCCACGGGTTCGTCGACGTCTACCTTCGCTAATATCGCGTGAAGATCGCCTTTGAGTGCCGCGAGGTTTTTCAAACTGGCAGTTCTGTCTCTTCGACGCGTGTAATCCAGTTTGTTCATTTTCGCCTCCAGGGCTTGAAGCACGCTCTCGATCTTCGTCATGCCTTCCTTATTGAGCTTGATCTGGGCATTCAAGAATTTCTTGTAAATCATCACGAGATTCCTAGCGTCTAACGTCTTGCTCTTCAATTCCGCGCTCTTGCTGACGTCCTTGAGCGTTTTCACTTGAAACGTCTGAAAGTCCTTGACGAGTGCCACGTAATTGGTTCTTCAGAGCCTTATACATTTCGTTCG